>OY992894.1:737500-1262500 GCA_963921405.1 Cepaea hortensis
CTATATTAAAGTGATTTAAAGACCACCTACAGTATAAAAGATGTCAGGATTCATGTTGTGTATTCATATAAGGTTACTGGTGCTTATATTTCCTATACGTGGTGTTTAACCGAATAATAGATTTGTCAACAAAGGCCGCCCACTGTGTTGCTCTTGTTGTGAACAGGTCACATCTCGCATAACTAATGAGGGTTTATCAATCAGTTGTTGTGGGCCTGTCAGCTGAATATTACATAGTTATTTAATAAACTAAAACGCTAAATAGCAGCAACCTATAACATGCAAGCTCACCAGATATGTCCTTGTTACCATCACAATAAAATCCTCTTTAATACGAATATACACTTTATATATATATATATATATATATATATATATATATATATATATATATATATATATATATATATATATATATATATATATACTAGCTGACCCGGCCCGGCTTCGCCCAGACCCTGGTTGGGAGCATCTCATTTAATTCATATAAGTTCTCGTTCCCGTTACCGACTATCTGTCTGTCTGTCTGTCTGTCTGTCTGTCTGTCTGTCTGTCTGACCCGGCCCGTCTTCGCCCAGACCCTGATGGGGAGAATCTCATTTAATTCATATAAGTAGTCATATAAGTTCCCGTTCCGACTATCTATCTGTCTGTCTGTCTGACCCGGCCCGGCATCGCCCAACTCCTGGTGGGGAGAATCTCATTTAATTCATATAAGTAGTCATATAAGTTCCCGACTGTCTGTCTGTCTGTCTGTCTGTCTGTCTGTCTGTCTATCTATCTATCTATCTATCTGTCTGTCTGTCTGACCCGGCCCATCCCATGGTGGAGAGCATCTCATTTAAATTATATAAGTAGTCATATAAGATCCCGTTCCCGACTATCTGTCTGACTGTCTGTCTGTCTTGGGTAAATGGAGGAGGGAGGAGGAAGAGGGAGGTGGAGGAGGGAAGAGGAGGGAGGAGGAGGGAGGAGACAGGAGGAGTAGGGAGGAATAGGAGGGAGGAGGAGGGATTAGGAGGAGGAGGGAGGAGTAGTGTGGAGGAGGAGGAGGGAGGAGGAAGAGGGAGAAGGAGGGAGGAGGAGAACGCAGGAGGAGAAGGGAGCAGGAGGAGGAGAGGGAGGAAAAGGGAGGAAGGAGGAGGAGGAGAGAGTAGGAGGATGGAGGAGGCGGAGGGAGAAGGAAGAGGGAGGAGGAAGAGGGAGAATGAGGGGGAGGAGGGGAGGAGGAGGGAGGCGGAGAGAGGAGGAGGAGGGAGGAAGAGGGAGGAGGAGGAATGTGAAGGGAGGAGGAGGGAGGAGGTAGAGGGAGGAGGAGGGAGGAGAGGAGGTAGAGGGAGGAGGAGGAGGGAGGAGGCGGAGAGGGAGGAGGGGGAGGAGGGAGGAGGAGGAGGAGGAGGGAGGAGGAGTGATGAGGAGGGAGGAGGAGAGAGGAGGAGGAGGGAGGAGGAGGAGGAAGGAGGAGGAATGTGAAGGGAGGAGGAGGGAGGAGGTAGAGGGAGGAGGAGGGAGGAGGAGGAGTGAGGAGGAGGAGAGGGAAGAGGAGGAAGGAGGAGGGGGAGGAGGAGGAGGGAGGAAGAAGGAGGAGGAGGGATGAGGAGGAGGAGGGAGGAGGAGGAAGAGGGAGGAGGAGGAATGTGAAGGGAGGAGGAGGTAGAGGGAGGAGGAGGAGGGAGGAGGAAGAGGGAGGAGGAGGAATGTGAAGGGAGGAGGAGGGATAGGGAGGAGGGGAAGAGGAAGAGGGTAGGAGGAAGAGTGGAGAGGAGGAGGGAGGATGTAGAGGGAGGAGGAGGGAGGAAAAGGGAGGAGGGAGGAGGAGAGAGGAGGAGGAGGGAGGAGGAAGAGGGAGGAGGAGGGAGGAGAAGGAAGGAGGAGGAAGAAGGAGGAGGAAGAGGGAGGAGGAGGAGGGAGAGGGAGGAGGAGGAAGGAGGAAGAGGGAGGAGGAGGATGGAGGAGGGAGAGGGAGGAGGGAAAGAGGAAGAGGGTAGGAGGAGGAGGAGGGGAGAGGAGGAGAAGGAGGGAGGAGGAGAAGGAGGAGGAGGGAGGAGGAGGGGATAGGAGGAGGGAGGAGGCAGAGGGAGAAGAAGGAAGGAGGAGGAGGAAGGAGGGAGAGGAAGGAGGGAGAATGAGGAGGGGAGGAAGGAAAGGGAGGTGGAAGAGGAAGAGGAGGGAGGAGGAAAGAGGTAGGGGGAGGAGGAGGTAGAGGGAGGAGGAGGAGGAAGGAAAGGGAGGAGGAAGAGGAGGAGAAGGGAGGAGGAGGGTGGAGGGAGGAGGAGGAGGTAGAGGGAGGAGGAGGGAGGAGGTAGGAGGAGGAGGAAGAGGGAAGAGGGAGAAGAAGGGAGAAGGAGGAGTGAGGATGATGAGGGAGAAGGAGGCAGGAGGAGGAGGAGGAGGGAGGCAGGAGGAGGAGGAGGGATAAGGAGGGAGAGGGAGGAGAAGGGAAGATGAGGGAGGAGGGGGAGGAGGCGGATGGAGTAGGAGGGAGGAGGATGGAGGAGGAGGAAGAGGGAGAAGAAAGAGGGAGAAGGAGGAGGGAGTCGGGAGAGGGATGAGAGGGAGGAAGAAGAGAGGAGGAGAGAGTTCGCCATTCAGAATTCATACTCGTCTAGTTCTTCCCTTCTACACGACTGTAGATAACTTCCTTACACATAAAAAGATGAATTGTTATTGATATTGCCGTGGCATGGAGGAATATCAGCAGCAGAGTTGATCCAAAAAACCAAAGACTGAGATCTACGGAGAGCCATGAACGCCTACGCCAGCCGGCACGGCACTTGATGATGATGATTGCCGTGTGACGATTCTGTGTAGTCACGTCATTTTCTTCCCTTTCCCTAGCGTTTTGGTTCGGGGATTCTTTCATCATCATCATCATATATTTACGTACGTATTTTGGGAGGGGGAGGAGGGAGGAGGAGGAAGAAGAAAAAAAAACTATGACAGTTGACAACTCTGGAATGAAAGGAAGGCGTGTAGAAAATTTCATCTCAATCGGATGGGCCGTTCGCGAACAAATAAAGGACATACATATTTACATACATACATACATATATACATATACACATACACTTTGTTTTATATATATATATATATATATATATATATATATATATATATATATATATATATATATATATATATATATATATATATATATATATAAACACTGAAAATACGAACATAGAGAATGTTCACTGGCGGTTAGGGGCGCTGACAAGAATTCTTCTTTGATAAGCGCAGTACGGGAATTGGGGAAGTCGAGGGAGTTCTTGGGGACATATCGGCACTGTGCGTATAAATGTAGTGAATGCCATGCTAAACAGATAGTATTTTATCGGCTACAGAAGGAGCATAGAAGGTTATTATGTCACTTGTGCCTGGTGATGTATTAAAACTTGTATAATGATATATATCTTATGACGGAGCATCAGCTTCTTCTTATCTGAATTATTCATTATTGCTGGAATGGAAATATTAGTAGAATCTTGTTCAATGAGGAACACAGTCACTTCTACCCTTTTACACTATCTGATGCCTTATAATTAACCTGATACTATTATATGAGGTGCAGAAGGACCTTTCATTCTACATTACTTCTTAAGGAAAGGGTTAATGAAAGGGACCTGGAAGACTTTATAACTATTCCAACACAGCGCCACGAGGCGCAGAAAAGCTGTTCACAATATATTAACTCTTTAAGGAAGGATTGATCTTGAGGACGCATACAACAGAGTACCACTGGATTTTTTAATGTTTCAGCTTCTCGAACTAAACGTAAGTCCATTCCTCCTTAGTTGGATCGCTGCAGCCCTCTTCCAACGGAAAGTAGTTTTTAGATGTGGCAGTTGGACTTCGGAACCAACAACAATATATCCTGGCCTACCACAGGGATCACCATTATCTCCGGTACTGTTCAACGCCTACACAGTGAGAATCACCAGTGAGCAGATCACAGGACCTGGCAGGACATTGTCATATGCCGATGATGTTTTAGTGTATCGTCAGGGGAAGGATAGAGAGGAGGTTGCTGTGGAAATACAAACCGAACTCAATCGCATAAGTACTTGGTGTGATGAAGCTGGGGCAATGGTCAACCCAACAAAGGCAACAGTGACTTGGTTCTCGTTGAATAATCATATTGTCAACACTCCAACACCAACTGTAATGCTGTGTTCAGAGACGGTGGAAAGAACGCAGTCAATGAATTACCTGGGGATACGGTTTGATCGAAGCCTTGCTTATAATGTGCACATAGACCAGGTGATAACAAAGGCTAAGCGGGGTTTGGCAGCGATGCGGGTGATGGCGGCAGCAAACTGTGAGCAGCGCCATCTATGTCTTCTGTACGAGGGGTTGGTCATGTCTGTTTTGGAGTATGCAATGGCAATCCTGACTCTCAGCCATAAGCAAATAGAAAGGATGGACAGGATACAGAATGAAGCTATGCGCATTATTCTTGGATGTACAAGAGATACAGCATGCAGGGCGATGCGCTACCTTCTTGGTTTTCCAACCATTGAAGAGAGAATACAAGGTTGCAGGGCACGCGCCTACCTCAGAATTAACGCTAACACACAACATCCACTGCATAGTAAAATTAGGAAGGTGAAGGGCAGCAGGTTAAAAAGAGGACGGTAGTGGATGGGTCAAGCCGAAGACATTCTTCAACAGGTGTGTTCACCTGAGGACTTAGAACCTGGCGAGGAGTGGGTGCAAGTGCCAACAGACTTCTGCACATCCTTTTCAGTTTGCATCCAACTAGATAGAAAATGCAGACAAGAAAATCCGGCTGCTGTTGAGGCTGAAGTACAAGCGTTGATTTTCGAGAATTCGCTAGACGGTGACGCGGTCATCTACACAGATGGGTCGGTCGTCCAACATGTGAGAAGCTCATGGGCCTTTACAGCTCGGGCCGGAGGGATAATTGTGAAGGAGGACTCTGGTGCTTTCACTGAAACCACAAGTAACCTGACCATGGAAGTCATGGCAGTAAGTAAAGCAATAACATGGCTCGAGACACAGACATTCACTAGAGCTTGTTTCCTTAGCGAATCAATGAACATGATCAAGAGGATAGAGGAGGGGTCGATCCGAAGAGAATGGTTGCTGCCTTTGGAGCGGTCTCGACTGGCAAAGATTAGTTTCGTCTTCGTGCCAGGGCATGCGGGAGTACAAGGAAATGAGCGGGCTGACAAGCTCGCAGGTGAGGCTACTGTGGAGGGCGGACGCGCCATGGACCAGGCCGACATTCTGAATGCTCTACGAGAAGTAAGACTTTTGCGAGAACCAAGTGATGACTGTGAATCTACAACAATGGCCAGACTGCGAGAGCAGCAAATTAAAAGAGGGGTGGCCAAACAAGAACACTACGCAGGAAGCCAAAGAAGATTTATAAACCAACACAGAACTGGCGTCGTTAGCCGCTACACGTTGCGGGATTTGCTGCGGATGGGATCCGAGCACTTATGGACTGAATGGTTCGATGTGCAATGAGGATGATCTGTCGACTGGCTAGCTTATAATTATCTTCTACATGGAGAAGGAATCATGTATACACACAACACTCTTTACCTTCTACATGGGGGAAGGAGACATGTAAAACGAAATACACTTTCCTTTCTACACAGGGATGAGGACCAGTAGAAAAAAGGGGATGTTGTTTACATATTGAAGTGGGTTCTTCTAGGGAGAAGGATACACTGCTTCTACCAAACATCTAACGGATTGGTGTTCTGGGACGTCTATGGTCATAACTACCATGAGACCTGAAATTTAAGTATGTGAAGACAACCGAACAGGGTGAATGAAGGGAATGAGAATGAATGGGTTCTCGTATGAAAGGGTTCCGGATGTCAAGTCTGTCTCGATGACCGAACCTGTACAAGCTCTGACCATGTTCTTCCAAGACGATACTGATCACGTGGGCTTCCTTACAAAATTAATGAATGAATGAACATCTTTATTTTCAAAGGGTTACGAATTGGGCACGCAGGCCCGTCTGACATTCTGCCCTTCTTCACAATTTCATGAGGTACTAGCCTGCTTAACTCTACCTGCGCTGCATAACATAATCAGGTAGTCAATATGTATGATTGGTACTAGATTCTGAGGGCCTGCTAGCCCTGTCCATTTGTTATGTGCACATGGACGTAAAGCAGGTCACTTTCACCAGGTTATTTATTAAGGGTCTTCCTGTTGGTGGTTTACATCTGAATGAAGATACGAAGTACCAACGATAGCGGTCACTCCTCGGAGGCGATGCAAGTAGCATATATCTATGAACTACGTTTACCACTTGTGAAGAAAAGTCTAGATCCAAACTAATGAGAAACCTTAGCGTCTGAAACCCACCAGCATGGCCACCATAACAACAAGAACCTACTTAATAAGACTTCAGTGGGCATTGATGAACCTGAACATTATACCATCTACCACTCTGAGGTGGCGTTATCAGCAGTATTTTTAAATGCCCAATCTGGCACAAGCTATTTAGCACTTGTTTATGAAGTGGGCACTACCAGACAATTGTGGTGAAGAGTGGTCACCGATTATTGTGAACTGTTAAAAATACTCCTATGGACAGTCTAGCCCGGATGAAGGCACCTGTCAACTGTACCGTCTACAGCCCAGCCTACCACCGGGAGGAGGACTCCATTTGAATCAGGTGAACAGACTGCCGACTCCGGACACATTGACTTGGATGGGGTTTGTCCGATGATGACATAGCCGATCCTGAATCCTTCTATAGATCTATCGCTTTGGCTGTATAGCTCTAAACTTACGTTCTTTAATAACTGTCCCTTCTTATATACTGTGATTTGAGAAATTATATTGTTGAATTTCATACTGACTTGACCAGTGTGTTGGGTTTTGTCTTCTAGAGAAATTACTATATGAGAACGTCAATAGATAGTGTTGATTGGGTGGAGGCACAGCACAGGGAGCTGTGGGGATCTGCACAACATACACCTTTGTCTTCGCCAGAAGTAATCCTTATGATTAAGTGTACTATCAAGGCAACCAACTCCATCCTTTCTCGGTACACACTGGACGATTCATCTAAAGAAAAGCAAAACATCCAAAAAGTAACAGACATGTGCACAAAAAGAAATCGACAACAAATAAAAATGACAATGAAAAACTGACAAAACGACAAATTGACACATCAAGAAAAGGAAATAACCAATGAAAACTGCTGACATAACACTGAAAATGTTAACACTGAAAACAATAAAAAGAAAAACTGACACATTCCCTGAAAAATAATAAACATTGAATGTATTCCCCACCTCATGTCATACAAATATGTTGCCACCTCAGACAGTAATATCCCCACTTGAAATAGAAGGGACATCCATATCTATCTGCTGTGTCCCACGTCACATACAGAAGTGTCCCACGTCACATACAGAAGTGTCCCACGTCACATACAGAAGTGTCCCACGTCACATACAGAAGTGTCCCACGTCACATACAGAAGTGTCCCCCACGTCACATACAGAAGTGTCCCCCACGTCACATACAGAAGTGTCCCCCACGTCACATACAGACGTGTCCCCCACGTCACATACAGAAGTGTCCCACGTCACATACAGAAGTGTCCCCCACGTCACATACAGAAGTGTCCCCCACGTCACATACAGAAGTGTCCCCCATATTGCACAACTTGTTGAATTGTCCTAACAACTTACCAACTGACCCTATCAATTTGCCCACTGGATCTCACAACTTGTTGAACTGTCCTAGCAACTCACCCATTGGACCTAACAATGTCCTCACTTGCTCTCACAATTTGTCGAATTGCCTTAGCAACTTCCCCACTGGACTTAACAATGTCCTCACTTGCTCTCACAACTTGTCGAATTGCCTTAGCAACTTCCCCACTGGACCTAACAATGTCCTCACTTGCTCTCACAACTTGTCGAATTGCCTTAGCAACTTCCCCACTGGACTTAACAATGTCCTCACTTGCTCTCACAACTTGTCGAATTGCCTTAGCAACTTCCCCACTGGACCTAACAACGTCCCCACTTGCTCTCACAACTTGTCGAATTGCCTTAGCAACTTCCCCACTGGACTTAACAATGTCCTCACTTGCTCTCACAACTTGTCGAATTGCCTTAGCAACTTCCCCACTGGACTTAACAATGTCCTCACTTGCTCTCACAACTTGTCGAATTGCCTTAGCAACTTCCCCACTGGACCTAACAACGTCCCCACTTGCTCTCACAACTTGTCGAATTGCCTTAGCAACTTCCCCACTGGACCTAACAATGTCCTCACTTGCTCTCACAACTTGTCGAATTGCCTTAGCAACTTCCCCACTGGACCTAACAATGTCCTCACTTGCTCTCACAACTTTTCGAATTGCCTTAGCAACTTCCCCACTGGATCTAACAATGTCCTCACTTGCTCTCACAACTTGTCGAATTGCCTTAGCAACTTCCCCACTGGACCTAACAACGTCCCCACTTGCTCTCACAACTTGTCGAATTGCCTTAGCAACTTCCCCACTGGACCTAACAATGTCCTCACTTGCTCTCACAACTTGTCGAATTGCCTTAGCAACTTCCCCACTGGACCTAACAATGTCCTCACTTGCTCTCACAACTTGTCAAATTGCCTTAGCAACTAACCCACTGGACTTCACAAATTCCCCTAATGTAATGGCTCTCACAATTTGGCCACTTGTAATTACAACTTGTCAACCACCTTTCATAAATGACTCACTTACTCTTACAAATGTGTCCACTTGTGATTTCATGGCTTCCTCACAATGTTCCATACGTCATACAGAAGTGACCCTCGTGTCTTACAACTTTATCCCTTTTTGAAGTTCATGTCATCACCATACATTTTTATTTTATGTTTATGTCGTCATCAGTTTTTTTTTTTTATGTTCACGTCATCATCAGAATTTAGTTTTTGGTAAGTTCATGTCTTTGACAGTTCATGTTTTGGTAAGTTCATTTTTTCACCGTAATATGTTTTTTTTTTTTTATATGTTCATGTCATCATCAGAATTTTTTTTTTTTTTGTTTGGTGTAAGTTCGTGTCTTCAACAATTCATGTTTTGATAAGTTCATTTCTGCAACATCAGATTCTTGTGTGGTCATGTCGTCATCAGAAATATTTGTTGTTGTTTTAAGTTCATGCCTTCGGAGTTCATGTTTTGATAAGTTCATTTCTTCAACATCACATGTTTGTAAGGTCATGTCGTCATCAGACTTGTTTTGTTGTTGTAAGTTCATGTTTTGGTAAGTTCATCAAGTTTTGTACTGCCATCACCTCTCACTCCCCACACCACTGGTCACTCCCCACACCACTGGTCACTACCAATTATACAGATACACCATTCAAGAAATATTTTTTGTACTAAACAAATACAAGCAAGGGACCCGACAACCGCACACAGGACGGTTAGTATAATAATGATGCTGTAATCATACCTACCACACCCTAGGAAACGACGCTTGGGAGGATCGATATTTGAATTGCTCACTAACACTGCATTTTTAATTTCCCCGCTAACACTAGGCACAGTCGATAAACGCATTATAACATATCCGCCCACCCAGTGACATACTACCCAGAGCAGACAGCTCGATACCCCACGACTGAGACACCCCAACCTCTGGCCCTAACAACTAGAGCACCTCAACACCACTGGACCTATCCACGCACCCCTGTAATCCTAATGCGAACCCCTAAACATGTGTATGACGATATTTCTATATCACTTATGATACTACACCATGCCACGCCCATTTTAACAATCAGCAGTCAGTTTTATCCCTACCACTGAAAAATATGGGTTTTAAGACTCCTGGGACAGCCATCTATACATTACACTGTGCTCCGCAGGGAGCCGTACTTTATTACGGTTTTCATTTGATGAGAGAACACAAGTCACTATATCATCCCTCTTAACTCATTGCGGACACATCTGTTATATATATATACATATGTCATGCTACCCTCAATCTTACACTCGAGTGGACACTTTCTAAACTAGTATAAAGTCACCAGCACACCTCTCCTCATTTAATTGTTTAATGTTCAAAGCTCATTGCTTGTCTATATATGTTTTCCCTTTAATAAAATTATATATCGTCTTTGAGTCGTTTGTTATTTCAATGTTTTATGTTGTACACTAGACTACCACCCCCATCACCACCACATCACTAGACCTACCTTCCCCTACAACCTGAGGGCTCACTTGACCATGATCGCTTGACCACGCTCACTTTTTCACACACAAAAATCGATTTAAAAAAAAACAACTGAAAACAGGCTCCTAGGAGTTATCTTTTCATTTGAGGTAAAAAATTGATAAATAGTAATAATATAATGTCCACCAAAAAAGGAGATGATGACCACTTTACTATCCTACTCGAATATAGATTGTGTGACTTGATAAGTGACATACACACTGTGACGTGATAAGTGATACACACTGACACATATAGACTATTTGTCGTGACAAGTGACATCCACACTGTGACGTGGCAAGTGACATCCACACTGTGACGTGACAGGTGACATCCACACTGTGACATGACAAGTGACATCCACAATGTGACGTGACAAGTGACATCCACACTGTGATGGTTACTTCATCATTTGGTGTTAAATCATGCAAGTTCTAAATTTAGAACGTGTGTGTTATGTCAGCACTTGCTGAGCTGATGTCAAGACAAGATAGGTTACTATATTCCAAATGACTCATTACAGAAAGAATGTCTATGGATCTGGCTTGTGGCTATAATCTCGGCCTGTACAGAAAGAATGTCTATGGATCTTGCTTGTGGCTATAATCTCGGCCTGTACAGAAAGAATGTCTATGGATCTTGCTTGTGGCTATAATCTAGGCCTGTACAGAAAGAATGTCTACGGATCTTGCTTGTGGCTATAATCTCGGCCTGTACAGAAATAATGTCTATGGATCTGGCTTGTGGCTATAATCTCGGCCTGTACAGAAAGAATGTCTATGGATCTTGCTTGTGGCTATAATCACGGCCTGTACAGAAAGAATGTCTACGGATCTTGCTTGTGGCTATAATCTCGGTCTGTACAGAAAGAATGTCTACGGATCTGGCTTGTGGCTATAATCTCGGTCTGTACAGAAAGAATGTCTACGGATTTGGCTTGTGGCTATAATCTCGGCCTGTACAGAAAGAATGTCTACGGATCTTGCTTGTGGCTATAATCTCGGCCTGTACAGAAAGAATGTCTACGGATCTTGCTTGTGGCTATAATCTCGGCCTGTACAGAAAGAATGTCTATGGATCTGGCTTGTGGCTATAATCTCGGCCTGTACAGAAAGAATGTCTACGGATCTTGCTTGTGGCTATAATCTCGGCCTGTACAGAAAGAATGTCTACGGATCTTGCTTGTGGCTATAATCTCGGCCTGTACAGAAAGAATGTCTACAGATCTGGCTTGTGGCTATAATCTCGGCCTGTACAGAAAGAATGTCTATGGATCTGGCTTGTGGCTATAATCTCGGCCTGTGCAGAAAGAATGTCTACGGATCTGGCTTGTGGCTATAATCTCGGCCTGTACAGAAAGAATGTCTACGGATCTGGCTTGTGGCTATAATCTAGGCCTGTACAGAAAGAATGTCTATGGATCTGGCTTGTGGCTATAATCTCGGCCTGTACAGAAAGAATGTCTACGGATCTGGCTTGTGGCTATAATCTCGACCTGTACAGAAAGAATGTCTATGGATCTTGCTTGTGGCTATAGTCTCGGCTTGTACAGATAGAATGTCTATGGATCTGGCTTGTGGCTATAATCTCGGCCTGTACAGAAAGAATGTGTATGGATCTTGCTTGTGGCTATAATCTCGGCCTGTACAGAAAGAATGTCTATGGATCTTGCTTGTGGCTATAATCTCGGCCTGTACAGAAAGAATGTCTATGGATCTGGCTTGTGGCTATAATCTCGGCCTGTACAGAAAGAATGTCTATGGATCTGGCTTGTGGCTATAATCTAGGCCTGTACAGAAAGAATGTCTATGGATCTGGCTTGTGGCTATAATCTCGGCCTGTACAGAAAGAATGTCTACGGATCTGGCTTGTGGCTATAATCTCGGCCTGTACAGAAAGAATGTCTATGGATCTGGCTTGTGGCTATAATCTCGGCCTGTACAGAAAGAATGTCTATGGATCTGGCTTGTGGCTATAATCTAGGCCTGTACAGAAAGAATGTCTATGGATCTGGCTTGTGGCTATAATCTCGGCCTGTACAGAAAGAATGTCTACGGATCTTGCTTGTGGCTATAATCTCGGCCTGTACAGAAAGAATGTCTATGGATCTGGCTTGTGGCTATAATCTCGGCCTGTACAGAAAGAATGTCTATGGATCTGGCTTGTGGCTATAATCTCGGCCTGTACAGAAAGAATGTCTACGGATCTGGCTTGTGGTTATAATCTCGGCCTGTACAGAAAGAATGTCTATGGATCTTGCTTGTGGCTATAATCTCGGCCTGTACAGAAAGAATGTCTATGGATCTGGCTTGTGGCTATAATCTCGGCCTGTACAGAAAGAATGTCTATGGATCTGGCTTGTGGCTATAATCTCGGCCTGTACAGAAAGAATGTCTACGGATCTTGCTTGTGGCTATAATCTAGGCCTGTTCTGAACTTTCCTGTCATATCTACTTTGACATTCATCTTGTTTGGGACTGACTATGCTAATTATAATAACAATTATATTCATTATTCATGACACGCGGCTCCATGGCGAAGGGGTTACGGACGCAGTTAGTAATCCCGCATACCGCGGTCGAAACACAGCTGCGGGCGATTTGGCAGCAGATTTCCTTGCATTTGTTTTTTATGAAATGGTATGGGCCCAGGTCTTTCAGAAATAAATTGCAGACTACAGAACGTAAACTTGTCAAGAGATCACAAACAGCAAAGACAAACTTGGGTTGACTGCGACGTTCTGTAAAGGATTT
Source organism: Cepaea hortensis (assembly GCA_963921405.1). Taxonomy (NCBI): domain Eukaryota; kingdom Metazoa; phylum Mollusca; class Gastropoda; order Stylommatophora; family Helicidae; genus Cepaea; species Cepaea hortensis. The sequence goes on from OY992894.1 coordinate 750,465, forward strand.
GCAACTAACTAAATTCATGCCACACCTCTAACAGCAACCTTCAGTTCTGCTCAGCAAGTCCAGACATATTTCATCTTATGGACATTAAAAAGTCGCTTAAAAAAAAGAGAGTCTCTGTGGCGAAATGGTCAAGCCGCCTGACTAGTGCTCTGAAGGTTGTGGGTTCGATTCCGGGCCGCGTCCTTCGGTTCACAAGTGCATTTTTGGGAGACTCCTGGGGAGTCATCGCTGGAGCTACGGAGTTCGTGCTTTGTGTAACACTTACGGCAGCTCGCGCTGCGGAAAGAGACTCAGTCATATGGGATAAAACCCGGTGCAATGAAGTCCCCTGTCGACTTTTAAGAAGCAACTTTTTTTTAAGCACTCTAGACCAAGCATGTTAAACACGCAGCCCTTTCTGAACTCAAGTGTAGCCCGCGACAAAGTCACAATTTCTAACGCCTCAATGCTCGTCTTCTAACATTATGGTCACGATAATACTCCATCACAATACCAAACATTGCAAATGGCTTCGACTGCTTAAACCTGATTGGTCATAAGAAATCAATATAACCTTGACCATAACTAAGCACAGTGAAACCACACGGATCAATACACAATGATTTGTACCGCCTTTGTCCACATTACTCAATTTGGTTTCCCTGTAATAGATTGAGACATTTGCTTCTGGTGTTTGTCCATTAAAAATGATGATGACCATTCATTTCATCCAGCGGGGTTGAATGTATGGAGCCGTGAGTTCTAAGATGGCTGGTAAGGCCTTTTTGGCTCGGAATGTTCTTTGACAATGTGGGCAAAGAATGCTTGACGGTTCCAGGAGGAGGATCTCCTGCGGTGGTTTATTTTTGTGTCCAGTCTTTCTTTTTTTAAACATCTCGTGCAGTCCTATTTGCTTCACAAGTGACTACACCCTTGCGTAATGACATATGCCATGAATGTCAGTCTTTGGCAGCAGTCTCCCAAGTGTCATGATGAATTCCAAAAGATTTTAGTGAGATCTTCAATGTCTAGCGTTTCCTCTGGCCGCCTTGGGAGAGTTTACCACAGCACAACTCACTGTAAAAAATTTGTTTAGGGAGCAAGTGGCCCATCCCAGCGAATCTGATTCTTCTTTAGTAGAGTGTGGATACTGGACATGGACTCTCTTTCTAAGACTTCTGTCTGGGATCTTGTCTTGCCATTTAATCTTCAATAGCTTCCTAAGGCAGACTGTGTAATTTCCTAGCGTGTCGCTGATAAACAGTCAAGGTTTCACAAACGTATAGAAGTGTGGATAATAGTAATACAACTGCTTTGTAGACTTTCAGCTTTATTTGCACGCTTATTCCATTTCTGTCCCACACATTCTTGTATAGTCTGCCAAAGGCCACGCTGGCCTTGGAGATTCTTGCATTCACTTCATCGTCAATTGTGGCAGCTTGGGACACAGTGCTACCAAGATAGGTGAATTTGTCCACATGACTACAGTCTTCTCCAGGTTGATATTGAGCCCATAGTTGACACAGGCCTTAACATCTTGTGGCATGGTCTCGTTCACCCATATGTTTGTAAAGACTTGGTGAATCTGTTCTATCAGAACCTTGAAATCTTGTGGCATGGTCTCGTTCACCCATATGTTTGTAAAAACTTGGTGAATCTGCTCTATCAGAACCGGTCCAGCTGCTTTATATATCTCTGCCAGGAGTGAGTCATGACCAGGGGCCTTACGCTGGAAAGTTGTCGGACAGTTTTTTTTATTTCCACTATGGTTGGCAAGTCAGCAAGAGTATCATTAGCGGGAACTTGAGGAAGGCAGTTCATGGTTTTGTCATTGATGGAAGAGGTAGCATTTAAAATGGTGCTAAAATGCTCTGCCTAGCGAATCAGGATTTCTTTCTTATCGTGACCAATGTTCCCCCATCTACACTGAGGAGGGAAACTATGCCTGGTGATGTAGGGCCATAGGCCACTTTTAGTGACTCACAGAAGTTTTTCATACCATGTTTGTGAACAAAGCCTTGAATCTCATCAGCTTTATTGCTCAGCCAGGAGTCCCGCATGTGCTGAAGTTTCTGCTGCACTACTCTCTGGATGTTGTAGAAGGCATCTTTTTTTATGTTGACTAAGGTCATTCAAATATGCCTTGTGTAGAAGGTATTTCACGGTCAGCAATTGGTTGATGTCTTTGGAATCAAAATTATTTGCTTCTATATATATTGACAATTGCTAAATTTATTATTGTTATCAATGTTTCCATTGACCAAACTGTTTCAACAGATATGTAGAACTCTAGATTTACACTAGTTTTCCAGATTTCTGATGCTTCTGTTCTCTTGTAACTGTTAAGGCCCTGAGTCCTGAGAGAGGGAGGGGGTGGTGGTGTGACTGTTGGAGTTGACAGATTGATTGATTTAGGAACCGACATCACAGCATTCGGGACATTCCCATAAGCGCTCCGTCCCCATCCTCAGCAGCCAGAGAAGAGTTCCAACACTAATAGTTCGAGTAGCAATCTGATTATATGTCCGTCTCGCCTTTCCTCTGAGCGTCGACCAGATCCCCTCGTCACATCTCGCTGTCTCATTCTTACCAGACTATGGTGATCCATTTGCTCCTCCGAGGTGTACACGTGCTCCCACGAGGCCGCAACCACGTCTGCCTTGTCATGCATCAATACTCCACCAAGTTTTGCCGAGCCAGCCAATCTGTCCGCCTGTTCATTCCCCAGCACACCGGCATGCCCAGGAGAAAAGATCCAGGTAATGCTTGCTACCCGTGACCTCTGAAGCGAAGCAAGCCACTCTGCACGAAGCTTGCCTGTTCTCACCCTTCTCAGCATGCTTTCTGAGTCAGTTACAATCACAATGTGTCTATGTAACGTGTTTTCTAGCCATCGGAAAGCTGCAGTGACCGCCTCCACCTCCATTCTTAAGCTAGATGTAGTGTCATCATACGCCAGGGAAGCAAGTGCTAAACCCAGGTTGCGTGATGTCGCACCAAGTTGTTGAAAGTCATGAGTGACTCAGAGTTGCTGGGCAAGTCAATGACAGAGCTCAAGCATTCTCATACAGGATATTGGACATGATGCTTGGAGTCAAGATGGCTATGGTTCTGCCTTTGAGTTGGTTTAATTGAGTTGTGTAAGAGAATTATCAAGTATCATTTGTCTTATGTTTCATGGACAGAAGATTTGTGTATTCTTGAAGAGAGTCAGTTGAGATGAGAATGACATATTCGTGCGAATTTGATAATCGCTATAAAAGAAATTAAGAGTTACAATGTAAATTAAGATCAAACACCATTTTGGTATTATGTTTCATGTGGAGGAACCTATTTGGCAGTTGTTTCTGTCTGTATCATCACAAATAGTGTAATACTGTTACAATTTGGATGTCCATTCACACTGAAGTATCAGGGCAGAGTGAGATGGAGGGTGGAGTCCAAATGACATTAGAGAATATCCTCATACATTATAAATATTTCAATACCAAGCAAAAGAGACTAAGTAGACTCCAGCAGGTACTAATTACGCAGAGATATTAGAATAAGCTCCCTATGACACATAATGCCTTTGGGAACTCATCCAGGATCAACATGAATGAAGTTCACTGTCAAGGTCCTGTGGGGGACAGAGGAGAGGACAGACGTTAGAGATAGGGACATGGGGTGAGTACGGGGGAAGGAGAACAGTCTAGATGCTGAAGACAGTAGAGACAGGACTGTACCCGTGAAAGACAGTGTTACATTGAACAGAAGTACGCAATACGCCTAGCCTCAACCAGGCGTATGCGAGACACCTGACTTCCCACGGGCTGCACGAGGGGCAGATACCTCGTGACAACCGGGCAGTCGAGGAGAAGCCAGACGGGCTTTGGACTTGACAGAGAGAGGATGCATGACTGAGAGTGTGACAGGATAGACTATACCTAGGAATTCAGGATTTGAATAGCTGAGCCATTTGACTTGTGCTTGTGTGTGTGATACGAGAGTGTAGTGGCTTGTATCGTAACGTATTGCATTGCTAAATTATTGCTATATTAAGAATTAGTGCGAGAACGAATGCTGTAATGATGGATGAGACATTATTGTACGATTACATCCTAGAGTAATAAATCATATCTTATTGACTCATGTGTTTATGTCTCATCTATGCTCGTACTATCTATCTGTCTTGAACCCTTCACTTTCTAATACCTCTAGACGCTGACAGGTAAACTATGGGGACAACCGTCCGTTTTGGCGAGTCCTAAGACATATAAAATTAAACCTGTGACAGCTCTTGAACTACCCAAGTAAAACTGTAAACATACACACAACACGACAGCGACAATTTAATTGTATACCATATATTTGTCCTGAGTCCACTCTAAAGCTAATTACTTATATATTCTCTCTCATGACATGACTGTACGACGATATTAATGTTTTTCTGTCCTACACCAGGTTGATGTTAAAAAGTGTTATTATACCTATAAACAAGTTGCAGAAACCACGAAGATACAAGAAGAGAAATCATCAGTAGTGCTGGAGAAACACCCTTGAAAATCAGCTAAGTTAAACTTTATTTCTTGAATTGAGTCAATAAATAATCACTCATTTTCTTTTCAAGCATGTAAATGTTATGTACCATTTTGTAATCTTACTAAAAGGTAGATAACCAACCGGCACATTTCATAATTATTTCCCAAGGGACATAATCTTTTTGTGTACATAAATGTTTTTTTGTAAAATTCTAAAATGTCTACGTTAGAAAAGTGTATCGAGTTAGGGAAAAACTAGGATACACAGGAGATAAGCTAGCAGACTGGAATGAGAAGAAACATGCAGAAAATTTGCTAAGAGAAGAGAAAGAACAAGAGCGACAGGAAAGAGCTTTAGAACGTGAACAGAAGAAATTAGAAATAGAGGCTGCTAACAAAGCAACTGAAGCAGCCATCAAACAGAAAGAATTAGAAGAAGTACAAGCAGCTAACAAAAAGTTAGAAACTGAAGCAGCCATCAAACAGAAAGAATTAGAAACAGCAGCAGCCAACAAAAAGTTAGAAACTGAAGCAGCCATAAGACAAAAAGAATTGGAATTAGAAGCTAAGAAAATTGAGTCAGAAACACAAATGAAAGTAAAACAATTAGAAAAAACTCGTAGAGATCTCAATGAGTAAATTAAACAGCAAGGAAGAAGAACAAAAATTTAATAAGTTCAAAGGAATAGTAAAACCCTTTTGTTCTGGAGACTCAATAGGCGCATGGACAGAAAATGTTGAATGTTTAATGCATTACCATGACATTGCAAAGGAGAACTTGGCCTTTATATACATGCGAAATTTGGCTTTGAAGCCATTGAAAGTAATAGAAACGCTACCTCAAGATTTAAGAAGAAATTATGATTGCATCAAACAGAGGATAATGCAACATTTTTCATTAGATTCTGCTGGATATCAAATGCAGTTCGCTAAATTATGCCCAAAAGCTAATCAAACATTCATAGACTACGTCTCAACAACACAAGATATTTTCACTAAGTGGATTAACTCAGCAAAAGTAGAGAAATGTTTCGATAAATTAAAAGATTTAATGATTATTTAAAAAAAATTATAACATCATTACCAACAGCTTTCTCCAAATTTTTGCAACAAAGTGATTGTCGGACCATTCATGACATTGAACAAAAAGGTAATGCATTTTTTTACAGCGAATAGAGACATCTTTGTTCTTAATTATAATCAGAATGATGTAGCAGCTGCTATAAATGTAACAAAACCAAAATCATTTCAAAATAGAAATACACTTAAAGTGAAATACTCAACATGCAAATATTGCAAATTATCACATGACGATTACTCTATGTGTGATAGAAATCCAAATTATAAAAATCACCTAGAAATTATGGTGAACAAACAAAAAACAAAGCATACAGAGTACAAAAGAGTTGTTAAATGCTTCTTTTGCCGGGCTTATAGCCATTATTCTTCGAATTGTGAGGGTCGTCGCTTGCTAAAAGAAGCAAATGCTATTTTGATTGATACCTCATCAAGTGAAGATGAGAATAATACAGAGAGTGAAAGTCAGCATGAGAATGTTAATGCTTTAGAAGTTATAGATATATTTAACTATGATGAATGTAACACCTGTAAGAAATTTCATTCAGACAATATTTTGGTGTGGTCACACCATCCCAATCACAAATTAAAGTGCCAACGCCGCCTTAACATCAAAAGGCAAACTAGACTTCCATAAAGGCTTCATAAACAACCAGCCATGCAAAATAATTCGTGATAGTGGAGCAACCTTGATTGGGGTCAGAAAACATTTATCAAAGACACTGACTACATAGGAGACTTTGTAACATGTCGCACATTTGCAGGCAATATTGAAAAATATCCCCTGGCACTGACAGAAATTGGCACACCATTCATATCAGGTCGTGTAATCTGTGCAGTATTAGACAATCCGTGCACAGATCTTATTATTGGAAATCTTCCCAATGACAAAAATGGTTCCAACAAAGACATCAAAATTTGGGAACAAAGGCATTGCAACAAAACCGACTGCAATTGAGCAAAATTATGAACACCAAAAAGAACAGGTACGAGTAAAAACTCCAGGGGAGACTATCAGTAACAAAGCTAGACAAGAAACACACGGGTTTCATTATACTTGTTCCGACCAAGTTTTTCATGTCAAATTGACAAATAAAATAGTCATCAACACTGCTGACAAACCTACAAAAGTTGCCACCATTACCACATTAACATCGCAAGACAGCAACCTGGCGGACAAACAACATGCAAACAAAACAACCCAAACGGTTAACTTAAGACAAAAACCACATACACTGCTCCCACATACAGACAAACCGGATTATGGGAAAAACAATAACAGAGAACGAATATCCCCAACACTCAGTAGTACAGAAACAAATGACATTGAGACTGACATATCAATCACCAATTCAGAAAAAGACATAACACCTTCCCTAAGACAAACAATGTAACCAACAGATCTAAACACACTGATTCACCATGGCATACAATGAATTTGTGTACAATATTTCCACTACTGCTATTATTAATTACACTCATCACAGCACTGGTGGTACAGCATAGATTGACGTCGACCAAAACACTGTTGACAAATCAATTATCTGTGATAATAACAATCATGTTAATAAATCAGTTAACATCACTTGATTGCCATGATAAATTTAGATCCGCTCTTATATTTTTTAGTAAATTTCTATATGTAATTAAGACATTTCAAATTGCATTTGTAAGAGTGCCTATTTAGATGACACAATCAAGAAATTGAAATTGATTTTTTCCAATCCACCCATTCTTCGTCTCCCAGATATTAACACTCAGTTTATATTAAAAACATATGCCAGCACTACTGCAATATCAGGAATTTTGATGCAAAAGCACGACGGAATCAAGAATCCAATTCTCTACGTCAGCCGCAAGCTCAAACCTGCAGAGAAGAAATACAGCATCGCAGAACTTGAAGGTTTGAGTGTGGTCTATTGTGTCCTTAAACTTGAGAAGCATCTCAGAGGCACTCACTTTCTCATCCAATCAGATAACTCACCATTGTTGGTAATCAAACAAGGCACACCAAAAACCAACAGAATCGCACGTTGGGCCTTAATACTACAAGATTTTAGCTATGACATTCAACACATCAAAGGTTCTAAAAAATATTCTACCAGACCTTTTGACAAGAATGGCTGAGTCAGCAGATGAATGAAGTGCCAACTATTACGCCTGAATATGCAGACTGTGATATTTCATTTTGATGCATCTATCAAACAGCGACATTCTAAATCCGACACAACCCTGTAACAAATCTTCTACATTGGAACATTCCTTTTGCAATTATCATGAATTGGGACATAACATTTACAACATTGGGACATTCTGTCTCAACTTAGCATGAATTAGGACAGAACATTTCCAACCACAACACGCCACAAACTTTTGACACCGACTATCTACATGCTTCATCAGAGACTTCATCAGATGGATCAGCAAGTTAATTAGTTAATTTAGATTTCATTTAAATGTGTTTTGTAATGTAAACATTTCAGCTCAAATGTAATGTGTAAATATGATATATATATATATATATATATATATATATATATATATATATATATATATATATATATATATATATATATATATATATATATATAAGTTCACTTAATTTTCATATAAAAGTAATATGAACATAACGTAAAGTACGGCTTTACTAAGCCTAAATTTAATTTCATTTTTGCTACTATTAATCGCGTTATTAAAATCGTTTTTCTAAACTCAATTTGCTGACAACATTTTTCTACATTGGCAATAATTATTCCTAAACTTCATTTGTAATTTTAAAAAGATGATTAAGAATGATTTTCTGTGAATAAAAGACGTGTGAAAGACAGAGTACATGAATTAAAAACAATGTATGTTCTTCACAGCATGCAAATTGTGCACGCCAAGTTTTATGCTTGTATATTGGGTGCGTCATTTGTAACACATGTCATTCGTTTAAAATTTTTATAAGTGTGTCATAACATAGTAATTAGACGAAATAAAGAATAAATCTAAGAATCATAGCTCGAAAGTCTACCTCATGAACTACACATATACTGTGTATCATGACGTTGGAAATTCTAGCCTGTGACACTTAGATAAATTAAGACATGACACACTATAACACACGCAATTAGCACAAATACTAAACAAACCAGTGTAAATATATTACTTGAAAACTCAACAAAAACAAATAAAGTGCATACACTTTAATAGGACAATTATGGGAGATTAGTCAACACTTACAGGATAACAAGGGACTTATTAATTTTGTATGGAAACAAAAGATGTCTAGTACATACACTGCCAACATACAGGAGTTAAAAAAATGTTATACAGTTAAATATAAACATTTAGGGACAATGGGTTGCAAGCAATCTTAATGGGACCAAGGATTTCTCCTTGATGAGTCTCTGTAAAAAGAGCCATGGATGTCTGAGAAGGATGCATTTGTGGACAACAGTCCACAATGTGAGACATTTCGTTACTTCGGTCTGGATATCCCTATAATTAAGATTGACGAGAGTATAGACTCTTTGACACCCACCCTAGATGATATATGTATGTAACATTAGTTGCTAGTGCTTCAATAGACATCAAACAGTTCCCACGTACTGTATTACTGCCCTTGGCCCATAGATATCATGACAGTAATAATTGCTTCCCTTAGGCCCTTGACAGAATTAGTACAAACTAATTAAAAGAATACACCACACAGGCGTGGAGGAGGAGAAGTATGTCAAGGTCCTGTGGGGGACAGAGGACAGGACAGACGTTAGAGATAGGGACATGGGGTGAGTACGGGGGAAGTAGAACAGTCTAGATGCTGAAGACAGTAGAGACAGGACTGTACCCGTGAAAGACAGTGTCACCTTGAACAGAAGTACGCAATACGCCTAGCCTCAACCAGGCGTAGGCGAGACACCTGACTTCCCACGGGCTGCACGAGGGGCAGATACCACGTGACCACCGGGCAGTCGAGGAGAAGCCAGACGGGCTTTGGACTTGACAGAGAGAGGATGCATGACTGAGAGTGTGACAGGATAGACTATACCTAGGAATTCAGGATTTGAATAGCTGAGCCATTTGACTTGTGCTTGTGTGTGTGTGTGGCTGTGATACGAGAATGTAGTGGCTTGTATTGTAACGTATTGCATTGCTAAATTATAGCTATATTATGAATTAGTGCGAGAACGGATGCTGTAATGACGGATGAGACATTATTGTACGATTACATCCTAGAGTAATAAATCATATCTTATCGACTCATGTGTTTATGTCTCATCTATGCTCGTATTATCTACCTGTCTTGAATCCTTCACTTTCTAATACCTCTAGATGCTGACATTGACTTTGTCTACCATCTTCTAAAGCCTCAGTACATGCATTCACAGTTGGTATTATATGTTTCCATGCAGGGTGATTTCTCCCTGCCAATATGTGGTGCACTATAACAACACAGCCAGCCTCACAGTCACCTGATACATACAATTAAATTGAAACATTTGAGCAATTACATACAATACAATTTATAGAAATGCCATACAAATTAAACTGCAAATCAAACCTCAATGTCACTGTGTCACAAACTCTCAGTGTGCTCACATTTGTCATTAAGGTTACAAACAAGTGGTCAAAGGGATGTAATAGTTGGTTTGATATAAGTGTTCCAGAAATGATTCTAGGGTCGTGTCTGCTATGGTTATCTTCTGTGCCGACAGAGTAGCTTCTTTTGGCAAACCTGGTACACTTGTTGCAACTCACCAACTGTAGGCCACGAGTGCTGCAAAATATGAACCAAACAAATATGTGTGTAGCCATTTGTCTGTGTTTGCCTTAAATAATAGGCAAAACTATTTTACTTTTTTTTTTGTCTTATTTTTTTCTTCTTGAAAATGCCTGTCAACTTTTCATTGACAAACATTCTTCCTTTTTTCAAGCTAACAATCTTCCACTTTCCTAGCTAACATTCTTCCACTTTCCTAGCAAAACATTCTTCCACTTTCCTGGCTAACGTACTTCTATTTTCCACAAGTATGCATGTTAACTGGATGAATAATTGCACATGTTAGTTGGATGAATGTTAGTTAGTTAGTCGACAGATCATCCTCATTGCACATCGAACCATTCAGTCCATAAGTGCTCGGATCCCCTCCTCAGCAAATCCCGCAGCGTGTAGCGGCTAACGACGCCAGTTCTGTGTTGGTTTATCAATCTTCTTTGGCTTCCTGCGTAGTGTTCTTGTTTGGCCACCCCTCTTTTAATTTGCTGCTCTCGCAGTCTGGCCATTGTTGTAGATTCACAGTCATCACTTGGTTCTCGCAAAAGTCTTACTTCTCGTAGAGCATTCAGAATGTCGGCCTGGTCCATGGCGCGTCCGCCCTCCACAGTAGCCTCACCTGCGAGCTTGTCAGCCCGCTCATTTCCTTGTACGCCCGCATGCCCTGGCACGAAGATGAAACTAATCTTTGCCAGTCGAGACCGCTCCAGAGGCAGCAGCCATTCTCTTCGGATCGACCCCTTCTCTATCCTCTTGATCATGTTCATTGAGTCGCTAAGGAAACAAGCCGTAGTGAATGTCTGTGTCTCGAGTCATGTTATTGATTTACTTACTGCCATGACTTCCATGGTCAGGCTACTTGTGGTTTCAATAAAAGCACCAGAGTCCTCCTTCACAATTCTCCCTCCGGCCCGAGCTGTAAAGGCCCATGAGCTTCTCACATGTCGGACGACCGACCCATCTGTGTAGATGACCGCGTCACCGTCTAGCGAATTCTCGAAAATCAACGCTTGTACTTCAGCCTCAACAGCAGCCGGATTTTCTTGTCTGCATTTTCTGTCAAGTTGGATGCAAACTGAAAAGGATGTGCAGAAGTCTGTTGGCACTTGCACCCACTCCTCGCCAGGTTCTAAGTCCTCAAGTGAACACACCTGTTGAAGAATGTCTTCGGCTTGACCCATCCACGACCGTCCTCTTTTTAACCTGCTGCCCTTCACCTTCCTAATTTCACTATGCAGTGGATGTTGTGTGTTTGCGTTAATTCTGAGGTAGGCGCGTGCCCTGCAATCTTGTATTCTCTCTTCAATGGTTGGAAACCCAAGAAGGTAGCGCATCGCCCTGCATGCTGTATCTCTTGTACATCCAAGAATAATGCGCATAGCTTCATTCTGTATCCTTTCCATCCGTTCTATCTGCTTATGGCTGAGAGTCAGGATTGCCATTGCATACTCCAAAACAGACATGACCAACCCCTCGTACAGAAGACATAGATGGCGCTGCTCACAGTTTGCTGCCGCCATCACCCGCATCGCTGCCAAACCCCGCTTGGCCTTTGTTATCACCTGGTCTATGTGCACATTATAAGCAAGGCTTCGATCAAACCGTATCCCCAGGTAATTCATTGCCTGCGTTCTTTCCACCGTCTCTGAACACAGCATTACAGTTGGTGTTGGAGTGTTGACAATATGATTATTCAACGAGAACCAAGTCACTGTTGCCTTTGTTGGGTTGACCATTGCCCCAGCTTCATCACACCAAGTACTTATGTGATTGAGTTCGGTTTGTAGTTCCACAGCAACCTCCTCTCTATCCTTCCCCTGACGATACACTAAAACATCATCGGCATATGACAATGTCCTGCCAGGTCCAGTGATCTGCTCACTGGTGATTCTCACTGTGTAGGCGTTGAACAGTACCGGAGATAATGGTGATCCCTGTGGTAGGCCAGGATATATTGTTGTTGGTTCCGAAGTCCAACTGCCACATCTAAAAACTACTTTCCATTGGAAGAGGGCTGCAGCGATCCAACTAAGGAGGAATGGACTTATGTTTAGTTCGAGAAGCTGAAACATTAAAAAATCCAGTGGTACTCTGTTGTTTGCGTCCTCAAGATCAATCGCTACAGCAACGGTTTCAGTGCCTGAGTGGAAACCTTCATAGACATCCTGGGCAAAGACTGCTGCATTGGTCCAGGTTTCCCTTTTTGGACGGTACTCACCCAGGGTGGGTGGGAAAACACCTTGCCTCTCTAGTTGGCTTGATATTTTCCTGGCAATTACCTTCTCCAGCAGCTTGCCTATTGTATTCTGCATGGTTATAATTCGATATCCCTGAATTTTTTTGTGGTCTTTGTCAGGCTTCGGCAAGGGAATCAGATAGCTGTGTAACCATTCCTCCTTGATGCTAGCACCCCCTATACTGTTGTTGTACATGTCTGCTAGTTTCTCTAGCTCATTGTCGGTACACCTATTAATGTCGTCGTATCTTATACCATCAGGACCTGGAGCACTGTTTTTTGATCGTCGAAGCACAGCCTTGATTTCTTTCACTGTCACTGTGTCTTCATCCGAAGTGTCCTGGGCCTTGCATCTGTCTGAGGTGACCTCCTTGGCCAGATTTCGGCCTCCCATGTCTGTCTGGTTGCTTTGCTCAAGGTAGCGTTCAAAGAGGGCTTTGCCCTTGTCCTCGTCAGTCCTCTGCCAGATGAGGTCAGCACCTTGGAAGTCAGAAATGCTCTTATTCTTGACTACACCACGCATGCTTTTATGTAGTCGCCAGAACAATTTCAGTGACTTGTCTGTGCTTACTCTTTGACACACCTCTGCCCATTTTTCGCTTTTAACAACCGTGACCAGTTTTTTGAAGTAGCTTACTTTTGTGTGCATCTCTCTTTCTAAGTGCAAGCAGGGACTAGGATGACCAGCTCTGTTCTTCTTGGCATTTTGCCATCTCCTTACAGCACTACGCTTATCCACCCAAGCCTTCTCCACCTCGAAACTCCACCACGGTGGCTGCTCCCAGCTTTTTTTCCTGCCCTGAAACGTTCTGCGCTTGTCACGCCTTATTTTACTCACCACATCTTGCCCTGTACTGTCATACTGGAACGTCTTTACCTTTAGCTTGTGCTGCCTGGTTCTGCCTTTCTCCACCAGTATGCTGCACGGGTGGTGGTCGCTGCCATGGTGTCCTAGGACACCCCATCTACACACTGTAGTGAGTGAAGGTGAAACTAGCGCCAGATCAATAGCACTGTCCTCATCGCCCGGACGGCTTGCTGTCCTGGTGACACAGCCACTGTTGATACAAACCAGGTCGATGGTTTCCAGTGCAGTCTCGAGCTCCTCCCCCTGTGTATTGGATGAAGTGTTTCCCCATGATCTGCCTTTAGCGTTGAAATCACCACAGAAAATAACATTTCTCTCGTGGCCTAATATGCCACTTAAGCACTGCCACTTCTGGGCGTCCACACTGGCATTGCGGGCATAAACATTAACCACCACGAATGGTATACTGGAATGAACTCTCAACGCCTGTATTTGTATATCGTCACTGTCCCAACTGGACATGTCTAGCTCTGACGCCACCATGCTGTCGCGAACGAGAATCGCCATTCCCAGATGTCGTCTGTTGTAGAAACATTTGAAGCCGGCAATCTGGAGTAGCTGATCGCCCAGTCTCGTCTCCTGGAGTGCTACAATGTCGTTCCTGTAAACTAGGGTTTCTAAAATAGAGCCCCGTTGTTTTACACTGGCACAGTTCCAATATAGAATACGGATATTCCTGAGTCCTAGACGGTGACACTTGAGTCTAAAACGCCTCAAACCTCCACGCTTACCTTGCTTCTTTTTCCCTGCGCGGCTACCCCGCCGCTTCGGTATGTTGACTGCAGACCGCACGAAGAACACACGTTGTTCCGCCATGTTGAAAAAACGTAAACACAGACTTTGAAAACCACACACGCTGCTGAAAATTCACTCAAGGATGGCTTCGCTCGATGCACGAACTCCGTAGCACCCGCGCAGATCTTGAGTAGAAACTCCTGGTTTTACATCCTGGCACACAAATTACACGCAAGAGATGAATAAATCCATCCCCTACGCGAAAAAGTTAAACGAACACAAAACAACACGACCGTCCGTCGCCATCTTGAAACCGGAAACGAATTGGATGTTGAAACCGGGAACGTTGGATGAATGATAGCACATGTTAGCTGGATGAATGACTGCACGTTAGTTGGATGAATGATTGCACATGTTAGCTGGATGAATGATTGCAGATGTTAGCTGGATGAATGACTGCTGTAGCGAAATTCCCAGGGAGTTCCCTCTTCATTTCCTGCCTAGGGGGATCATAAGCTATTTATAGACAGGGAAACTCCACAGGGGATTCTTTTGTTATCCAGTCGTTTTAGAAAACACAACTCTACTTTAAAAATAGAAAAGTAGAGGAACAGTAGCAGTATTTAGGATAACTAAGTTGGTCTCGAGAATCATAACACGATTCAGTGACTAGGAAGAAAACTCGTGAGTCCCGGGCGAATTCAGGTCCGAGGCTATAATCTATTTACACATGAGCAGATCCGGTAGCCACAGTTAACCTCAAGACTTCATGAGGAGAACTTTGATACTGTTTGGCCGTATACAAGCCCACTATGTTGCGATCTACAGATCCAGTTTCATGGGAACAAGGTGGTGTTTTCATCAGATAAAGTAATTGACATTTATCTTAACGTTATAGTTTAGATGAATTGATTACCCAGGGAAGCTACCTCGTTCTTGCACAGAAGCAGGGGTGAAAAGGTCACGTCTACATATATTGCCGAAGGTGTTTGGGCGACCCGTTTATTATGTATAGTTATCCTGATTAAAGGAGTTAGTGTTTTGAAAGCTTGATCGGTCTACCGCATAATTATGCAGTTTCTATGTATTTCTATGATGGCTGTATTGATATCCAATTAAAGGGGCTGCAATTTTAGTTGGCACATGATAGGGAAAAAAAAAAAAAATCAATATTCCACTATCAGCTAGTGCCATGCTTTAGTAATGTCAACAACCTGATTTCATACAATCATGCGGACCCTTCATTCACCCCTCGTAATCACAAACACATCGTTGGGTAAATGGACGATCAGGATTCACGTTTTATTATATATTACAAAGCTCGCTTTCCGAGCATACACATTTAACATTCGTTACTCAAATACAATCTACTATCATTGGCTAAGTGTAACTATGCCCTCTCTAACTATACACTGGCAAGGGAAAACACATATGTCCTGTCACACAGACTGTCCGTCCCGGTCTGTCTGAATTCACAAGTCCAGTCCAGTTCCTCGTCCCCCTTTCTCGTGCCGTCCATTGTGTGGCGTGCTGGATCACTTGCCACATAGTTCAGTTGTCCAGTCCTCGTAGCCTACAGCTATACTAGAGTTCAGTCTGTTTACGGGTAATCCCCGTGCCTGCAGTACTCTGTCCTATTTCGGGATTGATTCCCGGTATGTCCTCGTCATGTCTTAGCTATGACACATATGTGTCCTGTCTAGGTCTGGTCCTAACACTGGTTTGGAGTACTATCTCCTACTACTGTCTTTCTCTGTCTATACTCTTGTACAGAGTCCCTATTATGTCCTGTCTTTGTCCTTTACTTTCCTCCGTCCTTGTCCTACTTGTATCTATGTCTATCCTACTTCTATCTATGTCTATTCTACTTCTATCTCTGTCTATCCCAGGATCTTGACACGCTCCTGTCCCCCGTCACATTGCGTCACCAACTTTAACTCATGGGTGTGGCGCAATCTTTTGTAACATTTAAAAATTAGTTGGGTCTAATTTTGTCAAGTGCTGGTAGGGTAATGTCCTCATGTTCTAGGTATACTCACTAACTTCTGACTATCTGATGTCACATTGTCGTATTTATCCACTGGCTTATTAATCAGTGTAGCACAACTGTACTGTTGGCTAGAGTAAATACTCACCCCCATTACCATGTGAGAGCTGTAACAACCCGAAGCCCATTGCCTTTACGGCCTGCTTCTCAAAATGTCGATTAACCGACATCCCGTTCAGATTGCACTTTTTACGATACAATACATGAATATAAATTCATGCTCCTGTGTAATGTTTCTCCAACTATATTACATGTTGTGTGTGTGTGCTGATGTTCAACTCTCTAACTTCCGTTTGTGGCTAAATATTCAAATGTATACTAAAGTATCAGTTAGTCTGTGATGTCCCCTGTTCATGGGTTATCCCCCCTTCCATTTAATTGCTGTCTGCATTTTTATCTGTAAATATATCTGGATGTTTGCGTGTTTAGTTAAGTTTAATGTATGTTTAAATCAGAAACATAGGTGTATGTATCTAATTTATTGAATGTTGATTTTCAAGCGTCGTAGATTGGTTTATGCTGTCACGAATTGATGCGTTAGCATAATTTGTGACTGCCCTGCCGATCTAGGAAACTTAAAAATGTGGCTATACCTATAATAGAATAGTGGCAACTACACACAGAAATCACAAAGCACATGTGTTACACTCAAGACGCAGACACATTATAAAAACGCTTGGGCGCGGGAAAAATTTGCCTGTTGTTCACTCACCTTGTATTTAATTCATGCATTCTGTGCTTGCTCTCGTCTTTCTCACTCACAATTGTTCTGACATGTTAAAAAGTTCTGTTATGTCATTACATTATTATCACGTTATAATGACACAGGGAAATAATCTTGGGAAATGAAAGTAAAATAAAATGAAATAAAATAAAATAATGAAAAATACATTAAAATCCATCCATCCATCATGTGCCATGCCGGTAAGCGTGGGCGGTCATGTTCTGCCATCTCACTCGATCAACAGAGTCGTGGATCAGTTCCGTGTTTTTGTCTCGACCATGCCACAAGGCCAAGCCATCCAGATACTTGTTTCTAGGTCTTCCCCTTGGTCTGTTCCCCTCGATCTTACCAGTTGTCACCAAGTTCTCCAAATCATTTCTTCTCATAACATGCCCAAAAAATTGTGACTGTCTACGTCTAATGTCTCTGATCAGTTTACGATCTTCATTTGTTTCTTGAAGGACTTGTTCATTGGTCTTTCTGGCTGTCCATGGTATTCTTTGCATTTTCCTCAGAAACCACATTTCTACAGCCATCAGATATTTTTCAGCCTGGCTGCTCATTGTCCAAGCTTCACATCCATATAAAAGTACAGGTTCTATGTAGCATCTCAACACTCTTTTTCTCGTTTCAATTGACATCTTTTTATTGGTCAGTATGTTTTTCATCTTGCTAAAGGCTACTTTTGCCATGGCGATTCTTGTTCTAATCTCTTCAAGGCATCTCCCATCAGATGTTATTATTGTTCCGAGGTAATTGTACCTATTCACTTGTTGAAGAGTATTCCCATTTACTTGTATATTTACTTGTTTACATTAAAATGAGAAAATAAAATATAGTGCAAAATAAATAGTACAATAAAGTTTTGGCTCAATTTTTAGGTAAGCTTTTGAGCCGATTAATAGTGCGAAAAAATGGCACTGTATCTATATATACAATATCTACAAGTTAGGTGGGTTATTCACCCTTATTGTAAGTAATAATACTTAATATTTAAAGCTAATATTTAATTAAACTATAATTTTGTGTCCTGAGATTTGCTGACTAAGGGAAGAACATCTAACTAATTAACTGAAATGGGGTAAAATGTGTTGGTTTCCTTAATCCAACTATAAATCTAGATGGTTTGAAAAAAAAAATTAATGATGTTATATTTCTAACTAATTTGTGTTCAATAACTAGGATGTTCTAACTATACTAAACTAATGTATGGAATGATAGTCTCTTAGGAGACTGCTAAGATGCATTAAATCTCAGTTATCTAATTTTAAGACTAGTTATGAGTGTATTTAGTTGGGAAATAGTAAAGTTGCATTTAATCTACAAAAACTAAAGTTGTCTTGTTCCTCTCAACTAACTACATATACAAAAATATTCTATTCTATGCAACTGCAATAAAATTCTCTTAGGGTTTCTGATCATGATTTTCAAATTGATCATTTACTATTGGGAGAACCACAGATATCGCCTTGAAAAACCAAATCTAACGGTACCTCAATGAGTTGTGTATCTCGATTCTAAGCCGAGTTATGTACATTTTAGTGTCGTGACCTTTGGACTAAAATTTTCACAAAAGAGTGCTCACTAAAGGAATTTTTTGCGTCCTGGTCAAATTGAAAGCCCAGATTATCAAAATTTTGGTATTTTGAGACTATCTGTTTTGTTTTTAAACGAACATCTTAGCAACCATACATCACTGCGATCGGGGTTGCAAGGCCTAACTGGTCATGTTATTTATTTTTGATATGATGTCTGGTGACCTAATTAGGAAGTAAAAATGGCCGCTAATTATTTACTAATTAATTACTAAATCAGAATTTAACCTGCGTTTTATTAATTTAATCTTTAAAAATTACAATTTATGCATGTTGTTATGCGGAATGATGTTAGGCATCTAATGGTCACTTTGGTGTTTTAATAATGTTTGTTGTGACCTAATTAGCAATTTAAAATGCCGGCTAATTAATTACTAATTCATGAATAGGCCTCTGTTTTCTTAATTTTACCTTTAAAAATTTTGAGATGTATATGGTTTTATGCGGAATGATGTTACGCATCTAATGATCACTTTGTTGTTTTAATAATGTTTGTTGTGGCCTAATTAGCAATTTAAAATGCCCGCTAATTAATTACTGATTCATGAATAGGCCTCCGTTTTCTTAATTTCACCTTTAAAAATTTTGAGATGTATATGGTTTTATGCGGAATGATGTTACGCATCTAATGGTCACTTTGGTGTTTTAATAATGTTTGTTGTGGCCTAATTAGCAATTTAAAATGCCCGCTAATTAATTACTAATTCATGAATAGGCCTCCGTTTTCTAAATTTTACCTTTAAAAATTTTGAGATGTATATGGTTTTATGCGGAATGATGTTACGCATCTAATGGTCACTTTGGTGTTTTAATAATGTTTGTTGTGGCCTAATTAGCAATTTAAAATACCCGCTAATTAATTACTAATTCATGAATAGGTTTCCGTTTTCTTAATTTTACCTTTAAAAATTTTGAGATGTATATTTTATTTTCCAAGAAATGTGTATAATCAGAAAGACAAGAATAAAAGCTAAACTGGTTGGAGATTTAAAAAACATAATAATATAACTGATCTCAGTCTAAACCATTATTTAACATTTACAACTAAATTAAAATAAACTATGCCGCCAGAGCGGAGTATACAAAGTCGGTCACGGATGGGTTTGAAAAATGACTTTATATCTTCTCTCCATCCTCTGTACACTTCCTTCATTGTCACTCCCTGAACCCCTCGAGATACGATACAGTCTTTACTACCACCACTGACTCGGCCGTGGGTCCCGGGCGCATTTACCCACTACCACAATTGAGAACTGACAAGCGTTTGTATGCCCGGGGCAGGAGTCGAACCTGCGCAACTGAGTGATGGCGGTGACAGTAGCAGCCGTAAACGTACCTCAATGCGGCCACGCTAAGAGTAATGAGAGTGCTGACAACAAAAACAGCGTACAGAGGACGTACAGAGTACAGAACTTATGGTCTCTTTGCTGTGTCAGTATGATGTGTGGTGACCTAATTAGCAATTAAAAATGTCCGCTAATTAATTACTAATTCATAAATTGCTAGATGTATATTTGATTTTCTCCAAGCAAGAAGAATGTCATGAAAGATAAAAGATTAAATCGTTGTTGGACTGTCTACGTTTAATTAATGGTTGGCAATAAAAAGTACAGGCATGATCTGTGTTTACGAGTTTGTGTCTTTTGTATCTTATTTATATGACATTGTTGTGATGACAGCTGATCTGGCATCTATGACTACGTATCTGACTATATGACTGTGTTTGTGTGTGATTGCATACAGGTCTGTATCAACAGAGTCAAATGTACTTACAGTTTCTTGTTGTATTTCTTTAAGTGTAAGTACATCTGGTACAGAACGATGATCCACTACCAACAGTTGGGCAATGTAGCCTTTTTCAATGGGATATCCAGGTTCAAACACTGATAGATGCGATCTCAGATGATCAAGATTCCTTTTTCTTGCCATGATAAACCTAATGAGAAATAGTAAATAAAAGCAAACAATTAAATAAAAATGAAAATGGTTGGAGATTGAGATTTAGAAAATGTAAATAAAAATTAAATGCATCTCATGATCTTTAGGAATTTTTTTTTTAACGAAGTGATTATACGCAATGCCGGCTTCGTGGCTTAGAGGTTAGCGACTTTTCTCCATAATCTCGTATACTCTCGTGGGTGACGTGATGACGGTGGGAATCAGCAGTGGTTCGAATCGCATCGGTAACTTACGGGGTATGTGAACCGGCCGCTCAGAAAGCAATGGCAAACTACTGAGCGTAATCTTGCCAAGAAATCAACATACAGCTGAAAGATGCTGGTGTTGACAGCAATGTCCTGTAAAAAAAAAAAAAAAAAAAAAAAAAGATTATACGAGCGCGGTGCAAATAATGCCTCCCTACGAATTCTGCCTATGAACTCCGTAGCTTTTAGCGATGACCCACAGGAGTCTCCGAAACATATTACTCGTAAACTGAAGGACGCGGCCCAGAATCAAACCCACAACCTTCGGTGCATGAGTCAAACGGCTTGAACACTTCGCCACAGAGACTACCAAAGAAATATGTATAAAAATATAATCAGAAAGACAAGAATAAAAGCTTAACTGGTTGGAGATATCAAAATCATATAACTTATCTTAAATTTAAATATTATTTAACATCTACAATATTTTTACAAATTTGCAATTACATATTCCGCCAGAGCGGAGAATACAAAGTCATCCATGGACGGGTTTGAAAAATAACTTTATATATCACTTGATTAAATATTTTTAAAGCAACAACTCAAATTATCTATAGAAATTATTTGATATTTTGTATCTTATGATTCTACATCTCCAGTGTTTCAATAAAAACAGACACTAGTGTGATATGTGCTGGGATGCCACTATTGTGAATTTTTCCGATTGTAAAGATGTAACTAGGTGGTCTCACAAAATAATTTTTTTTTTCACAACTCTGCATAACGAATCTTGCTAGATCCTCGATCGTTGTGTGCAGAAATGGACACAGCATTCATAAATGCACAATAAAGTATAATTATCTTGATAAGACATTTATCAATACAAATAAAACTATGAACCAGTCAATTAAATTTCAGCAATGGACGATGGACAAGTTTGAAAAATGATTTGACTTTCATAAATTTTAAGTCATGTAGCAAGATGAACAATAAATACAATAAATATAAAGCAACAAAATAAATATGTAATAGAATTTAAACGTATATTGATATTTTGTTTAACTTTATGATTGTAAATCTTCTTGTTTGTTAAAAAAAGAAGCAGACACCAATCAAATATGCCGTGATTCCGAAATTATGAATTTAAAGAATACGCACCATGACCAAGCTCACAGAAATTATTTTTTTTTTAACTCATCCGCATAACGAACATTGATGAAAGTCAACATTTATATGTAAAATTGGATGCGCAGTTCAAAAATGCAGGTTAAATTAGAATACCTTTGATAATAAACAAGCCAAACTATAAACTTCCTTACCTTTGTCAAACAGTGGCAAATATTCTTCAAACAAGCCACTTTCAACAGCTCTCAAGCATGCAGGCTTGAAGAATAACCTTTTGGCCCTTCGTTAAAGTTGTCATTCGCAATTTTCATAAAAATAGTTTCGCATTTATCCAATAGGAAACACGACAAGGTAATTTTCATATAATGCACTCACGGGCCACAGGAAGTCGTCTGTGAACCCAATGACCTTGAACTTTCTGAAAACAGCGTCCTTCCCTAGTTACGAAGTCCCTATATTATTATATTAATACATGACAATTACATACATTTATCTTCATATCATATTTATATACATAAAAAATATATACATTCATATCTATCACACTAATTAACTAAGTTGAACCAGGCACACTGAAGATGTCGCGTTCTTTCCTTTTGGAATCTATGTAACAAGTTATGATATATACAGTTCACTGTTCCACGTGATGTTCCTGGAATCTATTATGATGTGTCAATAATATAGTGGATTACAATTCCTTGATTCAATGTACATAGTGATGACATGAGTGTCTTATAATGTCACATCTGTGTGATCGACTTCTGGTAACATTGTCACAGATGGAGTTGTGTCGACTTCTGGTACCATTGTCCCAGATGGAGTTGTGTCAACTTCTGGTAATAGTTACAGACGAAGATGGAGTTGTGTCGTCTTCTGGTAACATTGTCACAGACGAAAATGGAGTTGTGTCATCTTTCATTGGCAATTCAGGTACATCAAAGTTTGTAGGCCTACTTAACACGTCAGCCAGTATGTTACTTTTGCCACTGATGTGCCTGACAGTAAACAAGTAATTTTGGAGTACCAGGGACCATCTGTATATTCTATTGTTTTTGTGGACCCCTGTCTCCATGACAGTGAGTGGGGAGTTGTCAGTCTCGATGACAAAGTGTGTCCCTGCCAAAAATCGGTGCAGTTTATGGACACAGTACACTATTGCCAAAGCATCCAATTCAGAAACCCCATATTTGGCGTCAGTAGGAGTAATTTTACGACTTACATACATTACTGGATGAAGAATGTCGTTGTATTTCTGGCCCAATACGCCTGCTATCGAGACTGTGCTGGCATCAGTCCTAAGAAAATATTGTAAATGAGGGTTAGGCAAACGGAGTATTGGGGCATTGCTAAAAAAATTTTAAGTTTTGATAAAGCATCAATTAGAATGGCATCTTTTACATCAATCTTTACATTATTTTTCAATAAATTAGAAAAGACACTGGTAATTTCCGCTAGATTTGGAATGAATTTATTATAATAATTCACCAATCCGAGCAAACTTCTCACTTGTTTCTTGGTAACTGGCATAGTGAGATGTAGAATTTTTGTCACAATTTTGCTATCGGTTTCCAAATGGCCTTTAGATATAGTATGGCCTAGGAAGTCGATTTTCTCCAAACCCAGCTCTACTTTGGTGGGTTTTACTGTAAGTCCAAATATTCTTATCCTTTCGAAGACTTGTCTAAGTTTTTGCAAGTGTTTTGTCCATTCTGTTGTATGCACACATCTCTTTATAAGTTTTGGTTTTATCTGTATGCTGTCGCTTGTTGTAATTAATTCTATTGTTGGTTCTGGTTGTTCTATCCTGTCTTCTGTTTGATTCCCTATTGTGGTTGTGCTGAGTGCGTTTTCTGTCTGATTGCTGGGTGTATTTGCATTGTGTTTCTCTTCTATTTGGCTACTGTCTGGTGTGGATGCATTGTGTTTGTCTCTTATCTGATGAATTGGTGTAGTTGCATTGTGTTCGCCTGATGTCTTATTAATTGGTGTAATTGTATTGTGTTCGTCTTCTGTATGATGTTTCTGTTTAGAGGCCAATGTTGTTGATTGGTCCTCTGCTGTCAAGTGGTTAAACTTCTTTTCTGAGTGGTGATATAAGATACATGATGGAGACATATAATTAATATCTCAAACAAATTTCTGCCAGTCAAACTGAGCTAATGTTCTGGCTCTGGTATAGTTATATCATAATTGATTAGCAAAGAACGAATCTTTTGAGATTGGTGAAAGTATCTGTCGCTGTTCGATTTGTGGTAATGTTTGCTGATATTTATGGTTGTCTCTCTTGCCATTTGTCATGAGACTATCTTTGTGTGCCTGAAAATAACATGATGTGTTTTCTGTCATGTTTAGGTTTATACCTTTTAAACAAGATGAGGTAAATGTAATGGCGCATTGCGCCTTTATGGAGTTTTCTTTGCTGGTGTTAGCTACTTTACCACTTGGTGTTTTAAGGTGTACCATTTCATGTTGCTGTTTTTGTGTTTCTGACCTGATTATCACATTAGCCTTGTAGGTTTCTCTCCAGGCTAATATTTCTTGTGAGGTACAGTGTTTTAACTGTGGTAAGCACCCAATTATCAAATCCGTACACGGATTATCTAATATGGCGTATGTAAATGTGCCGGACAGGAATGGAGTGTTTGTACAGGCTTTTACTAATGGGTATCTTTCTATGTTACCCAAGAATGTACGGCACTCTACAGAGCCACCAGTATAATCTTCTGGCTGGGCCAATTCCTTCCTAAGGCCAATAAGAGTACTACCGCTGTCTACTAAACACTGACAAGGTTTGTTGTTAACCATTCCGTCATGAAATACTAGTTTGCCTCTGGAGGCTGTGACTGCGTTTGCATTCTCTGTAGAGCATGGTACTGTGTGCCCGCATTTTAGCACGCCGTCTTCGTGAAATTGATGGCATATAATACAATTATCAAAGTTCAATACACCAGTAGATGCTACAACATTATTAGTGTATGGTAAAACTTCCTCACTTTCACGCTCACTTTCACTCCCAGAAGAGGTATCGACAAGTATAGCATTACTGGCTCTCAATTTCTGATATCCAAGACACCTCGAGCTATAATGTCCATAAGAACGACACAAGAAGCATTTAACTGCACATTTATACGTGTTTCTCTTGCTTCTTTATCATCATCTCCAAGTGAAACGGATATCCCGGGTTCTTATCGCACATCGAAAATTGTTCATGAAACAAATGACAGTATGGGCATTGAGGTGGCTTAGATTTAGGTTTGTCCCTCATCTGAAATGGTTTCTGATGTTTACTTTTTGCAAATGATACTATTTCAGACTCTTCCACAGATGTTTTAAAGATGTCTCGATTGGAAGAAAAATATGCGGACCCCCGTTTTTCTAACTGTTCTATCGGCTTGCTGCAGAAACTTTGCAAAGGGAGATGGTAAAGTGGAGATGACTTTGTCCATTATCATTAAATTTTTAAGTTTATCAAAGCTTTTGTCTACCTTTTCCGCGACTAGCCATCTGTTGAATACACTCTGTACGTTAGAAACATAGTCAATGAACGTTTCAGTCGGTTTGGGTTTTAATTTGGAGTATTGAATTTGATACCCTGGGGCGTCTAGCAAAAAATGTTGCATAATGCGTTGTTTCATGTAGTCATAATTATTTTTAAGCTCTTGGGGGATAGATTCTATCACTTTTAAAGGCTCCCCCGAGAGGTTCTTCATATAGACCACCGCCCAGTGTTCTCGTGGCACCTCCTGGAATTTAAACTGGAATTCCACATTCTCAGTCCATGCAGATATGGAATCGCCTTGACAATACGGTTTCACCAGGCCTTTGTACTTGTTAAACTTATTCTCCTCTTCTTTACTTTTTAACTTGGTGGTGGCAATCTGTACGTGAGATTCAATCTCCAATTCCTTCATCTTCAACTGCGTTTGTGATTCAATCTCCAGTTTTTCTTTTAATTTAGTGGCATCAGCTATTTCTTTTAATTTAGTGACCTCAGCCAATTCAGCAAGATCTTTCTGATGCTGGCGTTCCTGTGCTCGATCATCTCTTTCAGCATCTTTCATTTCTTTAAATTTATCATTTGCCCATTTCTCTAATTTCTCACCTGTATATCCAAGGTCTTTTCCTGCCTGTATACACTCACCTAATGTTGACATTTTGCTAATACTATAAACACACTCGCATATATACTAGAATTAACAATAAATGTTATATAATAATATTAATTATATACAGCACTCAAATTGAGATGCCCTTCTAATCTGTTTATCAAAACTATATGTATACTTATCTGCAAAAACTTGAACTTTCTTGGGCCTCTAAGAAGTTCTAAATTTCAGGTTGAACTGATGTGTTAATTATGTCTGCTCTGCATTCTGTTATATAGAGCAGCAAAAGTTACTATTTTGAAATTAATGTACATCCAAGTTGTTATCACACTCAAACAATTTATGTGTAATGATTCGCTCCGAAAGGATGCTGAAATGCGAAATTAATTAATTTATATTTGTCTGTCGTTTGTCGTGTCAATGTCGTCGTGTCTTCACCTCTGTTCGACCTCACCTGAAACGTCTTTGTGAAACATGTTCATATTCATTTTTTTACAATTATAACAATTTTCACACATGAATTTATCTATCAATTCGCTAAACACAATTTGCCGTAATTTTAGAAATCACTCTCTGATCTCATTTTTCAATAGATTGAATACAATTCGATACACATTCCGTATTTTCAATGAACACTCCTGTACACCATCTCGGTCATTCCATCCTGTGTAGGTTTGTGAACACTACTTCGGTTCCATTTTTCCATGGGTTTAAAGATTAGTTCTGAAAACCACTACAAACATTTACTTCTGGGTAGGTTCAAGGCCCACTTCTGACACCACCTTGGTTCCACCTGTCAACAACCTGATTTCATACAATCATGCGGACCCTTCATTCACCCCTCGTAATCACAAACACATCGTTGGGTAAATGGACGATCAGGAGTCACGTTTTATTATATATTACAAAGCTCGCTTTCCGAGCATACACATTTAACATTCGTTACTCAAATACAATCTACTATCATTGGCTAAGTGTAACTATGCCCTCTCTAACTATACACTGGCAAGGGAAAACACATATGTCCTGTCACACAGACTGTCCGTCCTGGTCTGTCTGAATTCACATGTCCAGTCCAGTTCCTCGTACTCCTTTCTCGTGTCGTCCGTTGTGTGGCGTGCTGGATCACTTGCCACATAGTTCAGTTGTCCAGTCCTCGTAGCCTACAGCTATACTAGAGTTCAGTCTGTTTACGGGTAATCCCCGTGCCTGCAGTACTCTGTCCTATTTCGGGATTGATTCCCGGTATGTCCTCGTCATGTCCTAGCTATGACACATGTGTGTCCTGTCTAGGTCTGGTCCTAACACTGGTTTGGAGTACTATCTCCTACTACTGTCTTTCTCTGTCTATACTCTTGTACAGAGTCCCTATTATGTCCTGTCTTTGTCCTTTACTTTCCTCCGTCCTTGTCCTACTTGTATCTATGTCTATCCTACTTCTATCTATGTCTATTCTACTTCTATCTCTGTCTATCCCAGCATCTTGACAAGTAATACACTGGTTTAGCTTCTCTATGAGCATGGAAGCCTGTCATTTCTGCATCTGATTATCAAGGGATGGGGTGATGAAATTAATCCTACAACAAATCAAGCCCTCTACATGGGGTAATTATACATGCATGAAAAAGACTCTCTTCTCTACTTAGTAGACAGTAAAAGTACGAAAGGTAAATCTTTTTGGTGTGAACTGAAGACGGTTTATTACACGTTATACACTACACTTCTTCAGGAGAACACAACCTAATACCATTAGTCAAAATATGGTTAATGTAATATCCGGGTGATGTCTCCTCCTCAAATCTCAAAGAGACTTAAACCATTAGTCCTTACAGACGAAAGACAAGCATGTGTGTGAATGGATTGCGATGGAGTGTGTTCTTATATAGATTCCAGATCTCAAGAGCTGTCTTGATGAGCTGGGCCTCTACAAGACGAGATGATGATCTACCAGACGAGGCTGTTCCAGCGACCACCTGTTAGACGATGCTCTATCCTTGATCCAGTCTGCCAGTCATGCCATAGGATCAGGTAGTCATGAATGAATGATGACAATATGTTTCTGATGGCTTGCCCGAAAGGGAAGGCAATCATTGAGTATGACTTTGAGATGTGGCAGATGACTTTCACCAAGTTGTTTGTTTCAGGTTCTCCCTTTTTGGCATGCGGAACAACAATCAACGTTTACGCACCCTGGCCTAAAGTATGAGCAAATGTCGTCATAGTTTGTCAGTGAACGACAAGCCCATGTTTGAGGCCAACTCTATATCTTTAATACGTTTCTTTCTATAATAAATGGGCCAATGTAAGAAGTATTATGCTATCTCAAGAACAGTCTAATTAAATGGCTACAGTTGGTAATATCGTCAAATGAACTGGTTGATTAAGAACATGGCTCCAATATATATTTCCTGCCAGATCAAGATAGCTGCTAAAGTGTTCCATCGGAATAACATCCGGTGTTGAAAGCTGACTTATATACTGACCAATGATTAACTATTATATCTTGTGTGGAAAAGTTGACTTATATGATGACCAACATTTAACTATCACAACTTGTATGGAAAAGATGGCTTATATAATGGCTAATGTGAGAATGCTGGTCTCTGAGGTGATGGTGTTGTGAACACGATTCGTAATGCTGCTTACCCGCGTCTGAAACACAGTGACAGTCGATTTGGCAGCAGACCCTGTCACGCTGGTTTTAACTTACTGTTATGGGAACCAGTAGTTCAGAAAGCAATGGCAAACTACTGAACGTAAAAACTTGCCAAGACATCAACAAAGGCAGTAAAATGCTGGTGTTGACTGCAACGTCCTGTAAGGGATTTGCAACTTTAAATAAAAAAATGTGAGCATATCATATAATAGCTAATGTAAGAATATTGTATCCTGAATGGACAAAATATGTGTATAATGGCCAAAGCCTCAGTGACTGTTTTCGTCAAGATGATCCGTGTTGAAGAATCAAATACAACATTGTGAGCATTTACCACAAAGCCATTATGTCTCTGCCCACTTCTACACTGCAAGAAGTTATCAATTTGAATGGTAGCTGGTGAAGGGGCCAGTCCGGAAGATCTTTACTCTCAAGTATATTGGCCTGGGGTGTCCATCATCTTCAAGTACAGCCCGGAGGAGGAATTCTGTCACTACCAGGTGAAAGCGTTTCTAACTCCAGATGTACAGTCGGTGAATATAGGAAGCCAATGATGAAGAACTTAACAGTCAGTATACCTGACACCTTGGCTGAACTGTTTCCCCTTCTTACATAATATTCTACGTAGTTTTTCTCATACCTATTTGTATTGTTCCCTTATGGCTGTTGACTTGCCCAGATTACATCAGTGTGCAGTGTCATGAATTCTCATATCTGTTTGTATTGTTCCCCTATGGCTGTTGACTTGCCCAGATTAAATCAGTGTCTAGTGTCATGAATTCACTTGTGTGTAACGTCCTTGTCCAGAGTGGGAGTCAAGTAATTACTGTGTATGGACCAGCAATCCAAGGAACTGCAGGGTTGGCAGAACAGGGATAGCTTGACTGGCCAGAGAGATTCTTCTGATTTAGTGAATACACATGTAAGCTGAATCAGTGAATACACATGTAAACTGAATCAGTGAATACACATGTAAGCTGAATCAGTGAATACACATGTAAACTGAATCAGTGAATACACATGTAAGCTGAATCAGTGAATACACATGTAAACTGAATCAGTGAATACACATGTAAACTGAATCAGTGAATACACATGTAAACTGAATCAGTGAATATACATGTAAACTGAATCAGTGAATACACATGTAAACTGAATCAGTGAATACACATGTAAACTGAATCAGTGAATACACATGTAAACTGAATCAGTGAATACACATGTAAACTGAATCAGTGAATACACATGTAAACTGAATAAGTGAATACACATGTAAACTGAATCAGTGAATACACATGTAAACTGAATCAGTGAATACACATGTAAACTGAATCAGTGAATACACATGTAAACTGAATCAGTGAATACACATGTAAACTGAATCAGTGAATACACATGTAAACTGAATCAGTGAATACACATGTAAACTGAATCAGTGAATACACAATGCTAACTGAATCGGTGAATACACAATGCTAACTGAATCAATGAACAAACAATGCTAAGTGAATCAGTGAACACACAATGTAAACTGAATCATTGAATACACATGTAAATGTAAACTGAACCAGTGAACACACATGTAAACTAAATCAATGAACACACAATGCTAAGTGAATCAGTGAATACACATGTAAAATGAATCAATGAACACACAATGCTAAGTGAATCAGTGAATACACATGTAAACTGAATCAAATAACACAAATGCTAAGTGAACAGTGAATACACATGTAAACTGAATCAATGAATATACATGTAGGCTGCATGAACATTCCAAGAACGCAGGCACAGCCGAGACTTACAATAAACAGAGGATACAGCATCTGTTGTCCTGAGCAATCATCACTATCATTCAGCAATACAACCACATATGTCAGGATGGAGTTCTGAGCACAGAAAGACAAACAATTTATAATGTTACAATGTTGTTTCACACTGTTGTCATGTTATGTTACGCTATTGTCTTGTTATACTATTGTTACGTTATGTCACATTATGTCACACTGTTTTCATGATGTGTTACACTCTTGTCATGTTAAAATGTTATGTCACACTGTTTTCATGTTATGTCACACTGTTATCAGGTTATGTTACACTGTTGTCATGTTATGTCACACTGTTGTCATGTTATGTTACACTGTTGTCATGCCAAACTGTTGTCATGTTATGTTACAGTATTATCACGTCATAATCTTGAATGTAATGTTACACTGTTGTCATGTTATGTTACACTGCTGTCATGTTATGTTACACTGCTGTCATGTCATGTTACACTGCTGTCATGTCATGTTACACTGCTGTTATGTGACACTGTTGTCATGTCATGTTACACTGCTGTCATGTCATGTTACACTGTTGTCATGTTACACTGTTGTCATGTCATGTTAAACTGCTGTCATGTCATGTTACACTGCTGGCATGTTACACTATTGTCATGTTACACTGTTGTCATGTTACTGTTGCTTGCTTGCTTGTGTTCGTTGGCTTGAGCTCCAACGCGAAGTCCTGTATGTCGGATGAAGACATCCTGTTGTCCAACATCAGTGTGATGTCATAAAGGACCTGAGGTTTGCATGAGTATCCGTTGTCCCATGTCTGGCTTATTGGTGTGCAGACTGGTGGTTCCTCGCCGTACAGGCAGACACTCTCTGACTTTGGAGGAATCGGCGATCCTATTGACTTTAGCCAGGACCCCAAAGGGACCTGTTGCCCAGGACGCTCGACGAGGACGCGTCAATAGGTCTTGGCCAGTATATAACCCGGCCCTGGTGCCTTGGAAACACCTCTGCGTCCCATGTTACTGTTGTCATGTTACACTGCTGTCATGTTACACTGTTGTCATGTTACACTGTTGTAACATTACACTGCTGTCATGTCATATTACACTGTTGTCATGTCATGTTACACTGTTGTCATGTTATGTTACACTGCTGTCATGTTACACTGTTGTAACGTTACACTGCTGTCATGTCATGTTACACTGCTGTCATGTTACACTGTTGTAACATTACACTGCTGTCATGTCATGTTACACTGCTGTCATGTCATGTTACACTGCTGTCATGTCGCACTGTTGTCATGCCATGTTACACTGTTGTAATGTTACACTGCTGTCATGTCATGTTACACTGCTGTCATGTCATGTTACACTGTTATCATGTCATGTAACACTGCTGTCATGCCATGTTACACTGCTGTCATGTTACACTGCTGTCATGTCATGTTACACTGCTGTCATGTCATGTTACACTGCTGTCATGTCATGTTACACTGCTGTCATGTCATGTTACACTGCTGTCATGTCATGTTACACTGCTGTCATGTCATGTTACACTGCTGTCATGTTACACTGCTGTCATGTTAGACTGCTGTCATGTCATGTTAGACTGCTGTCATGTCATATTACACCGCTGTCAAGTCACACTTTTGCCATGTCATGATACACTGTTGTTATGTTACACAGCTGTAATGTCATGTCATGTTAAATTGTTGTCACGTCATATTACACTGTTGTCATATCATGTTACACTTTTGTCATGTTATATTGACTATAGAGACAACCAGACACAACATTGTCACAGTCTAGATAACAATAGAGACAACCTGACACACCATTGTCACAGTCTAGATAACTATAGAGACAACCAGTCACAACATTGTCACAGTCTAGATAACTATAGAGACAACCAGACACAAAATTGTCACGGTCTAGATAACTATAGAGACAACCAGACACACCATTGTCACAGTCTAGATAACTATAGAGACAACCAGACACAACATTGTCACAGTCTAGATAACTATAGAGACAACCAGACACAACATTGTCACAGCCTAGATAAGTATAGAGACATCCAGTCACACCATTGTCACAGCCTAGATAACTATAGAGACAACCAGTCACACCATTGTCACAGTCTAGATAACTATAGAGACAACCAGACACACCACTGCCACAGTCTAGATAACTATAGAGACAACCAGACACAACATTGTCACAGCCTAGATAACTATAGAGACAACCAGACACAACATTGTCACAGCCTAGATAACTATAGAGACAACCATACACAACATTGTCACAGTCTAGATAACTATAGAGACAACCAGACACAACATTGTCACAGTCTAGATAACTATAGAGACAACCAGTCACAACATTGTCACAGTCTAGATAACTATAGAGACAACCAGACACACCACTGTCACAGTCTAGATAACTATAGAGACAACCAGACACACCATTGTCACAGTCTAGATAACTATAGAGACAACCAGACACACCAATGTCACAGCCTAGATAACTATAGAGACAACCAGACACACCACTGTCACAGTCTAGATAACTATAGAGACAACCAGACACACCTATGTCACAGCCTAGATAACTATAGAGACAACCAGTCACAACATTGTCACAGTCTAGATAACTATAGAGACAACCAGACACACCACTGTCACAGTCTAGATAACTATAGAGACAACCAGACACACCATTGTCACAGTCTAGATAACTATAGAGACAACCAGACACAACATTGTCACAGTCTAGATAACTATAGAGACAACCAGACACAACGTTGTCACAGTCTAGATAACTATAGAGACAACCAGACACACCATTGTCACAGTCTAGATAACTATAGAGACAACCAGACACAACATTGTCACAGTCTAGATAACTATAGAGACAACCAGACACAACATTATCACAGCCTAGATAACTATAGAGACAACCAGTCACAACATTGTCACAGTCTAGATAACTATAGAGACAACCAGACACACCACTGTCAGTCTAGATAACTATAGAGACAACCAGACAAACCATTGTCACAGCCTCGTTGATGACTATGTCTTTGATCTGAGATAGGCAAATAAACTGGCAATAAACATGACCTAGATAGTTCCTGGTCTCCACTTGTAACCCAAGTGATGGCAAAATCAGGACACTCTCTGAAACAGACCACAAACAACCGGTTAGTTTGACACAGACAACCAACAACAGTTGTGACAGACAACCTACAACAGCTGACAAAGACAAGGCACTACTCTTGACAAATGTTTTCAGGTGTATAGTACATCAGAATATAAGCAATCAAAAAATGATAGAGGGTGCTTCGAAATGAAGAATAGTAGTCTCACTTGCCGCTTTTCAGAGGGCAAGACCATATGCAGGAGGGAAGGTGTGGTACCTTCAGCATAGTATAGAGAGTATAGAGAGCTGATTATGAGAATGGCTCATGATATTTCATTTACAGGTCACATAGGAATAGTGTGTACACAGTATAGAGTCTTGTCCCAGTTTTATTGGCAGGGTTTAGCAAAGATAGCAAGCTATATAGCAGACCCTGTGCACCTGTGTAAGCTACAGACATGAAAGTCAGGCCACTGCAAAAGGGTGCTATTGACATCACTAGCCCATTGTCAGTGATATTCAACAGGGGTTTCAGGTACATCTTGACCATGATTGATTGTTGCACTAGATGGTCAGAAACCGTATCTTTTAAACAGTATAATAGATGCTGTGGCCGAAGCACTATTAGCTGTACCGTCTGGATTGGGTTTCCGTAATGAAATTTTGCCTGACTATGGGCGACAGTTTACGTTTCAGATGATGAGAGATATGAACAAGCTGTTACACATCATGCAGTTCTACAATACAGTCAAAAAGACATTTTTTGCATCTATCACATCAGTGTTGTCTGTGTTCACACAGAAGGGCAGACCCAACAAGGTGGTGTGGACACCACAGTGGGTAGAAGAACCCAAAAATATAAAAATTTATTTTCTACTCATCCCGTTTTAATCCTCCCTAATCTTGACTTACAATGTACTCTTGGGGTAGACGCATCATCGACAGGAACTGGTGGATGTTTGATGCAAGAGAAGGATCCTGTCATGCATCCAGTACTGCATGACAGCGGGAAAATTTTGTCACCAGAGACAAAATGTTCAATTTGGTAACGTGAGACCCTGGCTATTGTGGGGTCTGTGCAGAAACTGTCAAGGGAGTTAATGGGGAGACAAGTCATCATGCCAACAGATCACTGA
Source organism: Cepaea hortensis (assembly GCA_963921405.1). NCBI lineage: Eukaryota > Metazoa > Mollusca > Gastropoda > Stylommatophora > Helicidae > Cepaea > Cepaea hortensis. The sequence goes on from OY992894.1 coordinate 785,093, forward strand.
CTTACTCTCAAGAAACAACTAAGGGCGAGGAACAACACAGACAATGAACCTTATATAGTGTAATATGTAAATTTTGGGTTGTTTAGTTTAGTCTAGTTTAGTCGATGGATCAACATCACAGCACACGGGTGTAACTCTTAACTGCTCCGTTCTCCTAAGACGGGCCTGCATGCCCAATTTGTTACCCTTTTAAAATAAAGTTTGTTTGTTTGTTCGTTCATTCGTTCCTCCTAACTCAAACCTGAGTCTGGAGAAACTCAGCCCAGTGCACAAACTCCATAGCAGCAGCGAGGATCCTTAAATACTTTGGGTAGATTTTTAACTCGAAATTTTGCCCAGGCAGTGCCATTAGGCTACTCTTTTTCGATTTTCAACTGCCAAGGGCTGTTTTACGTGCACAACAATACACACGGGCGTTCGATCTCACTACCCAGAGACCAGGGGAAATTTTATTACTAGAAGTCCACGTGAAAAAATCCCGGTCCTCAACGGGCTTGAACCCGGGACCTCCAGCACTCGAGGTGGACACCATACCTCGAGACCACGCAGCCCCCTAATTTTGGGTAGTGAAATGTGACACTGCTCATTGTCCAAGCTTCACATCCATACAGGAGTACAGGTTCTATGTAGCACCTCAACACTCTTTTTCTCGTTTCAAATGACATCTCTGTATTGATCACAATTTGCAAGTTTTACATGAACAGTTTGCTTATGTATTGTGTTCTTTATGATGTGACTTATTGGTACATTACTTGAATTTTTTGTGTATTGTGTTAGACTACCTGCAGTGACACAATCTGAAATAGTACATATTAGAATAGATGAATTAGACAAAAGGATATAGGAGAGAGCATGAGGGATATATACTAAGTGCCACTCATGCATTGTTACTTTGCTCGTTCACAAATTTAGAGAAGCATTGCTCACCCATCATTTGAAAACTATGTTTTATTTTGAAGAGGGGTAATGTAACATGTGTGAGGAATGGTGAAAGCAACAAAGCGAGGTTGCAGGTGTGGGGTCAGAGTAAGGCAGATGTCAGGCCAGGAAGGGTAATCAAAAATCTTCAGCAAAATGGTTAGCCTTAAGACCGGGGGATGGTATGGCATGTACACGACATCAAGATAAACCAGCCGCGAGCAGAACGTGCCATAAGACAGGTAACAAGGGAAAATCCAAACTGTAGTGTTCGTGGGAATCTGTAATTAATGGATCAAGGGTGAAATGGATTCGCACAAGTGGGGGGGGGGGGGGGGGGTGGTGGTGGTAATGAACAGGTCCAATATAGAGAGAAGGAAGTGAACTCAGGGCAACTGAGTTTTGGGGCAAGTTAGCAAGTTAGGGAAACTTAGCCCGGGAGTTCGAGGTGGGCAAGTGAGGAAAACTTGGCCCAAAGACCAGGGGAGCTGGTTATCATCGAACTGAGAGTTTGGTGTAGCAATTCATTTATCAAAATATTATCAAGGCCTGTAGAAGGCAGTGTTGTGTTCCGCAGGAGCCAAAAGGACATATGTATAGTGTTTCTGGATGTTCCTGAATTGCGCTTTGTCATCGAGTTTGTTTAGAATTAAAACTATTTTGTGTGTGCAAAAATGGCTTTCTCTAGTGAATACTGGTTGTTGATTGACAACTGTGGCTGATCCATGCTGCACTACTCAGTTATATATGCACAATACATAGAGCCTAGTCACAGCCAATTCTAGCTGTTACATAGACCCTAGACACAGCCAATTCTAGCTGTTACATAGACCCTAGACACAGCCAATTCTAGCTGTTACATAGACCCTAGACACAGCCAATTCTAGCTGTTACATAGACCCTAGACACAGCCGATTCTAGCTGTTACATAGACCCTAGACACAGCCGATTCTAGCTGTTACATAGACCCTAGACACAGCCAATTCTAGCTGTTACATAGACCCTAGACACAGCCAATTCTAGCTGTTACATAGACCCTAGACACAGCCAATTCTAGCTGTTACATAGACCCTAGACACAGCCGATTCTAGCTGTTACATAGACCCTAGACACAGCCGATTCTAGCTGTTACATAGACCCTAGACACAGCCGATTCTAGCTGTTACATAGACCCTAGACACAGCCGATTCTAGCTGTTACATAGACCCTAGACACAGCCGATTCTAGCTGTTACATAGACCCTAGACACAGCCGATTCTAGCTGTTACATAGACCCTAGACACAGCCGATTCTAGCTGTTACATAGACCCTAGACACAGCCGATTCTAGCTGTTACATAGACCCTAGACACAGCCGATTCTAGCTGTTACATAGACCCTAGACACAGCCGATTCTAGCTGTTACATAGACCCTAGACACAGCCGATTCTAGCTGTTACATAGACCCTAGACACAGCCGATTCTAGCTGTTACATAGACCCTAGACACAGCCAATTCTAGCTGTTACATAGACCCTAGACACAGCCAATTCTAGCTGTTACATAGACCCTACACACAGCCAATTCTAGCTGTTACATAGACCCTAGACACAGCCGATTCTAACTGTTACATAGACCCTAGACACAGCCAATTCTAGCTGTTACATAGACCCTAGACACAGCCAATTCTAGCTGTTACATAGACCCTAGACACAGCCAATTCTAGCTGTTAAAAGGACTGTGACAATTTACACCTACATATTGCTAGAACAGCAATGAGTGATGTAAAAAGTCTAGTTTACTACAACATTAACAAGAACTAATGCAGGCCAGCATGGTCGAATGGGTAAGAACACATGCTCTTAAACATCTGTTGTGCTGATGGCGAGGTAAGCTGTTCAACCCCTACACCAGACATCATCATCATCAAGTGCCCTGCCAGCAGGCATAGGCGTTCATGGCTCTCCACAGATCTCGGTCTTTGGTTTTCTGGATCAACTCTGCTGCTGATATTCCTCCATGCCACAGTCTCAATCTATCCAGCATCATTTCTCTTGGTCTGCCTCTTCCTCTCTTCCCCTCAATCTTTCCAGTTGTCCCGATGTTCTCCAATGCCTCTCTCCTCATCATATGGCAGTCATTGTTAGTTACTCTGGCAGTCCAAGAAATTCGCAACATTCATCTCAGGAACGACATCTCTGTTGCTTCTAATTTATTCTTAATTTGTTCATTTACATTCCAAGATTCACTGCCATACAGCAAAACTGGTTTTACATAGCATTTCAGCACTCTCTTTCTTACATTCAGTGATAGCGACTTATTGCATAAGATACTCTTCATTTTCTAAAATGCGGCTTTTGTCTGCCCTATTCTGCTCTTAATCTCTGTTGTACATCTTCCATCTGATGTTATAAATGCCCCTAGGTATCTACAATTATCCACTTGGTTAAGAATTTTAGATATCTAAGGGCATTTATAACACGAGACAGCTGGACTAAAATGTTGACCTGTCATCCTTGACTTGAGGACGTAAATTACAAGATTTCTGAAGTCGGAGTGGGTTCGCCTGATGGCAAGGGACACTGTTAGTAGTGTCAACAACTCATGTGTAAGGCATCATCAGATTACTTCTCCCACACCACACAAGGAACTTGCAAGTCGTGTGAGAGGAAATAAATGGTACATTTTATTGCCGTTGGCTCTTTACAAGTACATAACAGTCGCTATCAAACCACACACAAAGCCACAGAATTGCCTATCACTAGTTTCCTAAACTCTAATGCTATCTCTATCTATTCGGTTACACAAAACTCCTATCAACACTAAAACGAGGTGCTCGCTACAAAGTCAGTCCCCAGTCTGACTTTCTTACTCGCGTGGCTACACAGCACGCGGAAGGACCTTGAGGTGTCCTTCGGCTTTTTGCGTGCCGTGGTACCTGGCACGCTTACGTTAGCTGTCTTCTGTTCAGTGGCAATCGTGGCTATCACGTAGGCGTGATTCTGTCGTGACCAGAGTGCTAACCATCTGGTCAACGTCTCCGTGTCTCATGAGAGAACTAGTTAATAGTCCCCCATTCTATCACCTACCCTGCCCTGATATCGGGGCACTGTATCACCTCTAATCTATTTGAGGTTGACCACTCTTCCCGGTGGTATTCTATCTTGAGAAGACCTCCGCCCTTTATATACCAGTCTTTGACACACACCCTCCCCTCCTGTGTTGCGTCATCAACTTTGACTCATTGGTTGTGACGCAAGGGGTTTCTAAAAAAATTAGTGTCTCTAATTTTTTTTGTCAAAGAATGTAGATAACCTGGCTTTGGGTAACTCCATAGACTTCTACTGACTAATGTCACAATGTAGTATCACTTTACTTGGCTACTGGCAATCGCCACAAACTTGTCTGGTTGGCGTGAGCCCTCTTCTCAATCGCAATATTATATTAATTAGAGGTATGTCTGAACCGGACCGTTGTCTTATAAGACCTGCCCTCAAATAGTAAATTAACTCACTACCCATACAAAGTTGACTTTCTTAGGGTCAACACATGAATTTCTTCATGTCCCCCATATAATATTAAACAACCATTACACAAGCTGTGTGCGACAGGCTTTACCTATCTCGCTTCCGCGTGTAAAGTTATATTTCACTGTTAAGTTAGTGTTTCGTTGTCTATTATGTCCCCTGACCCGGAGTTATCTCCCTTTGATCTACAAAATATGTATGCAATTTATATGTTTGTTTTTCTGGTTGTTTGCGTGTTTGGATGTAATTAATAGTATATTCTAACCTCTAACATGTGTATCTACCTATCATGTGTATGTAAGTTAGTTTTCAAGTGCCATAATTCGGTTAAATGCGGCCACAAACAAGTGTATAACACTAATTCGTGACTACATTTCCGTCTTATGAGACTTAAAATACTTTTTCTAAGATCTAAACTAAACTACACACAACACATTCATCACAGCACACCTTCAACAAAGAAACCACACATTTGACGCAGACAAAAAATAAAAAGTCGCGTTGAGCGGCAGAAAAATCCGCTGACCGATCTCACTCTCTCTTGTATAATTTACATTCGCTCTCACTTTCACACTTCTGTTACACCTCTTTCACTTTCACACTTCTGTCACACCTCTTTCACTTTCACACTTCTGTCACACATTTTTCACCCTCCCAATTATTTAAAAACTTTGGAGTGACACTGTACACGTTTTGCTCAGTTTGCAAAAAGTTGAGCTCAATGACTGTGCGTAAATCGCTGCACAAGTCATGTATATACAACATATTTACATGTAAGAGCAAGGGTTGATGGTTTGTACCCTGGTATTATTAACCACTATATTCTATTGAAATGATACTCTAAATCCTGACATACTAATACTAGTTCTATAAATATGTATTTAATGTGTTACCTATTTTAATCTATCTGTCACATTAATCTTAAAACAAGCTTACATTACTCCTAATATTATCTAATTTAAGGGATGTAATCTAACTATTTAAACTGGAATTGATGTGAGATGAGTTATGTACCTTTATGAAATGGGTAATGTGAAATGTAATAAGTTACGTACCTTTCTAATATGGGTGATGTGAAATATAACACAATTATAACTAATGTTTTTAAATGAAAAAAACTATATGATTGATATTCTTAATCTAAATGATGTGAATGATGTATGTTTAATTGTATAATCTTTTTATCCTATTACGGTGTAAACTAATCATACTACTAAATGATAACGTTTGTTAAATGGATTGGATCATTAAGATGGAATGAACTGAAATGAAATGAAACAAAGTGAAATGTAATAAAGTAAATGGTACTATTACTATCTAAATTTATTATTCTAGTTTCTACTTAGCTGTTGTTATGTTTTAAATTACTATCCTAATCTACTTTTAAGCTAAATAAGTGGGTAAATTAATAATCTATCTAAACCCAAAAAAAATGAAAACTATTATCTTGTCTAAATCTAAATATAAATTAAGATGATCTAATCTACCTATAATTTGTTACTATATTAAAACGTTATAATACATATCACAATGAGTATTTATATACATGGTATTTAAATACCTCAGGTTAGTCGTTGCCCTTAATGTTCAGAAAATGCTTTCATTGGCATACTATCTATACAATTGTCCTGGGTATATTAAATACATTACATAGTCACACTTGTGTCTTATGGGTATTGCACCTGTAGAGTTCGCTTGTGTCGTAGACCACAGTTTTCGTGTCTGTATTTATGTAATGTTCTGACACTGTTTTTCTCTGCTTAACACAAATGATTCACTGGAACACATATGGAGCTTAGAAAGTAATGAGCTGTCCTCGTTCACAAGGTGATCTATTTGTTCTCAGAGCAAAGTTCTTATTTTGATGTCTACGGACACATAGTAATTCAATGTTCTTAGTACCTATTTCAGCACATAATGTCTGTGTATTTGTAACATATTTCACATAGAATATTTTACTGTACTAAGTTAACGTCTATTACTCTACACTCTTATGTGGAATCTCTGGTATTTCTACCTCAGATGGTCGACTAAGGGTTTCAGCCAGGATGTTGTCCTTACCCTTAATATGCTCTATACTAAAGGTGTAATTTTGTAGTATTAGCGACCACCTGTATATACGGTCATTCCGATGCACACCACTCTGTATGACCGTGATTGGGGAGTTGTCAGTCTGGACAATGAAGTGAACACCCGCCAGAAATCGATGGAGCTTCCTCACCGCATAGATGATGCTTAGGGCTTCCAACTCTGATATGGAATATCTGGACTCAGCTGGTGTGATCTTACGGCTCACGTAGCAAATCGGGTGGAAGATGCCATCATAAAATTGGCCTAATACTGCAGCGATGGAGATTCTGCTGGCATCTGTCCTAAGATAATAAACGAGCCTAGGATTAGGCAAGCGGAGGATTGGTACATTACTAAACAGGATTTTCAATTTTGACAATGCAGAAATTAATAATGCATCTTTGACATCTAATTTTACAGATGCTTTTAAAACATTGGAAAATACACTTGTAATTTCCGCTAAATTTGGTATGAATTTGCTATAGTAATTTACAAGTCCTAAAAGGCTTCTGACCTGCTTCTTTGTGGTAGGCATGGTCAGGTTCATAATTTCTGTAATTATTCTATTGTCAGTCTTAAGTTGACCTTGTGAAATGACATGACCCAAAAAGTCAATTTCTTTTAGGCCCAATTCAACTTTGCTCGGTTTGACAGTGAGACCGAAGAGTCGCAACCTGTCAAAGACATGTCTTAGTTTCAGTAAGTGTGTTGTCCAGTCATCAGTATGGACACATATATCATCTATATAGGTCACTGTATTCGTCACTCCATGCAGTAGATCTCTAGTTAAGCGTACAAAAGTGGCAGGAGCATTTCGAAGTCCGAAAGGAAGAAAACGCCACTCGTATAGTCCTAAAGGTGTTGAAAAAGCAGTAAGATGGATGGATTGAGACTGCATAGGGACCTGCCAATATCCCTTAGTAAGATCTAGTTTAGACAAGATTTTGGAGGTGGTCATGTCAAGAATAAGATCTTCGCAGGAAGGAATTGGCTCTGCGTCGATCTTAGTGACGTTGTTGAGTTTTCGATAGTCCACACACAGACGAATTGTGGAGTCTTTTTTCTTAACTAGGACGATTGGAAAAGAGTACTCAGAAGTGGATTTCTGGATGATCCCACTAGCTTCTAAATTAAGAATTTCCTTATTTAGATTTTCCCTATAGCTAAGTGGGATTGAGTACGGCCTGCATTTAATAGGCTTAGAGTCCGAAAGAAGAATGGAGTGTTCGATTCTGTCCGTCCTACCTGGGATGTCAGAAAATATGTCTTTGTATTCCGTCACTAATTCTACTAATTGTCGTCGTTGAGTGTCTGTTAGTCCCTGTTCTATCTGTATGCTATCTAATGTGGCAGTCTTGTCCACAATAGGAACGGGTAGTTCCATTCCGTCGTCGTCTACCTGATTCAGTACGGTGGTGGTGCTAAGTGCGTATTCTGTATTCTCGCTAGATGTATGGATATCGTCGGATATGCCAGTCTCGCTAACTAGTGTAGTTGCGTTGTGTATGTCTGTCGTCTGATCACTAGGTGTGGGTGCACTTTGTTCGTCTGTCTCTACTTCTGTCTGTTGTCGTGAAAAGTAAGGTTTCAGCATGTTGACATGGAATATCTTTAAGTGTCCGTTTATTGATATTTCATAGTCAACATCTGAAATTTTACGTACCACCTTGAATGGCCCTTGCCATGAGGTCAATAATAAATTTCGTTTGTCTGGAAGTAACAAAAGTATGTCTTGATCTGGTTCAAGATCAATTGTTCTTGCACTTTTGTTGGCGTATTGGCGGTAGATTTGACCCTTCCTCTCCAAAGCTGCCTTAGCTATAATACACGATTTCATGATTTTGTCTCGTGTGTCTGTCACCATTTCGTAAGGTGTTTTTGAGGTGGGAATTTCAATGGAATTAGTTATTACCTGATGGTAAATGGTTAGGGGTCCACGTGGGTTAGCCCCGTACACTAATTCAAACGGTGAGAAACCCGTGCTTGAATGGGGAATCTCCCGATAGGTGAACAGCACTGTTGGTAACAGTGTATCCCAATCAGCTGGGTTTTCTGCTGTCACCTTAGCCAGCATATGCTTAAGATCTCCGTTAATTTTTTCTACTATTCCATTGCTGGCTGGATGGTATGCTGTTGTAAAATGTTGTTTAATCCCTAACATTTTTGTAAGGGCTTGCGTTGCAGCCGATATGAATTGAGTTCCACGATCGGATATTATGGTCCGTGGAAATCCGAATCGTGAGAACAGGTATAGAAATACATTGGCAACGTCTTTGGAGGTGATGTATTTCAAAGCTACTGCCTCAACCCACCTTGAACAAAGGTCGACCATCGTTAATATGAAGCGATTTCCTTTGCTGGACACCTGATTCAGGGGTCTAACAATATCTACCGCCACAATCTCAAATGGCCTAGAAGCCAGTGTAGAAGGTTGTACTTCAGCTGTAGGGTGTTTACCCTTACGTACTAATTGTTGACAGACATTACAAGAACGACAAAATAATTTTATATCATTGCAAAAACCTGGCCAATAAAAATGAGCCTGAATTCTGGCCCTGGTTTTGTCGTATGCAAGGTGACCAGCAAACGGTGACTCATGTGCAATCTTTAGCACAGTAAGGCGGTGTTGTACAGGTAACACCGTTTGCTGAATCTCATGGTTACCAGTTGTATAATATCTAGTAAGAATGCCATTGTTAAGCCTAAAGAACCATGATGCGTTTTTGGTCACTTTGGCTCTTTCTTTCAATAATTTTAAATATGGAGACACACTAGGATCAGCTTTCTGCTGTTCTATGAATTTTTGTCTGTTGGTGTCATCTGTGCCAGTTGGGGAAAGCAACAGTAGTCTCTCATCTTGTAGTGTGTCTTGATGTTTTACAGTGTCTGCTCTGGTTGTTGCATTAGCTGCATTTAATCTTTCCCATGCAGCTATTTCATCGCTAGTACATTGTTTCAGTTGGGGTAAGCAACCCAAAATTAAATCAGTACAAGGGTTGTCAAGTATTGCACAAGTAAAGGTACCAGAAAGGAAAGGAGTGTTAATACGGGCTTTGGCCAAAGGGTAAATTTCAATGTTACCCGAAAAGGTTCGGCATTTGACAGAGTCACCTGTATAGTCATCTGGACTCACCAGTTCCTTTCTAAGACCAATAAGGGTGCTGCCGCTGTCCAGCAAACATTGGCATGGTCTATCGTTGACCATTGCATTGTGGAACACCAAATTGCCTCTGGAGGCTAATGCTGCATTTACATTCTCAGTTGAGAACGGTACTGTATGTCCACATTCTAATTTTCCGTCTGCATGAAATTGGTGACATCGTTCACAACTGTCAAAACTTAATATATCATTTACACAACACACATCTTCAGATTGGTTAACAGGTAAATCATTTTCAATCTCACACTCAGTCTCACTACCACTATCAGAAGATGTATCAATCAAAATAGCATTGTTGGCTTTCATACGTTGGCGGCCCAGACACTTATTTGAATAATGGCCGTAGCTGGAACAAAAGAAGCTTTTGATTGCACGCCTGTATGCAGATCTTTTGTTTTGTTGCTTCTTAATAACATTTTCAAGATGCGCCGGATAATTTGGCGATTTGTCACACATAGAATAAGTGTCATGCAAAAGTTGACAGTAAATACATTTTGACATATTCCTATCTTTCTTGTCGATTTTCTGAAAGGGTTTTCTCTTACTTTGATAATTTTTCGGTTGGTCTTTCACAAAGGAAACTACTTCAGAGTCATTTGAGGTCTAGGGTTCCAAATGTTGCTGTATGTAGCCGAGGCGCGGTGTTGGGGTGAGCGCCCAACATTGCTCAAATACCTCAATGGCTCGTGAATACATAACCTATGCAGCAAAAGTCCAACTCCTGGCCTTCACGTGGCGGGCCTGTTTAAACTAACAGGAGAAGGGGCGACGGCGAGTCTCTGGCGCCGGAAAATAACCAGTATGCTCTAGATGTGTATGCACGTACATGCATGCGCAGACAGGTGTGTGCGCGCGTACACATCTACACTCGAGTGAGACCACAGTCTGCCCTAGCAAAGAAAGGTGCTGAAGACGGAGGCAACCAGCCAAGAGGCGCACCACAGAAATCAGGATGCCACGCAATCACGCAAAATGGAATATGTCGACTACTGCTAATCGTTATGGTGCTCGCCCTGCTTTGGACCCCCAGGCAGGTGCAGTGCCGGGCCCTATGTCTCGAAAGGGTCCAACCCCAACTACTGGAGGTCCTTCTCAGATGTCCTGTGGAGCCAGGGGACATGAGAATCAAATCAAATCAAATCAAATCAACTTTATTAGGGTCACAAATTGGGCGCGCAGGCCCGTCTTACATTCGGCCCTTCCAATCACTCGTCTTTCGTTCATCAAGAGCATTATACATTTACATAGGAAGATAAAATAAACATTGTGAAATGAATGTTGTAAACATAAACAAGGCTAATTACCATGTTATGAAGCCCATCTCCCACCTATCCATACATCACCCCACCCACACAACACCCCCACCTACCCACACACACGCGCACCAAGGGACACATACACACCCCCACCTACCGACACACACGCACACCAAGGGACACATACATACCCCACCAACCGATCCATCCCCCTCCCGCACATCCCCCACCCACACACACTGCCCTCACCTGATCCCCCAACCAAAACACACTCGCCACCCACAAACATTCCCCCACCAACCCACACATCCTACGCCCATCCACATACACATACTACCCCACACATCCTCTCCCCACCCACACCTCAAACCACCCATCCCCCAGCCACATCTCCATCGACAACATATTCCCCACCCATGCACACAATCCCCCACCAACCCACACATGGCACATCCACTCACACATTCCCAAACCATACACACACATCCCCACCAACTGACATGTCCCTACCCCCACCCCACACACACACACACACATCTCTCTAACCACCCATACATCCCCATTCCACTAACACACACCCCACCACCCACACATACAACTTCCACCCACCCACACATGCCTTAACCTAATCCCCCACCACACAATCCCCCACCCGAACATCACACACACCTCCTACCATGCACTATTCCCAACCCACGCACCACACACACACATATCCCTCACCAACACATCCCTACTTACACACCACACACATATCCCCCACCCAGATACCACACAATATTCCCACCCACACCCACACAGATACCCTTACCCATCCACCCCACATACCCCCACTCACACACCACAAAAATCCCACACCCACACACACATACCTCACCCACACAATATCCCCAACCAACACACCACACACCTCTCCCCACCCACACACGCATTCCCTACCCGTCCACCAATACACTCACTCACGCATACATCCTCCACTACGCACCCACACCCCCCCCCCAACCTAACATCTCTCGATCACAATACCCCTACCCCACACACATCCTCCACCCACTCACACATCCCACCCCGACACATACAACTCCCTCACCCACTTACACATCCCTAAGCCACTCACACACCCCCACCCACACATTCCCCATCCAAACACACACATCTCCCACCAACACTCCCCCACATACTTCTCCCAACCACCACAATCCCCTACTCACCCATACATATACCCCACCCATACGCACATTCCCCGCACCCATAACACACATCCCCCACACCACACACTATCCTCCACCCATACCACCACAAACATACCCTCCACCCACACATCATTCACACATCCCCCACCAACACACCGCACACATATCTCAAACCCACACACCATACACTTCTCCCCACCCGCCCTTGCATCCCCAATCCACCCAACACAATCCCCTACCCACACAACCCTGCCTCCTTCACATACTTCCTCAAACCGTCCACACATCTCCACCCACATAAACACACATCCCCTGCATCCGTCCCATACACATATCCTCCACCCATACACACATCCCCCACACCCATTCCAACACCCCTACTTTCACCCCCACACATCCATCCACACATCCCACCAACACCCACAAATACCACTACCCACCAAAACCCACACACCCCAACCCATCCAAACGCATACCCCCACCCACACACCCCCACCCATACACCCACTACCCACACATATCCCCACACTCACACACATCCTCCACATACACTCACACTTCCTCACATCTAGACACATACAAAATGTCTCACGTTAGTATTGAAACTAGTATGAAGAAACTCCCACACTTTACTCACACATATACACTGACACTTGTCATGAGCAGTCTCATAAAAATGTTAAACATGGAGAAAAATGTGTACATAAAATGTATGTGACGTAAAAATAGTGATGCTCTCTCTCTCTCTCTCTCTATATAGGATAGGACGACTGGCCATACTAAACGAAGACTTAAAATAATGCACTGGAATGCGGAGGGAGTCAGCAACAAAAAAATAGAATTAGAAAAAATCTTGGACCAAGAAAAAGTAAGCATATGTTGCTTGCAAGAAACTCACCTCAATGAAAATATAGCCTTCAAAATCAGAGGCTACCAGTGTTACCGATCTGACCGAAAGAACAGGCGAAAAGGTGGGATACTGACCCTTGTAAGAAATAACATCATGGCTTCCCAAATCAAAGTCTACATGGAAGGGGCTGAGTATCAGACACTTAAACTTAAGACAGGTAATACAGATCTACATCTGATCAATTACTACTGTCCAAGTGACCGCCCACAGGCACTGGACACTCTACCACTAAAAGAAAAAATGATTGTGTGTGGCGATTTCAACAGCCACTCGCAGAGCTGGGGCTATGATCACATGGACCAGAGAGGAGAGAGACTGGAAGACTGGCAAGATGAGAATAGATTCACGTTGATTAACAAGCCATCCGACCCACATACTTTCTACTCGAGATCATGGCACTCTACAACTACACCTGACCTGGCTTTTCATTCACCAGACCTGGAGTGGAACATTACACGAACTGTTGGGAAACAACTTGGTGGCAGTGACCATCGGCCAGTCTTTCTAACCGTAGAAAATGAGCTTGTAAGTGAAAGCAGCACCCTCTCGAGGTGGAACTACAAGAAAGCAGACTGGGCAATGTACAAGCATCGCACCAGCATACTGGTTAGAAACCTGAACACTGAGAAAGACATAAATAAAGCAGTTGAAGAGTTTGGGAAATGCATACTACAGGCAGCGCGAGAAACAGTACCAAGAGGAGCCCGTAAACAATATAAACCCTACTGGAGTAGTGAACTGGAACAGTTGCATAATGATGTTGAAGTGTGTAGAAAGCAAGTAGAGGCCACACCCAGCCAAGAGCACCACAATAAATTCCAGCATGCAAAAGCCAAATTTCAAAGGGCCAAGCTGCAGGCTAGACGGAAAAGCTGGCAGGAGAAAACGGAGTCTCTGAACTTTGAAAGAGACACAAGGAAATTGTGGAAGCTAATAAAACAGCTTAATGACGAGGGCACAGGGAGAAACTCAAAAATTGCACTACATAAAGATGGAAAAATCTTAACAAGAAAGCAAGCAGCTGACCATTTTGCGGACTCGTTCGCACAAGATTAGCAATATCAAAATTAGTCCAGAGAAACAACAAGAGATTCGAGAGAAACGACAACATACAGGACAGAAGGAAATAGTACATGAGGTTCTGGAGGCACCCATCACAATCAGCGAACTGGAGCTAGCCATATCAAAACTGAAAATGAGAAAGTCACCAGGAGCTGATGGTATCTCCAATGAAATGATCAGGAACCTAGGAACAGAGGCCAAAACAAAGCTGTTGCAGATCTTCAATAACAGCTGGACCTTAGGCAGTGTTCCACAAGCCTGGAGAGAAGCAATCATGATACCCCTCCTAAAATCAGGGAAAGATGGTTCCATTGCCTCTAGCTACAGACCAATTAGCCTCACCAGCTGTCTCTGCAAAACACTGGAGCGCATCATCAATCACAGACTGCAGTGGTACATTGAAAGTAAAAACATCCTTGTGCCACAGCAGGCTGGCTTTAGGCAGTGCTACTCTACGGAAGATCAGACAACCTACCTCTCTCAAGAAATTGAGGATGCATTCCAAGAGAAGAAGCTGGTGCTTGCGGCATGGATAGATCTGAAGAAAGCCTTTGACAAAGTCTGGAAAGAAGGTCTGATGAAGAAACTGAGAAACTGCAAAGTCAATGGAAGAATGTACAAATGGGTGAAAGCATACTTGCACAACAGAAGAGCCCGAGTACAGATAGACGGACTCAAGAGCAAGAAATTACTACTGCGTCACGGTGTCCCCCAGGGCGGAGTCTTGTCCCCCACACTTTTTCTAATCTTCATCAATGATCTTGTTGCTCACCTACCGCATGGAATTAAAGCGGCAATGTACGCCGATGACCTGGTTCTATGGAGCACAAATGAATATGCATCAGTGGCCACCAGATTGCTACAAAGAGCTGTAGATACATTTGCTGCATGGGCAAATAGATGGTGTGTCAGCATAAACACTGACAAGTGCAGCACCACCCTATTTACCCTCTCTCCAAAACAAAAGGCAGGGATCATCCAGATAAATGGAACACCCCTAAGAGAAGATAAAGAACCAACATACCTTGGAGTAACATTTGATGGCAAGCTGACATGGAGAAAGCACATCAACAAAGCAGTAGCAAAAGCCAGAAGGAAAATAGCCATCCTGAGAAAGCTAAGTGGAACCACATGGGGAGCCAGTACGAAAATACTTAGCAAAGTTTACCAACAGAGCATACGACCACACCTGGAATATGGGTCAACTGCGTGGTGTTCAGCATCAAATACCACACTACAAGAGCTGGACAAGGTGCAAAATCAAGCACTTAGAGTCACCACAGGAGGGATGAGATCAACCCCTATAGTGGAAATGGAGAAGATGGGGAGGACACAGGCACTGAGTGAGCGCAGAGATACGAAAATGCTAATACAAGCAGAAAAGTTCCTCAGCTTGCCAGGCCACCCTATGAAGAACAGATTTGAAAACCTAGCTATGGGGCGGTTGAAAAGAAGTAGTTTTATCCACCAGGCCAAACGACTCTGCAGAGAAACCACTGATCTGCCCACAGTTGGTATCCCCCTAACAACTATTCCAGAGCGAACTCCATGGAAAGATGAGCATAGACTATCATTACAAATCCAGACAAAAGTGAGAGGAATATTTGACAAGGAAGAACAGAACAGTGTGCTGCGCAGAACAGCCACTCTCAGCTTCCTTGATGAAGAATACCCACAGGACCTCTGGATCCGAGTCTACACAGATGGGTCAGCACAAAATGCTGTTCGAAATGGAGGAGCGGGAGTGTACATAGAATACCCAAATAATACTAGGGACACAGCCAGAGTACCGACAGGAAAGTACTGCCATAACTATGATGCCGAAATTGAGGCAATCAAGATAGCAACAGAGAAATTACTAAATAACAGCAATGGTACACAACCTGTGGTGCTACTAACAGATGCAAAATCAGTACTCGAGGCGCTCCTCTCTGGGAAATTGCCAGTACTAAGGACACTACTTTCTGAACTTAGCAGTCAGCATAAAGTCACCATACAGTGGATACCATCCCACTGTGGAGTACCCGGAAACGACAGAGCTGATCAATTGGCTAAGGAAGGAGCCAAAGAGGAACAGCCTGATGTGCCCGTTACATACCACCAAAAGAAAAGAATGATCAAATCAGTCAGAAAGCCACCAAAACCTGCTCAAGATGACTACCACATTATGGACAGACCAGAACAAGTCATTATTCTGCGCCTCAGAACAGGACACAATAGATTACGCAACCACATGTATACAAAATTCAAGATTGGTGAAACAGCCATGTGCACATGTGGATTGGCGTCGCAGACAGCAGAGCACATACTCCAAGACTGCCCAAAATATAACATATCTAGGCAAACCTTCTGGCCTAGAGAGACGACAGTGGAAGATAAACTCTATGGACCACTGTGTGAACTGAAAAAAACAGTTCAATTCATGCAAGAGACGACATTGCAGATATAGACATATTTCAAGCGAACGAAAGAAGAAGAAGAATTTGAGGTCTTAAAAATATCTCTGTTAGAAGAAAAATATGCAGACCCTTTCTTTTCGAACTGCTCTATGTTCTCAATGTCTGACTGCTGTAGAAATTTAGCAAAAGGAGATGGTATAGTGGATATGACTTTATCCATGGCTATTAAATTTTTAAGTCTATCAAAGTCTTTTCCTATGTTAGCTGCTTTAAGCCACCTATTTAGTACACTCTGAACATTTGAGACATAATCAATGAAAGTCTCACTAGGTTTAGGTTTTAAATTTGAGAACTGAACCTGATACCCAGGGGCATCAAGTAAAAAATGTTGCATTATCCTATCATGGATGTATTGATAGTTAGATCTAAGATCTGTTGGTATAGCTTCTATCACTTTAAGGGGCTCACCACTCAGTTTCTTCATATAAATCATAGCCCACATCTCTATTGGAACTTGGTGATATTTAAACTGATACTCGACATTTTCTGTCCAGGCTGATATGGAATCTTCTTTACAATATGGTTTGATAATATTTTTGTATTTATTGAACTTATTTTCTTCTTGTTGACTTTTTAGTTTAGTGGCAGAGATCTCTGCGTGTGAGTCTACATCCATACCTTTCATCTTTAACTGTGTCTCTGATTCTACTTGTATTTGTTTTTCCTTAACTCTTGCCATTTCATCTATCTCTTTTTGCTTTAATTCTTTCTCCTGATCTAATTGCTTTTGCTTTATTTCTTTCTCTTGATCTAATTGCTTTTGCTTTATTTCTTTCTCTTGATCTAATTGCTTTTGCTTTAAATCTAATTCCTTTTGTTTAATTTCATTATCATGTTGTAACTGTTGTTGTTTAATGTCCAATTCTTTTTGTTTTGTTATCTCAGCTAGTTGTGCTATTTCTTTTTGATGTTGTCTTTCTTGTGCGCGTTCATCTCTTTCTACATCCTTTGCTTCTTTAAATTTCTTATCAGCATATTCTTCTAGCTCTTTACCTGTGTATTGCATTTCTTTGCCTGCTTTTACGAAGTCAGCTAAAGTAGCCATGATGTTAGGTAAATAGCTAGCGTTGACTTACACTGAACTCTTTATTCACTTATTTTTCTTTGATATGTTATGTTTCTTAATATATGAGCACTGCAAATTGTACTCTTTGTGTATAACCTGAAAAATTTAGTCCTGCAAAAAACAGAGCACAAAAGTATGCTAATGCATCACAAGCTGAAAAAGAGATGCACTATTAATCACATTGCATGCCAAATATATTGAGTATACTCAACTTAATGTTCCTGAGAACAAGGAACACACTCCGGTAACACAGGTCACCTTGTTTGGCGCTTCGGTATCGCCACGAGTTTTCTATCTAGGTCACCTTATTGGCACTTCGGCATACACACCAATCTTCTAATCAGCTGTTGTTCATCCTGGTTTACAGAGCAGCAACAATTAACAAATAGCAAACGACATATTATTCGACAATCTGATACAATGACAAAGACATGCCCACGAACAAAACAGAATATAGTTTACTTAATATTAAATTGTCAATGTCCTGTCTTCGTTCTAACTGTTTATGCCTTTCGTCACTAACCTAGTTTAATCTATGCAAGTGTTGTGCAGACCAAGTCTAATCTGCCTGGCCGAAAATAGTGCCATCGTGACGGTAAACACAAGAAAAAGTACGGAAAAAAAAATTCAATAACTGCTTTGAAATAAACGAAAATATATTAATATTGTTTAAATAAACAAATATATTCAATTACTAACTCAAATAAACAAATAATAGGTAATATAAAGCACTGATTCAGGCGGGCAGCAGTTTACCGATTTGTAAACATTCAGATGCTGAATGCCAATGGCGCAGAACAACTGCTCGTCAATCGTAACGCGTCAGAGGCGCAGCGCTATTTTTAGCTTGCAAAAATCGATATTGTTGCTGGCTGTGTATCGCTCCGCCAAGAATCATTTTTGATAGTTATTCATAAATAAATAAATAATTACATGAATAAATAACAGAAAGTAATAATATCAATACTTACAACTTTGAAGAAACACATGATTTAAGTATATAATATTTTACTAAACACAAATAAGCATTATTTCGTCACGATAGGCACAGTTTCGTTAGCAACTTGTCCTAGTTCTGCACACGTTAACCGTCACTGACACAAATTAAATTCACCACTTCTCTATTTGTAAACTTAGTCTAGAGCCGTGGATGAGTGTATTAGCTTGGCTCTTTCGTCCAAGCCACACTTCTGACACCACATTAATCTTCAGCCGAGAACCGTGGGTGAGTGTATTAGCTTGAACTTTCGTCTAAGCCACACTTCTGACACCACATTAATCTTTGCCTGTCAACAACTCATGTGTAAGGCATCATCAGATTACTTCTCCCACACCACACAAGAAACTTGCAAGTCGTGTGAGAGGAAATAAATGGTACATTTTATTGCCGTTGGCTCTTTACAAGTACATAACAGTCGCTATCAAACCACACACAAAGCCACAGAATTGCCTATCACTAGTTTCCTAAACTCTAATGCTATCTCTATCTATTCGGTTACACAAAACTCCTATCAACACTAAAACGAGGTGCTCGCTACAAAGTCAGTCCCCAGTCTGACTTTCTTACTCGCGTGGCTACACAGCACGCGGAAGGACCTTGAGGTGTCCTTCGGCTTTTTGCGTGCCGTGGTACCTGGCACGCTTACGTTAGCTGTCTTCTGTTCAGTGGCAATCGTGGCTATCACGTAGGCGTGATTCTGTCGTGACCAGAGTGCTAACCATATGGTCAACGCCTCCATGTCTCATGAGAGAACTAGTTAATAGTCCCCCATTCTATCACCTACCCTGCCCTGATATTGGGGTACTGTATCACCTCTAATCTATTTGAGGTTGACCACTCTTCCCGGTGGTATTCTATCTTGAGAAGACCTCCGCCCTTTATATACCAGTCTTTGACAAGTAGGGAAAGCTAATCCACACGCAAAAATGCATTCCATCACTACTGTTGAGTTGAGTTGAGTCAAGAACCGACATCACTGCACACAGGACATTCCCATACGTGCTCCGTCCCCTCATTCAACAGCCAGCAAAGAGTCATACTACTAATCGTACCCACTGCTATCTGATTAAAAGTTCTCCTGGTCTTCCCTCTCAGTTTTGAGATTCTTCCAGAACCCCTGCCGATCCCCCGCAATCTCATTCTTTCCACACATGGGTTCTCAATCTGTTCCTCCGCCTTCTCCACCTGGTTCCACAAGCGCACGACCACCTCCCCCTTGTCCATAGGCAAAATTCCACCAAGAGGTGCATTCCCTACTAGCCTATCAGCCTGTTCATTCCCCCGAACACCCACATGGCTAGGGCAAAATATCCATACAATTCTCACAATCTGTGACCTCTGAAGCGACAAGAGCCATTCCACATGAAACATTCCTTTCTCCACCTAGCTAAGCATATTCTTTGAATCCGTAATGAACACAACATGTGTTGCAGTAGTCTCTTCTAGTCACCGGAATGCCACAGTTACTGCCTCCACCTCCATTCTCATGCTGGAGGTCATAGCCTCATATGCCAGACTCTCCTTTTTCAAGATTCATCCATTCGTCTTTGCAATAAAGCCCCAGCCACTACGTCTGTTTCTCACCACTGACCCATCAGTGTAGATCACTACGTCACCTTGATGTGTGTTGCTCTGGATCAGTTGTTGCACTTCAAACTCAGTGCGGCCCACAGCCCATTCTCTGCATTCATGACCCAGTGTTATTATTACATTGTGCCAGTCCGTCATGTCTTCCAGAACTTCATCCATCACTACTATAAATAGTATGTATGGACTACACTTGAGTTCAAAGCTAGCGAGCGCAAGAAAAAACAAACACCAATGACAGAAGTGCAAGGTTCTTCTCTCTCTCTCTCTCTCTCTCTCTCTCTCTCTCTCTCTCTCTCTCTCTCTCTCTCTCTCTCTCTCTCTCTCTCTCTCTCTCTCACAAACACAGGCGCCACACATACCTGTTTTATTCTACATTACAAACTAATCATAGTTCATGACTGTTGAACTAGAAACAACTGACAATAGTGCTCTTCTATAAACAGGATAAATGAAATAGACAGGACCTCAACCTACCAGAATAAATTTTGGACCAAAGCTTCAAAACAATGGCAGCTGTCAGGAGCAGACCCATTTTTGCCAGACTCTTTCCATCCTGAAACCAAAAAAGAAAACCCACTGTCAACTCTACAACATCCAGAAGACATTCAAATATCCAGTAATTAAATTCTACAAGATCTGGAAGACATTCAAATATCCAGTAATTAAACTCTACAAGATCTGGAAGACATTCAAATATCCAGTAAGTAAACTCTACAAGATCCAGAAGACATTCAAATATCCAGTAATTAAACTCTTCAAGATCTGGAAGACATTCCTATATCCAGTAATTAAACTCTACAAGATTCAGAAGACATTCACATATCCAGTAATTAAACTCTACAAGATCCAGAAGCCATTCATATATCCAGTAATTAAACTCTAAAAGATCCAGAAGACATTCATATATCCAGTAAGTAAACTCTACAAGATCCAGAAGACATTCACATATCCAGTAATTAAACTCTACAACTCCCCCGATGTGTCTCCACCTTGACGTGGTGGGGGAGCTTGCGTGTCCCATAGACCCCATTTGCTTGCCGATGGGTGAAAAATTACATATCGGACAGCTTATGGGATAGGGACCAGACTAAGAGAGACACAACCTGCTGCTCTGCAGGCATAGACTGAGGATAGCAGTCAAAATTTAAATGAGGTGCACAAAGGCAGAATTTCTTGGTCCGGACAAAACTCTTAAGGCTCCCTGTCGAGGGCTGTGGCTGAACGCCTCTAAGCCACAAACCCTCGGATCTTAGAGCCAGGCTGATCCCCGTCTACCGGAAAATAGAAACATGATACTGAGCAAGCTACATGCTCAGGTCTGATACATGTTCGAAGGCTCCCAGCTGGGGGATATGAGAGATTCCCGGATGAAGGGGCCTGGCCGTTTCCCGTTCACTGCTGCACGAAGGTAAGGTGCTGAGCCGGCAGCACATGTAGCCTACCTCGTGAGCGAGTACAAAAAAGTCAGAAAAGTGCCCCAGTCGAAGGGTTCCGGAAACTGTATCTAACTCATAGAGAGTGTAGACAAAAGTGGAATAATGTCTCATCAACGCAAAATGGAACGCACGGCGAGCGAACCTATTGCGTGGTCTGAAGTCACAAGCAAAAGCTTACCGAGTGGATGTCACTCGCAGTCTGACCGCTCCTGGTGTGTGATTGAGCGATCAGTGGCAAGTGGGATGCCCAACACATGGAAGTGAGGAACTAAAGCAGCCATGAGCAGGACGTGGAAACTCCTTGGGTGAGCCCAGTCTCAGAGCAATATGTGCCGGCTCTGCAATTATGGAAGCCTCCTTGGATAGCGAGATAATGCCCATGGTCTGCCCCTGCCTTCCCTTGAGGGCAGACCACGATATCGTTGATCGTTTTATCTTGACCAGCTGAGATGTGGGTGACATTACAACAGTCTAACGTGTCTCGAAACCAGAGGAAGGCTAACCTCACTAAAAAATGCCCGCCGGAAGTCGGAAGTGTCGTCCTACGGGTGGCAAACTAAAAATTGACACTACGCATTTACGTCCGAGTGAAATGTCTCGTCCGAATGTCTCCCGTGCTAGGAACAGCTCTGACTACCTAGTTTCCGAATGCCGCTCTTGTTCGGAACAGCTCTGACTAGGTAGTTTTCCGAATGTCCGCCGTGCCTGGAACAGCTCTGATGGGTACAGGGACAAGCACATGTCCGAAAACTCGCTTAGTGGAAACCAACCGCAGAGCTGACTGGTTTGTGCAGGAACGGCCCAGGGCGAGCGAAATGCCCAATATATTGAAGTGAGGAATTAAAACAGCCATGAGCAGGACGTGACGATTCCCTCGGTAAACCCAGCACCAGAGCGTTATGTGCCGGCTCTGCAATTATGGAAGCCACCCAGGATGGCGGAAAATGCTATGGACTGTCCCTGCCTTCACTTGAGGGATGACCGTGTAGTCTTCGACTGTTCCAACTAGACCAGCTGAGATGTGGACGGTACCACAAAAGTGAGAGTCTCCCAGGATTGCTAACCTGGTCAAAAATGCACGCTAAAAGTCGGATGTGTTGGCCTGAGGGTTTCGACCCGAGGGTGCCTAACCAGACACACCGCAATCACATCTGAAAAAATCACTCCGGATGAACGCAAAGAAGAAGAAGAAGAAACTCTACAAGATCCAGAAGACATTCATATATCCAGTAAGTAAACTCTACAAGATCTGGAAGACATTCAAATATCCAGTAATTAAACTCTACAAGAACTGGAAGACATTCACATATCCAGTAATTAAACTCTACAAGATCCAGAAGACATTCATATATCCAGTAAGTAAACTCTACAAGATCTGGAAGACATTCAAATATCCAGTAATTAAACTCTACAAGATCTGGAAGACATTCAAATATCCAGTAAGTAAACTCTACAAGATCCAGAAGACATTCAAATATCCAGTAATTAAACTCTTCAAGATCTGGAAGACATTCCTATATCCAGTAATTAAACTCTACAAGATTCAGAAGACATTCACATATCCAGTAATTAAACTCTACAATATCCAGAAGACATTCATATATCCAGTAATTAAACTCTAAAAGATCCAGAAGACATTCATATATCCAGTAAGTAAACTCTACAAGATCCAGAAGACATTCACATATCCAGTAATTAAACTCTACAAGATCCAGAAAACATTCATATATCCAGTAAGTAAACTCTACAAGATCCAGATGACATTCAAATATCCAGTAAGTAAACTCTACAAGATCTGGAAGACATTCAAATATCCAGTAATTAAACTCTACAAGAACTGGAAGACATTCACATATCCAGTAATTAAACTCTACAAGATCCAGAAGACATTCATATATCCAGTAAGTAAACTCTACAAGATCAGGAAGACATTCAAATATCCAGTAATTAAATTCTACAAGATCCAGAAGACATTCATATATCCAGTAAGTAAACTCTACAAGATCCAGAAGACATTCATATATCCAGTAAGTAAACTCTACAAGATCCAGAAGACATTCATATATCCAGTAAGTAAACTCTACAAGATCCAGAAGACCTTCATATATCCAGTAAGTAAACTCTACAAGATCTGGAAGACATTCAAATATCCAGTAATTAAATTTTACATCAGGGAGAAAGTAATATATTCAGTAATTAAACTCTACACATTAAGGAGACATTCATATATCCAGCTAATTAAATTACATGTAATTATTGTGATACAGGTGACCAATAAACATGTGGTTATTGCGATTCTGGTGACCAATAAAAATGTGATTATTGCGATTCAGGTGATCTATAAACATGTGATTATTGTGTTGGGATATCTGGGTATGTCAGGCATTGGTAGTACCTATGACTGTCATGCCCTTTTCAGGGCCCATTCCCCACTGGTCCAAGCCTGACATCCAGCTCATGCCTGTGGCTCCTAGTAGCTGTCAACATGCGACAGCGGCACAGACCTGCACAGGTAGACAGGACTATATACTCAGTGAGAGACAGGACATAGGATTTATACACAGGACAGTGTCCTTGAATAACAGCCCAACCTTGGACTGGATGACCTGAGACGCCAGCCGTCAATGGACGGGTGAAGGACAGGACGACATCCAGAAGACCGAGACATCCCACTTAGCATGACTATTACGCACGACACAAGATCAAGTACCACGTGACCACCGACCGAGCGAGGGAACAGATCAGACTGGACTAGACTGTGGTTGAGAAAGGATGCGTTTGCAATATTTGTGAGAGAGAGTGTACTGAATACCTAATTTGTTAATGCTAGGAGAGTGTGTCTTTGAATTCCTCGTACCCTAGTGTGTGAGATAATCTGTGATATGAGAGCGCACGAGTGCATTGCTAAGTGTTGAAATAGATTTTTGCCATATATCGAACGTTCTATAGAAGTAAACAAAGATCTACACCTTTGCTTTATTGACTACACAAAGGCTTTTGATAAAGTGAGACATGTCAACATGATAAGGATGCTTGAAGATCTACAAATTGATGGAAAAGATCTTAGACTTGTAAAAAACATATATTGGAAACAACAAGCTGCCATAAGAGTTGATAATGAAGTAAGCCAATATCAGCCTATTAAAAGGGGTGTGAGACAGGGATGTGTAATGTCTCCAGATCTGTTTTCCCTGTACAGTGAAAGTATTTTCAGAAATATTGAAGATATGGAAGGAATCAACATTGGGGGACGATGCATCAATAACATTAGATATGCAGATGATACAGTCTTGATTGCAGACAATGAACAGGACCTGCAACATTTAGTAGATGCGATTGTTACACACAGTGAACAACTAGGGTTAGAATTAAATTGTAAAAAGACACAGATTATGGTCGTCATTAGGAAGGACGAAATACCACAATGTAATATACAAGTAAATGGGAATATTCTTCAACAAGTGAGCAGGTACAATTATCTCGGAACAGTAATAACATCTGATGGGAGATGCCTTGAAGAGATTAGAACAAGAATCGCCATGGCAAAAGTAGCCTTTAGCAAGATGAAAAACATACTGACCAATAAAAAGATGTCAATTGAAACGAGAAAAAGAGTGTTGAGATGCTACATAGAACCTGTACTTTTATATGGATGTGAAGCTTGGACAATGAGCAGCCAGGCTGAAAAACATCTGATGGCTGTAGAAATGTGGTTTCTGAGGAAAATGCAAAGAATACCATGGACAGCCAGAAAGACCAATGAACAAGTCCTTCAAGAAACAAATGAAGATCGTAAACTGATCAGAGACATTAGACGTAGACAGTCACAATTTTTTGGGCATGTTATGAGAAGAAATGATTTGGAGAACTTGGTGACAACTGGTAAGATCGAGGGGAACAGACCAAGGGGAAGACCTAGAAACAAGTATCTGGATGGCTTGGCCTTGTGGCATGGTCGAGACAGAAACACGGAACTGATCCACGACTCTGTTGATCGAGTGAGATGGCAGAACATGGCCGCCCACGCTTACCGGCATGGCACATGATGGATGATGGATGGATATATTGTTAAATATCATTTATGATCAATGGAGATGTATATTTCTCGGAATAAATCCATATACATGTACACCGCTTCGACGGGTTGTTCAGACATGTATCATTTTCTGTCAGTGTTGTGATGAACGAGCGACTGAGACGCTGACGGAGAACATTTTGGAGTTCTATTCCTGACATTTCTTTAGCAACTGCCTTGCAGCAAAAATCATGTCAACAGTTCCTCGTTCTTTTCTGAAGCCACATTGATTCTCAGGAAGAAGACCTTGGTCGAGATGGGCTGTGAGGCAATTAAGAAGAATTCTGGCGAGTATCTTCCCTGCAATTGAGAGCAAGGAGATGCCTCGGTGGTTGTCACAGGATTGGCGGTTTCCTTTGCGTTTGTAAAAGTGGACTATTGATGTGTCCTTGAAATCTTGTGGCATGATCTCATTCACCCATATGTTTGTAAAGACTTGGTGAAGCTGCTCTATTAGGACCGGCCCACCTGCCTTGTATGTCTCTGCAGGAATGGGGGGGGGGGGGGGGGGGGTTGTGTGGTCTCGAGGTATGGTGTCCGCCTCGAGTGCTGGAGGTCAGGCCCTGGTGATGACCGGTATTTTTTCACGTGGACTTCTAGTAATAAAATTTCCCCTGGTCTCTGGGTAGTGAGATTGGACACCCGTGTGTATTGTTGTGCACGTAAAAAATCATTTTGCAGTTGGAAATCAAAAAAGAGTAGCCTAATGGCGCTGCCCGGGCAAAATTTCGAATTAAAAATCTACCCAAAGTATTTCAAGATCCTCACTGGTGCTATGGAGTTCGTGCACTGAGCTGAGTTTCTCCAGACTCCGGTTTGAGTTAGGGGGAGAACGAAGCACTTATGGGTTACACCCATGTGCCATGATGTTGATCCATCGCCTAAACTAAACTAAACTAATCTCTGCCGGGATGGAGTCAGGATCAGCTGGAAAGTTGCTGGATGGCTTTGTTTACTTCCACTATGGTTGGCAGGTCATCAAGTGTATCATTAGTGGGAACTTGAGGAAGGCGGTTGATGGTTTCATCATCGAAGAAGGAAGTTGCATTTAAGATGTTGCTGAAATGCTCTGCCAGCGTCGAAGGATTTCTTTCTTATCGGTGACCAATGTTCCCCCATCTGCACTGAGGAGGGGAACTATGCCTGGTGATGTAGGACCATAGACCGCTTTCAGAGAGTAATAGAAGTTTTTCATATCATGTCTGTCAGCAAAGCCTTGAATTTCATCAGCTTTGCTGCTCAGCCAGGAGTCCTGCATGTGCCGAAGTTTCTGCTGCACTATTCTCCAAATGTTATTGAAAGCATCTTTTTTTTATGTTGACTTCGGGTCATTCATATGTGCCTTGAGGAGAAGATGTTTGTCGGCCAGCAATTGGTTGATGTCTTCAGAATTTTCATCAAACCAGTCTTTATGCTTTCGGGGGGCTGGACCCAGGATTTCCATAGCAGTGTTGTAAATTATGTCCTCTAGGGCTCTCCACTCTGTTTCTGTATCCTGTTTAGCTGTAGCATTTGACTTGCGCAGTCTTCCAGGATGATTTCAAACGACAGCTGCATTTTTTTGCTGTTTAGGTGGGTGACATTTAGTTGTTTTTTAGCATTTTTACCCCTTGAGGACGCCGTGGTGGTTTGATGTGAATGTTTATTTTCGAGATAATGAGACAATGGTCTGTCCAACATTCGGCACAACACATGGATTTTGTCACCCAAACGTCTTGTCTGTCACTCCTCCTGACGATGACATAGTCAATGAGGTGCTAGTGTTTCAAGCGAGGGTGCATCCATGTTCAGTTTATGTGCATGACTGTTCAGTTTGTGTCAGTGACTGTTCAGTTTGTTAATGACTGTTCAGCCTGCATCAGTGACTGTTCAGTCTGCATCAGTAACTGTTCAGTCTGCATCAGTGACCGTTCAGTCGGTGTCAGTGACTGTTCAGTTGGTGTCAGTGACCATTCAGTTGATGTCAGTGACTGTTCAGTTTGTCAGTGACCGTTCAGTCGGTGTCAGTGACTGTTCAGTCGGTGTCAGTGACCGTTCAGTTGGTGTCAGTGACTGTTCAGTTGGTGTCAGTGACCGTTCAGTTGATGTCAGTGACTGTTCAGTTTGTCAGTGACCGTTCAGTCAGTGTCAGTGACCGTTCAGTCGGTGTCAGTGACTGTTCAGTCGGTGTCAGTGACTGTTCAGTTGGTGTCAGTGACTGTTCAGTTGGTGTCAGTGACCGTTCAGTTGGTGTCAGTGACTGTTCAGTTTGTCAGTGACCATTCAGTTGGTGGTGTCAGCGACTGTTCAGTTGGTGTCAGTGACCATTCAGTTGGTGTCAGTGACCGTTCAGTCGGTGCCAGTTACTGTTCAGTTGGTGTCAGTGACCGTTCAGTTTGTCAGTGACCGTTCAGTTTGTCAGTGACTGTTCAGTTGGTGTCAGTGACCGTTCAGTTGGTGTCAGTGACTGTTCAGTTGGTGTCAGTGACTGTTCAGTTTGTCAGTGACCGTTCAGTCGGTGTCAGTGACTGTTCAGTTGGTGTCAGCGACTGTTCAGTTGGTGTCAGCAACTGTTCAGCTGGTGTCAGTGACTGTTCAGTTGGTGTCTGTGACTGTTCAGTTGGTGTCTGTGACTGTTCAGTTAGTGTCTGTGACTGTTCAGTTGGTGTCTGTGACTGTTCAGTTGGTGTCAGTGACTGTTCAGTTGGTGTCTGTGACTGTTCAGTTGGTATCTGTGACTGTTCAGTTGGTGTCAGTGACCGTTCAGTTGGTATCAGCATTCAGTTGGTGTCAGTGACTGTTCAGTTGGTGTCAGTGACTGTTCAGTTGGTGTCTGTGACTGTTCAGTTGGTGTCAGTGACTGTTCAGTTGGTATCAGCATTCAGTTGGTGTCTGTGACTGTTCAGTTGGTGTCTGTGACTGTTCAGTTGGTATCTGTGACTGTTCAGTTTGTCAGTGACCGTTCAGTTGGTGTCAGTGACCGTTCAGTTGGTATCAGCATTCAGTTGGTGTCTGTGACTGTTCAGTTGGTGTCAGTGACTGTTCAGTTGGTGTCAGTGACTGTTCAGTCGGTGTCAGTGACTGTTCAGTCGGTGTCAGTGACTGTTCAGTCGGTGTCTGTGACTGTTCAGTCTGTGACTGTTTAGTCGGTGTCTGTGACTGTTCAGTCGGTGTCTGTGACTGTTCAGTTGGTGTCAGTGACTGTTCAGTTGGTGTCAGTGACTGTTCAGTCGGTGTCTGTGACTGTTCAGTCGGTGTCTGTGACTGTTCAGTTGGTGTCTGTGACTGTTCAGTTGGTGTCAGTGACTGTTCAGTTGGTGTCAGTGACCGTTCAGCTGGTGTCAGTGACCGTTCAGTTGGTGTCTGTGACTGTTCAGTTGGTGTCTGTGACTGTTCAGTTGGTGTCAGTGACTGTTCAGTTGGTGTCAGTGACTGTTCAGTTGGTGTCAGTGACTGTTCAGTTGGTGTCAGTGACCGTTCAGCTGGTGTCAGTGACCGTTCAGTTGGTGTCTGTGACTGTTCAGTTGGTGTCTGTGACTGTTCAGTTGGTGTCAGTGACTGTTCAGTTGGTGTCAGTGACTGTTCAGTTGGTGTCAGTGACTGTTCAGTTGGTGTCAGTGACTGTTCAGTTGGTGTCAGTGACTGTTCAGTTGGTGTCAGTGACTGTTCAGTTGGTGTCTGTGACTGTTCAGTTGGTGTCAGTGACTGTTCAGTTGGTGTCAGTGTCTGTTCAGTTGGTGTCAGTGACTGTTCAGTTGGTGTTAGTGACTGTTCAGTCCGTGTCAATGACTGTTCAGTTGGTTTCTGTGACTGTTCAGATGGTGTCAGTGAGTTGAGTTTTCTACTGGCTCTGTGAGGGTGTCCTGTTCATGGAAGGTGCTTAATTGTTCTCTGTGGTTTCTTGGTGTTCCTGCTTTAGCTAAAATATCAGCTCTTTCATTTCGTTATATCCACCATAAAATTATCAGAATTATCAGGTTTTCATGCCCTTGTTGCTTCAAAAGAAACTGTCAGATTTCATGTTGAAGCTTTCAACTTTGTGTTGTGAAGTGCTAAGAGGAAATGCTGAAACTGGTTGACTAGAAGATGACCAAGAAATGTGCAAAGTAAGAGTTACACAGACAACTGGTTGACTGTAGAAGATGATCAAGAAATGTGCACAGCAAGAGTTACACAGACAACTGGCTGACTGTAGAAGATGATCAAGAAATGTGCACAGCAAGAGTTACACAGACAACTGGTTGACTGTAGAAGATGATCAAGAAATGTGCACAGCAAGAGTTGCACAGACAACTGGTTGACTGTAGAAGATGACCAAGAAATGTGCACAGCAAGAGTTACACAGATAACTGCCTGAGAGTGCACATCACTGGCTGCTGAAACATATGATATCAAAAGAAATTAATCTGTGCATAGTGTATCTATCGACTGAATGCTGTGATTGAATGCTGTGATTTAATGCTGTGAATAATGCACATATTCCCACTGTATGGATTGAATGCTGTGATTGAATGCTGTGATTGAATGCTGTGATTGAATGCTGTGAATAATGTACATATTCCCACTGTATGGATTGAATGCTGTGAATAATGTACATATTCCCACTGTATGGATTGAATGCTGTGATTGAATGCTGTGATTGAATGCTGTGATTGAATGCTGTGATTGAATGCTGTGAATAATGTACATATTCCCACTGTATGGATTGAATCCTGTGATTGAATGCTGAGAAAAATGCACATATTCCCACTGTATGGATTGAATGCTGTGATTGAATGCTGTAATTGAATGCTGTGACTGAATGATGTGATTGAATGCTGTGAATAATGCACATATTCCCACTGTATGGATTGAATGCTGTGACTGAATGCTGTGAATAATGTACATATTCCCACTGTATGGATTGAATCCTGTGATTGAATGCTGTGATTGAATTCTGTGATTGAATGCTGTGAATAATGCACATATTCCCACTGTATGGATTGAATGCTGTGATTGAATGCTGTAATTGAATGCTGTGATTGAATGCTGTGATTGAATGCTGTGATTGAATGCTGTGACTGAATGATGTGATTGAATGCTGTGAATAATGCACATATTCCCACTGTATGGATTGAATGCTGTGATTGAATGCTGTGATTGAATGCTGTGATTGAATGCTGTGATTGAATGCTGTGATTGAATGCTGTGAATAATGTACATATTCCCACTGTATGGATTGAATGCTGTGATTGAATGCTGTGATTGAATGCTGTGATTGAATGCTGTGAATAATGTACATATTCCCACTGTATGGATTGAATGCTGTGATTGAATGCTGTGAATAATGTACATATTCCCACTGTATGGATTGAATGATGTGATTGAATGCTGTGATTTAATGCTGTGAATAATGTACATATTCCCACTGTATGGATTGAATCCTGTGATTGAATGCTGTGATTGAATGCTGTGACTAATGTACATATTCCCACTGTATGGATTGAATGCTGTGATTGAATGCTGTGATTGAATGCTGTGAATAATGCACATATTCCCACTGTATGGATTGAATGCTGTGAAAAATGCACATATTCCCACTGTATGGATTGAATGCTGTGATTGAATGCTGTGAAAAATGCACATATTCCCACTGTATGGATTGAATGCTGTGATTGAATGCTGTGAATAATGCACATATTCCCACTGTATGGATTGAATGCTGTGATTGAATGCTGTGAAAAATGCACACATTCCCACTGTATGGATTGAATGCTGTGATTGAATGCTGTGACTGAATGCTGTGACTGAATGCTGTGATTGAATGCTGTGAATAATGTACATATTCCCACTGTATGGATTGAATGCTGTGATTGAATGCTGTGATTGAATG
The DNA here is from genome assembly GCA_963921405.1 of Cepaea hortensis. Taxonomy (NCBI): domain Eukaryota; kingdom Metazoa; phylum Mollusca; class Gastropoda; order Stylommatophora; family Helicidae; genus Cepaea; species Cepaea hortensis. Next base: position 816,643 of record OY992894.1, read on the forward strand.
CTGTGAATAATGCACATATTCCCACTGTATGGATTGAATGCTGTGATTGAATGCTGTGAATAATGCACATATTCCCACTGTATGGATTGAATGCTGTGATTGAATGCTGTGATTGAATGCTGTGAATAATGTACATATTCCCACTGTATGGATTGAATGCTGTGATTGAATTCTGTGATTGAATGCTGTGATTGAATGCTGTGAATAATGCACATATTCCCACTGTATGGATTGAATGCTGTGATTGAATGCTGTGATTGAATGCTGTAATTGAATGCTGTGACTGAATGCTGTGATTGAATACTGTGATTGAATGCTGTGATTGAATTCTGTGAACAACGTACATATTCCCAGTGCATGGGCTATTGCCATTGCAACTTTACCAGTGTAGGAAATAATCCACAGGGAATACAACAATGTTGATGTTTCCACGGTAGTTGGGTTTGACAACATGACTTGTTATAAAACACAATCTAGTACAAACTATTTCACACTTACCATTAGATGTAATCCAAGGGCAAATGCTGCTACCAATGAAGTATTCAAAGAAATCCAGAAGATGGTAGGGCTTTTCAATGCAGGCTGTAGAACAGTAAACTCACTGCCTCTGCGACCCATGTCTTCATGGTGCATCCTCAATCTGTCAGGTGTGCAAAATGTGCATCAACACTGCTATCTGGCTACCACATTGCACACTTACCCAAGTAAAGGCTCAACATTTACGTATCATCAACACTGCTATCTGGCTACCACATTGCACACTTACCCAAGTAAAGGCTCAACATTTACGTATCATCAACACTGCTATCTGGCTACCACATTGCACACTTACCCAAGTACAGGCTCAACACTTATGTATCATCAAAATAACATGTTCAAGTAAGGCTGGATCCATCCTAACATGTCTTCCATGGTTCCCACATCTCACAAGTTTTACAACAGAGCCATTTTTCCACATTTTGTCAAACACCTGCCTAAAGTTAACCCATACACATCTTGTCAAAGGCCTGCCTAAAGTTAACCCGCACACACCTTGTCAAAAACCTGCCTAAAGTTAACCCATACACACCTTGTCAAAGGCCTGTCTAAAGTTAACCCATACACATCTATCAAAGGCCTGCCTGAAGTTAACCCATACATACCTTATCAAAGGCCTGTCTGAAGTTAACCCATACACATCTATCAAAGGCCTGCCTGAAGTTAACCCATACATACCTTATCAAAGGCCTGTCTGAAGTTAACCCATACACATCTATTAAAGGCCTGTCTAAAGTTAACCCAAACACATCTATCAAAGGCCTGCCTGAAGTTAACCCACACACACCTTGTCAAAGGCCTGCTTGAAGTTAACCCATACACACTGTGACGAAACGTCTCAGGCAGCATCAGAATTCCACAAATTTGAGAATGAAAGTCCATAAGAAAGATATAAACACCACGCTGCTGAGAGCTTACAATGTTATGACGAAATTTACGTCATTAGACCCGCCATAGCTCAAAGCTAGATCTGCTTTTTAGAAATGATGGGAAAATCAATTAGTTACCACCACTACAGCAAGGAAGAGAAAGACACAAGGAGTAAAATCTCGCTGATAAAAATCCCTGGATTTCCTAGCGAGAAACGCTAGACTGTGTGATAAACCGAGAGATGTCCTGATCAAACGTTATGCAGGACACCGCAGCTAGACTGTGTGATAAACTGAGAGATGTCCTGATCAAACGTTATGCAGGACACCACAGCTAGACTGTGTGATAAACCGAGAGATGTCCTGATCAAACGTTATGCAGGACACCACAGCTAGACTGTGTGATAAACTGAGAGATGTCCTGATCAAATGTTATGCAGGACACCACAGCTAGACTGTGTGATAAACTGAGAGATGTCCTGATCAAACGTTATGCAGGACAACACAGCTAGACTGTGTGATAAACTGAGAGATGTCCTGATCAAATTTTATGCAGGACACCACAGCTAGACTGTGTGATAAACTGAGAGATGTCCTGATCAAATGTTATGCAGGACACCACAGCTAGACTGTGTGATAAACTGAGAGATGTCCTGATCAAATGTTATGTAGGACACCACAGCTAGACTGTGTGATAAACTGAGAGATGTCCTAATCAAATGTTATGCAGGACACCACAGCTAGACTGTGTGATAAACTGAGAGATGTCCTGATCAAATGTTATGCAGGACACCACAGCTAGACTGTGTGATAAACTGAGAGATGTCCTGATCAAATGTTATGCAGGACACCACAGCTAGACTGTGTGATAAACTGAAAGATGTCCTGATCAAATGTTATGCAGGACACCACAGCTAGACTGTGTGATAAACTGAGAGATGTCCTGATCAAATGTTATGCAGGACACCACAGCTAGACTGTGTGATAAACTGAGAGATGTCCTGATCAAATGTTATGCAGGACACCACAGCTAGACTGTGTGATAAACTGAGAGATGTCCTGATCAAATGTTATGCAGGACACCACAGCTAGACTGTGTGATAAACTGAGAGATGTCCTGATCAAATGTTATGTAGGACACCACAGCTAGACTGTGTGATAAACTGAGAGATGTCCTGATCAAATGTTACGCAGGACACCACAGCTAGAATGTGTGATAAACTGAGAGATGTCCTGATCAAATGTTATGTAGGACACCACAGCTAGACTGTGTGATAAACTGAGAGATGTCCTGATCAAATGTTATGTAGGACACCACAGCTAGACTGTGTGATAAACTGAGAGATGTCCTGATCAAATGTTATGCAGGACACCACAGCTAGACTGTGTGATAAACTGAGAGATGTCCTGATCAAATGTTATGCAGGACACCACAGCTAGACTGTGTGATAAACTGAGAGATGTCCTGATCAAATGTTATGTAGGACACCACAGCTAGACTGTGTGATAAACTGAGAGATGTCCTGATCAAATGTTATGTAGGACACCACAGCTAGACTGTGTGATAAACTGAGAGATGTCCTGATCAAATGTTATGCAGGACACCACAGCTAGACTGTGTGATAAACTGAGAGATGTCCTGATCAAATGTTATGTAGGACACCACAGCTAGACTGTGTGATAAACTGAGAGATGTCCTGATCAAATGTTATGCAGGACACCACAGCTAGACTGTGTGATAAACTGAGAGATGTCCTGATCAAATGTTATGTAGGACACCACAGCTAGACTGTGTGATAAACTGAGAGATGTCCTGATCAAATGTTACGCAGGACACCACAGCTAGACTGTGTGATAAACTGAGAGATGTCCTGATCAAATGTTATGTAGGACACCACAGCTAGACTGTGTGATAAACTGAGAGATGTCCTGATCAAATGTTATGTAGGACACCACAGCTAGACTGTGTGATAAACTGAGAGATGTCCTGATCAAATGTTATGCAGGACACCACAGCTAGACTGTGTGATAAACTGAGAGATGTCCTGATCAAATGTTATGCAGGACACCACAGCTAGACTGTGTGATAAACTGAGAGATGTCCTGATCAAATGTTATGCAGGACACCACAGCTAGACTGTGTGATAAACTGAGAGATGTCCTGATCAAATGTTATGTAGGACACCACAGCTAGACTGTGTGATAAACTGAGAGATGTCCTGATCAAATGTTATGCAGGACACCACAGCTAGACTGTGTGATAAACTGAGAGATGTCCTGATCAAATGTTATGTAGGACACCACAGCTAGACTGTGATAAACTGAGAGATGTCCTGATGTCCTGATCAAATGTTATGCAGGACACCACAGCTAGACTGTGTGATAAACTGAGAGATGTCCTGATGTCCTGATCAAATGTTATGTAGGACACCACAGCTAGACTGTGTGATAAACTGAGAGATGTCCTGATCAAATGTTATGTAGGACACCACAGCTAGACTGTGTGATAAACTGAGAGATGTCCTGATGTCCTGATCAAATGTTATGCAGGACACCACAGCTAGACTGTGTGATAAACTGAGAGATGTCCTGATGTCCTGATCAAATGTTATGCAGGACACCACAGCTAGACTGTGTGATAAACTGAGAGATGTCCTGATCAAATGTTATGCAGGACACCACAGCTAGACTGTGTGATAAACTGAGAGATGTCCTGATCAAATGTTATGTAGGACACCACAGCTAGACTGTGTGATAAACTGAGAGATGTCCTGATCAAATGTTATGCAGGACACCACAGCTAGACTGTGTGATAAACTGAGAGATGTCCTGATCAAATGTTATGTAGGACACCACAGCTAGACTGTGTGATAAACTGAGAGATGTCCTGATCAAATGTTATGTAGGACACCACAGCTAGACTGTGTGATAAACTGAGAGATGTCCTGATCAAATGTTATGCAGGACACCACAGCTAGACTGTGTGATAAACTGAGAGATGTCCTGATCAAATGTTATGCAGGACACCACAGCTAGACTGTGTGATAAACTGAGAGATGTCCTGATCAAATGTTATGCAGGACACCACAGCTAGACTGTGTGATAAACTGAGAGATGTCCTGATCAAATGTTATGTAGGACACCACAGCTAGACTGTGTGATAAACTGAGAGATGTCCTGATCAAATGTTATGCAGGACACCACAGCTAGACTGTGTGATAAACTGAGAGATGTCCTGATCAAATGTTATGCAGGACACCACAGCTAGACTGTATGATAAACTGAGAGATGTCCTGATCAAATGTTATGCAGGACACCACAGCTAGACTGTGTGATAAACTGAGAGATGTCCTGATCAAATGTTATGCAGGATACCACAGCTAGACTGTGTGATAAACTGAGAGATGTCCTGATCAAATGTTATGCAGGATACCACAGCTAGACTGTGTGATAAACTGAGAGATGTCCTGATCAAATGTTATGCAGGACACCACAGCTAGACTGTGTGATAAACTGAGAGATGTCCTGATCAAATGTTATGCAGGACACCACAGCTAGACTGTGTGATAAACTGAGAGATGTCCTGATCAAATGTTATGTAGGACACCACAGCTAGACTGTGTGATAAACTGAGAGATGTCCTGATGTCCTGATCAAATGTTATGCAGGACACCACAGCTAGACTGTGTGATAAACTGAGAGATGTCCTGATGTCCTGATCAAATGTTATGTAGGACACCACAGCTAGATTGTGTGATAAACTGAGAGATGTCCTGATCAAATGTTATGTAGGACACCACAGCTAGACTGTGTGATAAACTGAGAGATGTCCTGATGTCCTGATCAAATGTTATGCAGGACACCACAGCTAGACTGTGTGATAAACTGAGAGATGTCCTGATGTCCTGATCAAATGTTATGCAGGACACCACAGCTAGACTGTGTGATAAACTGAGAGATGTCCTGATGTCCTGATCAAATGTTATGCAGGACACCACAGCTAGACTGTGTGATAAACTGAGAGATGTCCTGATGTCCTGATCAAATGTTATGCAGGACACCACAGCTAGACTGTGTGATAAACTGAGAGATGTCCTGATGTCCTGATCAAATGTTATGCAGGACACCACAGGGTAACATGACATAAAAGTCTAGACTTAGCAGAGACGGGAAAACATGAGAAGTTGCCGCAAGCGAAATTTGGAATAGCAACAGATGCCTAACACCTCATCGTGACTGGGTTATCAGGCATTCAGGCGGTATAACGTGTGAACCAGCACCGACAATTATGGAGATAACAACAGTTCAAATTCCAAAACACATGGAAAGCGAGAATGTAACAGCCAATTGAAACTTTTGCATGACGTAACGTCACGTAAATTAACTGGGAAGCGATTTGAAGCATTGTTTCAAACACATGGTGGAGTGTCAGTCAAATTGATTGACAGGAGTGAAAGTACGGTTTATAATTAAAACAGAGGAGGAGTTAACGGGAGATTGGACATAAGTAATTATTCCATGTGAAAAGAGGACGACGAAATGAAAATCATATAATGGAAGAACAGAATATTTAAACAATGGGCATTGCCTATAAACTTCAGACGCAAACGCACAACAGCATATACCCCGGATACCTTATGGGGGAAGATATTAACATCTTGTTTTGTCCAACTTAAAGACTAAGTCCAGTGACAGAATTTCCTAAGCTATAACCTCAGGTAATACCAACATATTATTCTGATCAGTTTGTCTGCTGTTCGAAGGCTTGCGTTAGTTTTCTATTTCGCATTTTCCTCTTCCAAACTTCAAACATGTGAATTTTCTTTGTACTTATTGTTCCAGCTATGGCCTTTGCTGTTTCATTGTGATCTTTATTTTCTGCTTCTTCTTTCATTCGCTACTTTGTTTTCTGATTTGTTGTACATGATAATTTGGAGAAATCCAACATTATCCAAGCATTGTGAGTGTGTGGCCTAGTCACATACAGGATAGACATTTAGATTTGTCCTGCACACCCACTGGGGAGACTGACTACTCAGGAGAAATTCCTGAGACCAAACAGTCTAGTGAGAGCATCCAAATTAACGTTGATTGTTTGGACCAGCACTTTGAATGGTCTGAAACCACTTGGAGGGAGAAATGTCACCAGTTCACCTTGTCTGCGTGAGGACAGACAGAGGACTTAGAACACTCATTTTCCAGACAATTTGTCCTGCACACCCACTGGGGAGACTGACTACTCAGGAGAAATTCCTGAGACCAAACAGTCTAGTGAGAGCATCCAAATTAACGTTGATTGTTTGGACCAGCACTTTGAATGGTCTGAAACCACTTGGAGGGAGAAATGTCACCAGTTCACCTTGTCTGCGTGAGGACAGACAGAGGACTTAGAACACTCATTTTCCAGACAGGTGCAGGGAAGGCCTTTAATGTTCGACAGGTATGTGCGACCAAGCCCTTCCGATAAGACAGTATGAAAGAGATAGAAAGTGAGAGAGTAAATGAGGTGAACTTATATGGAAAACACTCCATTATGTAGGTGGAGCTGAATATGTACATGTTTTGAGCTACAGATGTTATGAATTAGATATGGTTTTATGAATATATATATATATATATATATATATATATATATATATATATATATATATATATATATATATATATATATATATATCTCTTATATATAAATTAGGATCTCCGTCCGTCTGTCTGTCTGTATGTCTGTCTGTATGTCCGTATGTCCTTTATACGTTCGCGAACGGCCCATCCGATTGAGATGAAATTTTCTACACGCCTTCCTTTCATTCCAGAGCTGCCAACTGTGATATTTTGTTAGTGTGAAATCGCCTGCTTACTCAGTATTATTTCATTTTTCATTTTTCATCATAATTTCATATATTTCAGGGGACCTAACTCTGTAAAAGTTATTTCAAGGGGCATAACTTTTCTGTATAACTTATAGTCATATTGTGGCATCGTTTTCAAAGATTTATAAACTCTTTGTCCATAGTTATGTACCGGCATATGAGTTATAATAAATAATGATACAATCTGTAAGGCATTTTCAAAGTTTTCATAAAAATAATGCACAATGCATAACATTGTAACTCATCTTTTTTTGCTTAAGAAGTTACTGTAGTCATGCAGGTGATTAGAAAGAGTTTTCATTAAAAATAATGGATGGTGTGTGGAAGAACGTTCTTTTAAGTTACTTTTTTTGTTGTATGAATTTAATGAAGCCGGACAGGGTCAGGCAGACAGATAGACAGACAGACAGACAGATAGACAGTCGGGAACAGGAACTTATATGACTACTTATATAAATTAAATGAGATGCTTCACACCAGGAGCTGTGCGATGCCGGGCCGGGTCAGACAGACAGACAGACAGACAGACAGACAGACAGACAGACAGACAGACAGACAGATAGTCGGTAACGGGAACGGGAACTTATATGACTACTTATATGAATTAAATGAGATGCTTCCCACCAGGGACTGGGCGAAGCCGGGCAGGGTCAGGCAGACAGATAGACAGACAGATAGACAGACGGGAACTTATATGACTACTTATATGAATTAAATGAGATGCTCCACACCAGGAGCTGGGCAATGCCGGGCCGGGTCAGACAGACAGACAGACAGACAGACAGACAGACAGTCAGTCGGTAACGGGAACGAGAACTTATATGACTACTTATATGAATTAAATGAGATGCTCCCCACCAGGGTCTGGGCGAAGCCGGGCAGGGTCAGCTAGTATATATATATATATATATATATATATATATATATATATATATATATATATATATATATATATATATATATATATATATATACGTTTATCTAAAATGAATATATGTGTAGGTAAGATGCGTGTATATTATGAGATGTGTAGACGTAGATACTACCCATCTCTGTTCATTTCATTCCAGCTCTATTAGGAGCATGGACAGTCAACAACCCACTCACATACGGGAGTGACTGAGCCTTGAGAAAGGACCAATTGGGACTCCTTCCAGCTGACAGTGCAATGCATCTCACCGGAAGAGCGTGACCTAACTCTTCATCAGATGAGTTATGTATAAAACCATAATAATAATAATCATCACCATATTAACACCATGTAAAAAAAAATAAACACTTTGGTAGTTTGTTAAAACTCATGGTTATTCCATATTAATTTCTAAATGTCGATAAATGTTAGTGTAGCTTAAGTAAGTACACGATTTGATAAAACATTTAGTGGGGGTTTGCACATATAGTCCAGAAGGGGAACACGTCAGGGAGTTACTTTGCCTATGCAACTTTATTGTATCAAGCTTATCCTGCATATCTTAATTCCTCTTTCTCACTCCTGCTGACATCAAGAACAGCTATATCTATCTTTTCAACAAGCCACTTCTTGGCTGTTTTCTTAAGTATCTAGGGACTGTGTCTTCAATCAGCATTACAGATATTTGACTTGAGTTTTCTCTCTGGGATCTGGGGTAGTAATTAGTCACTTCTGACAAAGTCAAGGGATCTCAAACTGCACCCAGAATTAAACACCAGTAGGGGGAAAAAATGACTTTTGACAGAGTGGTTGTCTGCCCAGGATCTACTTTAGTCAACTTTTTGACACACACCTTATCAAAGGCCTGCTTGAAGCTAACCCATAATGCCAAGACATGTTTATTCTGCTGACAGGCACCTTCTACTGTTTGAGACAGGTCAGTGATGCTTCATCTATACCCCAACATTCTCACAGACCAGCTTCCTCTGGTACTAGCATATGTTCACTCTCTAATGTGTCTCAGTTTGTGGTTAACTATTCACTTTGCAGGTCTTTCCACCACAACTTTTGAATGGTTTTCAGCCTGAAGCCTTTGTCTTACAGTTCATGTTCATTAGTATGGTTACTGTGATGGCTTCTCACTAGGGGTATAAGTTCATGGTTGCCCCATTGCAAGTGTCAGATCTTCACATCCTGCTGTGTCTTGTACCCAGCTCATAGTAGATACTGTTGTTGGGATGTCATATCTTCACATCCAGCTCATAGCAAATACTGTTGTTGGGATGTCAGACCTTCAAATCCTTCTGTGTCTTGTACCTAGCTCATAGTAGATACTGCTGTTGGGATGTCAGACCTTCACATCCTGCTGTGTCTTGTACCTAGCTCATAGTAGATTCTGCTGTTCAGATGTCAGATCTTCACATCCTGCTGTGTCTTGTACCCAGCTCATAGTAGATACTGTTGTTTGGATGTCAGATTTTCACATCCTGCTGTGTCTTGTACCCAGCTCATAGTAGATACTATTGTTTTGATGTCAGATCTTCACATCCTGCTGTGTCTTGTACCCAGCTCATAAAAGATACTGTTGTTGGGATGTCAGATCTTCACATCCTGCTGTGTCTTGTACCCAGCTCATAGTAGATACTGTTGTTGGGATGTCAGATCTTCACATCCTGCTGTGTCTTGTACCTAGCTCATAGTAGATACTGCTGTTCGGATGTCATATCTTCAAATCCTGCTGTGTCTTGTACCCAGCTCATAGTAAATACTGCTGTTGGGATGTCATATCTTCACATCCTGCTGTGTCTTGTACCTAGCTCATAGTAGATACTGCTGTTGGGATGTCATATCTTCAAATCCTGCTGTGTCTTGTACCTAGTTCATAGTAAATACTGTTGTTGGGATGTCATATCTTCACATCCTGTTGTGTCTTGTACCCAGCTCATAGTAGATACTGCTGTTGGGATGTCATATCTTCACATCCTGCTGTGTCTTGTACCCAGCTCATAATAGATACTGTTGTTGGGATGTCATATCTTCACATCCTGTTGTGTCTTGTACCCAGCTCATAATAGATACTGCTGTTGGGATGTCATATCTTCACATCCTGCTGTGTCTTGTACCCAGCTCATAGTAGATACTGCTGTTGGGATGTCAGACCTTCACATCCTGCTGTGTCTTGTACCCAGCTCAAAATAGATACTGCTGTTGGGATGTCAGACCTTCACATCCTGCTGTGTCTTGTACCCAGCTCATAGTAAATACTGCTGTTGGGATGTCATATCTTCACATCCTGTTGTGTCTTATACCCAGCTCATAGCAGATACTGTTGTTGGGATGTCAGAACTTCACATCCTGTTGTATCTTGTACCCAGCTCATAGTAGATACTGTTGTTGGGATGTCATATCTTCACATCCTGCTGTGTCTTGTACCCAGCTAATAGTAGATACTGTTGTTGGGATGTCAGACCTTCACATCCTGCTGTGTCTTGTACCCAGCTCATAGTAGATACTGTTGTTGGGATGTCATATCTTCACATCCTGCTGTGTCTTGTACCCAGCTCATAGTAAATACTGCTGTTGGGATGTCATATCTTCACATCCTGCTGTGTCTTGTACCCAGCTCATAGTAGATACTGTTGTTGGGATGTCAGACCTTCACATCCTGCTGTGTCTTGTACCCAGCTCATAGTAAATACTGCTGTTGGGATGTCATATCTTCACATCCTGCTGTGTCTTGTACCCAGCTCATAGTAGATACTGTTGTTGGGATGTCAGACCTTCACATCCTGCTGTGTCTTGTACCCAGCTCATAGTAAATACTGCTGTTGGGATGTCATATCTTCACATCCTGCTGTGTCTTGTACCCAGCTCATAGTAGATACTGTTGTTGGGATGTCATATCTTCACATCCTGCTGTGTCTTGTACCCAGCTCATAGTAGATACTGTTGTTGGGATGTCATATCTTCACATCCTGCTGTGTCTTGTACCCAGCTCATAGTAGATACTGTTGTTGGGATGTCAGACCTTCACATCCTGCTGTGTCTTGTACCCAGCTCATAGTAAATACTGCTGTTGGGATGTCATATCTTCACATCCTGCTGTGTCTTGTACCCAGCTCATAGCAGATACTGTTGTTGGGATGTGAAGTCAGACTAGCCAAGACAGTTACTGCCAGTCCGTTACTGCAGTTCTCGCAAAACAGCATTTACAACTCAGCCTGTCAGAGGACTACAGTTGTTACACATGTGAAACACCAGCACACCAGATGGGGTGGCAAACATGTTGGCAGCAAGTGACAGGCCATATCATATGTTAACCCATACGCAAGGTTAACCCATACAAAAGTAACTAACGACTAACTAACCCATACAAAAGTGGGTTTGCTGTATATAATTTCCACTGGCATGTTAATACAACGTGGTCAGCGACAGCCAGGTGTTATTAGCCCGTCTTAGTATGAAACTGCAGAAAATTATTAGCCCCAGTCTTAGTATGGAACTGCAGAAAATTATTAGCCCCAGTCTTAGTATGGAACTGCAGAAAATTATTAGCCCCAGTCTTAGTATGGAACTGCAGAAAATTATTAGCCCCAGTCTTAGTATGGAACTGCAGAAAATTATTAGCCCCAGTCTTAGTATGGAACTGCAGAAAATTATTAGCCCCAGTCTTAGTATGGAACTGCAGAAAAGCCAGAGGCATAATTGTTAACATAATTTTACATGACATATGTCATTGCCAGCATCGAGTACTGCACCAAACATTGTTGGCTTGCCAGACTGGAGTTGAGAGCAACACAAAGATTTCAGAATGAGACAGACAGCTGAGTTCAGAGACTGAATCTAACCTCAAGACATCATCCACTGGCTAAAAGAGGAGACAATATACAAACATCATGGAATGAGAGACAAATGTATAAATTAGCTAGCCCTGCAAACTGCAGTCAGACTCTGATCAAACTAGTATAATACCACGTTATGTACAGACCAGAACAAGTCATTATTCTGCACCTCAGAACAGGATACAATAGATTACACAACCACATGTATACAAAATTCAAGATTGGTGAATCAGCCATGTGCACATGTGGATTGGCGGCGCAGACAGCAGAGCACATACTCCAAGACTGCCCAAAATATAACATATCTAGGCAAACCTTCTGGCCTAGAGAGATGACAGTGGAAGATAAACTCTATGGGCCGTAGAGTGAACTAAAAAAGACAGTATAATTCATACAAGAGACAACATTGCAGTTATAGACATATTTCAAGCGAACGAAAGAAGAAGAAGAAGAAGAAGAAGAAGAAGAAGAAGAAGAAGAAGAAGAAGAAGAAGAAGAAGAAGAAGAAGAAGAAGAAGAAGAAGAAGAAGAAGAAGAAGAAGAAGATAGTTTCATAAGACTCTAAGAAGTGCAGACCTGATAAGGTGAACTCACCTGGGACCCAAGAAATAGTTCCTCTTATCGAAATCCCTCTTATAAGAGACAAGAGACAAAGAAGACAACTTTTCTGGGATAAACAAATTGTTCTTCACAACAGAAATTTGCCTCATCCAAGACCACCTTAACTATTTAGCGGACAAAATGTCTGGGAATGTTTTTACCCCAGAATTGGCAAACCGTCCGAATGCGCCCGTGACTATTATGCATTGTAAAAATACGATCTCTCGGCTTTCCAAGACTTCTGATTATCTACTTTCAGTTTCACCGATAGCTTGACAACGTGGCCACCATTCGCAAGCGTGTACTTTGAATTTGAACGGATTTTTAAAATAGTTTTTTGTGGGTTTTACGCTTTGTATTTCAAATGGATTTCGATGATTCTTCACGTGATAGTGGAGATTTCGCAGGGTTCAATTTAAATGACACTGAAAGGCACGAAGTTGACTATTAATCGGAGCTAGATATCAGTGATCAGCGTTACTTTGCGTTAGCAGTCATGAGTCAGACTTTAAAGAAAGTGATTATGATTCGGAAAATGTGTTTGTAAACTGCCGTATAGATGACTGACAATCACAAACAATTTGTTGTATTTTGTAAATATTTGTGTTCATGTGTGGATTAGCGGCAACATTCACGTGAGTAAAATATTCTGCATGCTTTTCCCTTCATATTGCTGTTTACTTGACTAAAATCTATAACAACTTATATGTGATATTTTTACTAACAAAACCCAAAATTTTACCGAACCTCAAAATTCTTCTTGCCTGTTCAGGGCTAAAAAACAGACAAACGTCTGCCCAGTAAAGGATTAAGCGCTTTGCACTGTAGTATAATAAGACTGTAAAAACTTTGATCCAACTAGCCTAACAAGACTCTAATAACTCTGACTCAACTAGTATAATACTCTAATAACTCTGATCCAACTAGTATAATACTCTAATAACTCTGACTTAACTAGTATAATACTCTAATAACTCTGACTCAACTAGTATAATACTCTTAATAACTCTGACTCAACTAGTATAATACTCTAATAACTCAGACTCAACTAGTATAATACTCTAATAACTCTGACTCAACTAGTATAATACTCTAATAACTCTGATCCAACTAGTATAATATTCTAATAACTCTGATCCAACTAGTATAATACTCTAATAACTCTGACTCAACTAGTATAATACTCTAATAACTCTGACTCAACTAGTATAATACTCTAATAACTCTGACTCAACTAGTATAATACTCTAATAACTCTGATCCAACTAGTATAATACTCTAATAACTCTGACTCAACTAGTATAATATTCTAATAACTCTGACTCAACTAGTATAATACTCTAATAACTCTGATCCAACTAGTATAATACTCTAATAACTCTGACTCAACTAGTATAATAATACTCTAATAACTCTGACTCAACTAGTATAATACTCTAAGAACTCTGATCCAACTAGTATAATAAGACTGTAAAGACTCCAGAACAAGTAACAAGTCTCTCCTATCTTGGACATATAATATCAGATGATGGCAGACGTGAAATAGAAATAAAAAAGAGAATAGAAATGTCCAAAAATGCCTTCAACGGCATGAAATCAGTATTAACATTTAGAGAGATTAATAACGCATTAAAAATGAGAATTGTCAAATGCTACATATATTCAACACTACTGTATGGCGTGGAAGCCTGGACATTGAACAAGCAACTAGAAACTTGGATAGAAGCCCTGGAGATGTGGATATACAGAATAATATGTTGTATTTCATGGAAACTGACATAAGCCTGGGTCATTGACAGTGAGTTGAGTGACCGGGCATGAGAAAGAATGGATGAAAGTGGGAGACAGTAAAGTGACTGACCTGGCTATGAGAAAAACAGCCAGTCCTGAGAAATAAAATAGTGAGGGTAGAGAAAAACCCCTAGGGTGGATGGGGCGAGAGATGGTGTATTTGTGTGTTGAAGTCAGGAGACTTCAGGGAGTTGAGTCTTAGACACCGAACGAGTCGGTAGTCGACGGAGAACTGTGTTGTGTGATTCTCCAAGCTGTGAATGCAGTCCTAAACCCCAGAGTGGGTTACATAGTGAGCAGAGGCTCCGACCCAGTGGGTGGGTCGTATTGGGTGAGATCCAGCCGTGGATAGTAGCTGGACTAAATGTCTATGAATTTGAGATTCAGCCGGCCTTGAGAAGGCATTGATGTGTGCGTGTAGAGTTGTGAGGAATATATATCTCTTCGGTGGATTACATTGTGTCCTGGATTTATAAACATGTTCCGTTTGTCCGTGGGTCTGTGTTATTTCTGTATTAAAGGATTATGTGCGCCAAACTCGATCTTGTTTACTGACTGGTGAATGTGCACTGCGGGGGTGAGTCATAGTGTAAGACAGTGAGAGAGCTCAATTGACACACCAGGAGTATCGTTACCTAGACAACGACCATCAAACGCCCTTATCGTAAGAAAATCGTGTGATAACTGGGAGCTCGTCGCTTAGTAAAGATTTTCTGACAGCTGCATTCGGTCAAGGAACGCCGTGCAATATTGAGATATCTGTGGGCTCTTCGCTGAGAGAGGAGTTATTATCTGGTGACTTTGTTCCATCAAACTAGCAAACCCTTGACAATTTGGATTGTGTGGCTTCAAGAGGGTAATGTGAACTCTTTGTGTGTGCGCCAGATAATTCACACAGACAGACGGGAGTAAAAACTGAAGCTAGCAGACAGTTCACGTGAAGGTTAATACAGGTAAATTTGATACCAACAGTATCACTGAAGCTAGCGAGGGCGTCAGAGAATTAACGCACACAGGTCAGAAAAAGGACAGCGCGCATGAAGACACGGCACAGATCAACTGAGAGAGGGAACTACTGTGACGGGTTAGTCACTAGTCACAAACAGCACAGGTAAATGTCGCATGAACAAACCGGTGTTTGCGACAAGAACAGACAGCACAGTTGGACATTATTGCTGTCGGTGATAAAGACAGGATTGAAAATTCAAAGATATTGACAGGTGTGTGTGAGAAGGACAATGCACAGTGTGTTCGCAGGTCGACAGTTCAAGATTGGTCGATGCAGTTAATAGGACGGGTGGAGAAAGCAGCGTCCAGGTACTGGGGAAGTACATGTTTGAAAAACAGAGAAAATTGACAGTCGCTGATTCACCGGAAAGAGTGAACGACGGGGGAGAGTTACGTTACCCCTACCACAGCCGTGCGGGGGCAGAAGTGGAAAGTGTTCGTGTATGACGGAAAAGTTTCCGGGCATTTTACAGACAGATTAAGTGTGACTTTCCACGGAGTTAAAAGAGCAGCCGGGTGGGGCTGTCAAGGTTGTGTGAAAACTGTTTTTACGGAGGAATTTTTCACTGAGGGTGATAAAGAGAAATTGAGGTGACATTGTGAGTTGGGGGTGGAAGGAGTAAAGGTACTCAGGAAAATTTCCACGGCCTATTGTGGTCAAGATGACTCATTGTGAATGAACAAAACAAGGTTGTTTTGAAAGAAAGCCAGACTTTATGTTCGTCTTTGTTCAAGCCCGTTGTCATCATTATTCTGTTACGAGCAAACATTTTAACGTGTCACCACGTCCAGAGAAAGTACAATAACATTACGGACTGTGTTGAGACAGAACATTTTGGATAATCACTATCATCTTCAACTTTTGTCGACAGTTGGAATTTATGATCACCATGTGAAATTCAGGAACCACTCAACAAGTTGATAAGTCGCTTTGGAAACGAGCATCGTAGACATTTTCAGCATAGTGTGGGAAACTATTAAAAACTATTAACAGCAAAATAAGAACTTTTGGCGATGGATTAATAAGGAAATATTTATCGGCCAACCAGTTGGACATTTTGTTTGCTCTCTCATCGTCTTAACTGTCGTTATCGTTTGTCTACTTATATATATATGGATATGTTATTACATGTAGTTAGTTAGTTATCAGTTGGGGTATCTTCGTTGCACTCCGGACATGTCCATAGGTGCTCAGATCCTCCCCCCAGCATATGCATCAGCGTCCGGTGGCTAATAGTGCCAGTTCTGTGTTGGTTGACGAGGCGCTTTGTTTTCCCGATGTACCTCTCGCGTCTGGCTGTGCCGATTCTTACTCCCAGGTCTTTCATCCTGGAAAGCGATGTGGAGTCACTGGCGTCAAAATCCTCTGTTCTCGCCATATCTTTAAGGGCGTTAATAACATCGGCATGATCCATGGGCTGGCCATCTACAGGGGGTGCAGAGCCAGCCAATTTATCAGCTCGTTCATTTCCCTCGACTCCCGCATGTCCCGGGACGAAGATGAAGGTGACTTTGCGGACAACGGACTTCCGCAGCGACTCAGTCCACTGTCTACGTACAGATCCAGCTTCGACCTTCTGAATCATGCTCATTGAATCACTTAGTACACACACGTTGGTATAATGCTGTGATTCCAGCCATATGAAAGCCTGTGTAACTGCCATCACCTCCATCGTCATGCTGCTCGTGGTCATAGAGTGGGCACCACTGGATTCTTGAACGGTTCGGCCCGCTGAAAGGGCTGTAAATGCCCACGCACTTCTCTGCTGCTTTACAACAGATCCATCTGTATAGATGAGCACTTCGGGGCTATCTGAGTGATCATAGATGAGCGCGTTAACCTCTGCATTGACAGCGGCAGGGTTCTGCTCTCTGCACCGTCTGTCGAGTGTGATAATGCAGGAGAAGGTACACTTAAAAGCTGGAGGCACCGGCACCCATTCCTTGCCGGGGTTGATACTGGTAAGACTGCAGACCTGTCCGACGACATCTTCCGCCCGACCCATCCATGATTTGCCCCTCTTTAGCCTGTCACCCTTTTCTCTGAATACAGCGTCATGCAGAGGGTGCTGCTCATCTGCACTTATTTTTAAGTATGCACGAGCTCTCCAGATCTTGATCCTGTGTTCCATTGTCGGGAAGTCAAGGAGGTATCTCATTGCTACACAGCTGGTGTCTCTCGTGCAGCCCAAAATGATGCGCATGGATTCGTTTTGTACCTTTTCAAGTCTTCCAATCTGTGGAGGGCTGACAGTGAGGATGGCCAGGGCATACTCGATGCGTGAAAGCACAAGTCCTTGGAACAGAAGTAATAGCAGTCTTTGCTCGATATTGGCAGTCGCCATGACTCTCATTGCTGCCAAACCTTTTCGAGCCTTCGTTATGACATAATCGACATGATCTCTGAAGGACAGGCTACGATCAAGCCTCACGCCAAGATATGTCATTGACTGGGTTCTACTCAGAATGCTCCCATCCATTCTTACTGCCGGCAGGTCTGTTTTCACAATATGGTTGTTTAGTGAGAACCATGTAACCGTTGCCTTTGCAGGGTTGACAAGGGCGTCGGCATCAGCACACCATGAGGAAATTCGATCTAGTTCGCCCTGCATATAGTTGGCAACCGCCTGTCTATCTCGACCCTGTCGATACACGAGGATGTCGTCAACGAATGATAGAGTCCTACCCCTCCCATCCAACTGTTGTTCAGTGATCGGCACCGTAAACACGTTGAATAGTACTGGTGACAGTGGTGAACCCTGCGGCAATCCTGGACATATCGTTATCCGCTCAGAAGACCAACTCCCGCATCTTAGCACCACCTTCCTTTGGAGTAGAACTGCAGCTATCCATCGTACAAGGTGAGGGTGCACTTTCAGTCTGAGGAGGGTTTGCATCAAGTGCTCGAAAGATACTCTGTTATATGCGTCCTCTAAGTCTATGGCGGCCGCACATGTCTCTTCTCTGACCTGAAATCCTTCGTAAACATCTTGAGCAAAGACCGCCGCATTCAGCCATGACTCTTTGTTGCGTCTGTATCCTCCAAGTGTGGGCGGGAAGCAGCCGAGCTGTTCCAAGTCCCAAGCAAGTCTGTGTGCTACAATTTTCTCCAGTAGCTTGCCAACAGTATTCTGCATCGTAATGATTCTGTAGCCGCTTATCTTGGAGTGGTCTTTGTTCGGTTTTGGCAGCGGCAGCAAGTAGCTGTGTAGCCATTCTTCTTTGACCTGACCCCTCTGGATACTGGTGTTGAATTCTCTGGCCAGTTCTTCCATGTCATCATCTGATATCACCATTAGGTCACCATATCGGATGCCGTCTGGGCCTGGGGCGGTGTTAGGTGATTTCTTGAGCATCGCACGCAATATCTCAACTGTGATTGTCCATTCTTCGTCTGTCCCGACCCCCTCGCACAACTGAGAGAGTGTTGTTGTGGTCCTCTGTCTGGCGGGCTCGTCTTTCTGGTCAGTCTGTTCTATTTAGCGTGCAAGAAGGGCCTTACCTTTATCCGCATCCGACTTTTTCCATGCGAGGTCTGTGCCTTGAAAGTCTGGAATACCCCTACGTTGTGCATCACCGTTCATGCTCTTGTGGAGGCGCCAGAATGTCTAAGAGATTGCTCGGAGCACACCTTCCTGCAGAACTCGTCCCATTTGTCGGCCTTGGCCTGTTTGGCGCAGGATTTGAATAAAGTCGTCGTCCTAACGACCTCAGTCTTCAGGTTCGCCAACTCAACCTGTGGCATGTTAGCCTTTCTGGCCTTTTGCCAGTCTTTGACAGCCTGCCTCTTTCCCAGCCACACCTTCTCGACCTCTCCATTCCACCATGGTGGCTGCAGCCATCTTTCTTGTCTCCTACGGGAGGAAGTTAGTTTCCTTCTTCTGATCTTGCTTATGGCGTCTTGACCAGTGGTGTCGTACGGGAAGGCATTGGTCTTGTTTCTTTGACTCATGGCCCCGTCTTTCTTGATCAGGATGACATAAGGGTAGTGGTCACTATCGTGGTATCCCAGTGTGCCCCACCGGCACCTTGGTGCGATGGTGGGCGACACCAGAGCCAAGTCAATGATGCTGTCAGAGTCGCCTGGTCGAGTGGCCATTCTAGTGACCTTCCCATCATTCAGACAGATTAGGGCAGCAGATGCAAGGGCGTCCTCCAAATCTTCTCCCTGTCTATTGGTGATGCAATTCCCCCATTGACTGCCTCTGGCATTGAAGTCCCCGCAGTAGATGATATGCCTTTCATCCATATCGAACAAACTCTGCCATTGTCACACGTCGACCTTCCCATTTCGCGCATAGACGTTAACGATTGCAAGCTGCACTGACCTTGATTCTTAATGCCTGCACTTGCAGGGCATCGCTGTTCCAGGCGGACATATCGATCTCAGACACTAGTATGTTGTCGCGGACCAGAATGGCCTGTCCGAGTTGCCGCCTGTTAAAGAAACCCTGAAATCCCGCAACATTGACTGTTCCGTCAGTGAGCTGTGTTTCTTGCAAGACTACAATATCGTTTCCGTAGAGTAGTTTTTCAAGAATGGGTCGGCGTTGACTAAATGATGCACAGTTCCAGTACAGTACTCGAACATTTCCGATACCCAATCTGTCACATTTTAAGCGCCTTCTGCGCGCGCCCGCCCTCTTACCACGTTGTGTCCTAGCTGGTCATCTGGTCGTCATGTTAGGCTTAACTATCGCCACCGGACGCCGATGATACGCCGAAAGAAGACCGGACGCGCGTGCACGAACTCCGTTGCACGGTCCGAACTCCATTTCACCACGAACAAAACTCTTAATCCATACACATTTCGGAAAAAACATGTAGTTGTTGATAGGCACTTTTTGCGATCTCTATCTACATCAGGATAGGCCTTGTGAAACGTGGGTATTTCTGGTGCTTAAGATATTGGTTTGTAAGGAAAACGTTAATGAGTTAGCGTGTCGTGCAGTGGCATTGGAATAGTCCTAACCAATATCTAGAGCCGAGTTGTCTGACGTCAGATTTGTGTATATTTTTTATGCTAGATTTTTTTCCCCCCTTTCTCTTTCTTCTTTTCGTTATATTTACATATGATATTTGTTGTGGTCGGATATATGTTATTATTGTGATCTTTCGTCATTTCTACTGTCTAGTGGTCGGTGTCAGTTTATATTTATATATTACGCGCACAGTTGTGTTTTTACATGGGCATGTCAATGTTAGTGGTTTTTATTTCTATGTAATCATCTGTATGCGTGTCACTAGCCTATGCATCTAGCGTTTTATAGGCACCACTTACTGTTATCATCCATTTGTTTGTATATGTATTTATATGTATGTTTAACAATATTTCCAGGGACTTTATGAACTTGTGGTCATAGATATATATGCGAGGGAGTATAGGTGATACTTCCCCCCTCACTACCTAGTGCTTATAGAGTGACTGGGTGAGTACAGAGTGATATTTTAGCACTACGAATTTATGTACACAGGGAGTGCTGGTGTACTTAGGGAAGTGACACAAAGACTAACAGCAGAGTCGTCACATTTATAGTTGGCTGACAGACAGCAACGTGTCCACAAGTACAAGATGCCTACTTTAATGGAATATATTGAAGCAGGTGAACGAATAGTCCTGAAAGGTAAAGAGTTACAGGAGTATGCAGAAGCAAAAGAACAAAAACAGACGGAAAGAGAGGAGAGGCATAATGAACGCGAGGCAAAGCGTCTACAGGAAGAGAAAGAGACACAAGTAAAACTAGCTGAAATGGAAAACAAGTGTCTACAGGAAGAGAAAGAGACACAAATGAAAATGGAAATTGAGAAAGAGAAGATTAAGATGGAAGCTGAAATTGCACTCAGAAAATTAGAACTATCTTCGAAAGGTCAAAGTGAGGAAAGCAGAAGACCACCGCAGTCATCACAGAGATTAAAACTGCCATACTTTACGGACCGAGACAACTTGGAATCTTATTTGTCGAGATTCGAAGCATCAGTGAAAGTGTTAGGCATCCCAGAAGGCGAGTATGCTATTAGACTGGGCAAGTATCTTACGGGTAAGGCCCTAGACACCATGTTTAATTTACCTGTGGAAGAAAGAAACAACTACACTATTTTGCATCAACGTTTGCTTACGAAGTTCCAACTAACTGAGCATGGATATAGAACAAAGTTTAGACACTTAGGACCAGAGACAAATCAAGATTTCACAGACTTTGTTAACACAGTAAAGAACACATTTAACAAATGGATGGAGCTCGCAGAAGTAGGGAAAGATTTTAATAAATTAGTAGATTTAGTGTTAAGAGACAAAGTATTAGCTTCATGTAATACCAATTTAGTGGCTTTCTTTGAAGAACGTAAGCCAAAGGACATAGACACAATGTCTCAGTTAGGGCAAAACTATATGACTGCACATCCTAACAGTTCTATTGGT
Source organism: Cepaea hortensis (assembly GCA_963921405.1). Classification (NCBI taxonomy): domain Eukaryota; kingdom Metazoa; phylum Mollusca; class Gastropoda; order Stylommatophora; family Helicidae; genus Cepaea; species Cepaea hortensis. Next base: position 838,488 of record OY992894.1, read on the forward strand.
AGAGAAATGAGTGAGGAAATAGTCTGTGCAGCGTACACTAAACAGGACCAGAATCCAGTCATCAGACCAAGGGCGAAAAGTGTGGATTCAGCACAGAAAGGTGAGCAGCAAGAACTTCAAGATAATGGTTTCCGAGGAAACAATGTTGGTAGAGTAGGACGGTACCCATTTAGAAGAGGGAATTTCCAGAGACGTCCAAATTATGCCGGATGTTGGAATTGTGGGAGCTGGAGACACAAGGCAGCGGAGTGTGACGTGCAGCCAGCCAGTGAGCCAACAAGTAACGCAAGGAAGGAGATCATCTGTTTCAAATGTGGAAAGAAGGGGCATGTCAGCCATCAATGTAGGATGAGAGAAACAGAGCACTCAAATGCAGCGCAAGTAATTGAGACGCTGAACAATGAAGATTGTAGTGGGTGCAAACCTCTTTTTGAAAAAGACAGTCAGCCAGTCCTAATATATGGTCATACAGTGAAAGCAGGATCAGCAGTGCATGAAGGAGTAAGTCTGAAGCTGCATCAGGGATTTGTCAATGATAGACCAGCGTTAACAATTAGGGATTCCGGATGTACGTCTATCGGAGTGAGGAAAAGTTTAATAGATCCCTCGGATTATACAGGGAAAAAGATTAGATGCATAACATTCAACGGCACAGTAGAGTTCTACCCATTAGCCATAATAACAGTAAAAACACCATATATCACTGGAAGAGTGACAGCGTGTGTTTTGGACTCACCAGTGGCTGATTTGATCATAGGAAATGTTATAGGAGTTAAAGATTGTACAGAAGAGGAAGTAGTTTATTGGGACCAAAAATATAGTGTAAGCAGTAATGAGGTAGTTACCACAAGAGAACCTAAATTAGAGAGTATAGCTGAGGTAGAAAAGGCACTTGAAGTAGACACAGGAACTCAGGACAAGGATAGTACAGCTGAGCAGGTGAGAATTGATCTCAAACATAGTGGGAGTGACTCCCACAGACAAGATGAGACGACAGACAAATGTTTCCAAGGGCGGGGTAAAGTGAGACATAGGCAATCAAAGAAGGGTAGATGGTGCTTTGGAAGGAAGAACAATGGTCTCACTCGCAGGTTTTCAGATGGTGGAACTGCATGTGGGCAAGTTGTATTACCGTTACCACATAGAGACCGATATACAAGAACAGCTGAGGATAGGGCATGTGCAGGGCACATAGGAGTAAGGCGGAAGCAACATAGAGCAGGATGCCAGGTATATTGGCCAGGATTTAATAAAGAGGTCAGACTAAACAGAGACTCCAGTGTAACGGTACAATATGTAGATTGCAAAGTTAAGGCAGTTCAAAAGAGTGTTAACGACATCACTGAACCAGGATTAGCAAACAGATGTTTTAAAGATATAGGAAACATGAGGCATGGGTATATGAAGGGTAGACACAGCATCGATGTCAACAACTCATGTGCAATTCCAGGAATCAGAGGTGGGTTGATGCAAGAAAAGAACCACCTGATATATGGTCGGTACACAAATAGCTTGTGTCTTTTTGAAGATGTTAATAGACCTGCAGATACACAGATATGATGTTTCCTATGATGTATTATTATTATGTGATGTATTAGTTCATGCATTGGTACACAAGATAGAAAGATGGTTGTATGTATGTGTGGGGAATATGGGAGTGTACTATGAGCATTTGATGTATTATTTAGGGGGTAGCTAAAGTGAGATGGAGCCATACTTAGGGCTACCCAGGCAATATGTCTGGGTCACATGTTTAGTAAGTTTTAGTCTCCCAATATTTGAAAACAACGTTTTCTTTTAAGAGGGGGGTGATGACATAAGCCTGGGTCATTGACAGTGAGTTGAGTGACCGGGCATGAGAAAGAATGGATGAAAGTGGGAGACAGTAAAGTGACTGACCTGGCTATGAGAAAAACAGCCAGTCCTGAGAAATAAAATAGTGAGGGTAGAGAAAAACCCCTAGGGTGGATGGGGCGAGAGATAGTGTATTTGTGTGTTGAAGTCAGGAGACTTCAGGGAGTTGAGTTTTAGACACCGAACGAGTCGGTAGTCGACGGAGAACTGTGTTGTGTGATTCTCCGAGCTGTGAATGCAGTCCTAAAACCCAGAGAGGGTTACATAGTGAGCAGAGGCTCCGACCCAGTGGGTGGGTCGTATTGGGTGAGATCCAGCCGTGGATAGTAGCTGGACTAAATGTCTATGAATTTGAGATTCAGCAGGCCTTGAGAAGGCATTGATGGGTGCGTGTAGAGTTGTGAGGAATATATATATCTGTCCTGGATTTTGTCCTGGATTTATAAACATGTTCCGTTTGTCCATGGGTCTGTGTTATTTCTGTATTAAAGGATTATGTGCGCCAAACTCGATCTTGTTTACTGACTGGTGAATGTGCACTGCGGGGGTGAGTCATAGTGTAAGACAGTGAGAGAGCTCAATTGACACACCAGGAGTATCGTTACCTAGACAACGACCATCACACGCCCTTATCGTAAGAAAATCATGTGATAGAAACAAAAACAATCAAATGCAGAGGTTCTAGAAAAACTGGGAATGAAGAGAGAGTTGATGAAAGAAATAAAGAGGCAAGTGAAATATTAAAAGACATGATACTCTTATAAAAACCATACTGGAAGGCAAGGTTGAGGGCAAGCAAGCAAGAGGTAGACAACGATACAAGTGGGAAGAATAACATCAAGAGATGGATGAACATCAGCCTGACAGAATGTACAGTCAGGGCGAGAGACAGACAGTGTTGGAGATCCATTGCAACCAACCTTCTTTGTGGAGACGGCACCTGATTGATTGATTGGTTGACTTTTTGATGCATTTTTTAATTCTGTGTTCATTTTTACATATATTTGAAGTTTCAATAATTACTGTTTCTTACTTTTTTGGAAAACAATAAACAATTTTAGCATAACAATGAGATATAGATATCTATATCATCGCATAACGTAAAACTCACAATGGCGGACCCATGTCTAGCATTGCATAGTAGCGGACTCGTATTTATTTTATAATTAGAACTGGCAATTTAACTACTAAAATTAAACGAAATACAAGTTTCATTTGTAGCAGTAATTTATCTGTATACTTGTATATTTTTTCACCCTTTGACATGATTGAAAATAATTTTGAAAGCCAGTTTTCAGACCCGTCTATAAATCTGTAAGGAGTACTTTTTTTCTTAGCAGTATATAATTATTTAAATTTAAATCAAATACTGTGAAACAAGTTATGGTTTTTTTTCCCTCTAAAGTTAGTATTTAATTATTAATTACTTTTAGTTACAGAATACTGTAATTATAGAGCAGAAGTAGAAATCAATTATTAGCTATAGTACTATTTACTATAGTGGTTGCTTAATTTATGCAGCAGTTACAAACTTATTTACTTACATTATTGTAGGATATTTAATCAACAACAAAAAAGCTGTTGCAATGCAGTGGGTACATCAAGACAATGTGAGTACATTTTCATGAATTGTTCTTTGACTTACGACGAACATTTCACATGACATTTAATTAATATAAATGGGCGGCTATTTTTAATCTTTAATTAGGTCACAGCACATCCTATTGAAACAGGAACATCACCATGACTTTCCTTTTACCAGTCTGCATAATAAAATATACATCTTGCCAGATTTGTAAGCCAATAATTAGCAATGCACATGATATTTTATTAATAATAATCAATTTGCAATTATTTTTAACTATTAATTAGATCACAGCAAATCCTATAGAAAGATAGATAACATGTCAAGTTAGGCCTTGCTGCCCCGGACGCAACAATATATGGTTGCTATGTGGTTCGTTTAAAGATAAACTCATAAACAAGCAACAGTAATATAAAAATGTTTTGCGTATCCTTTTACAGGACTTAGCTGTCAACAGCAGCATCTTTCAGCTGTCTGTTGATCTCTTGGCAAGATTACGCTCAGTAGTTTGCCATTGCTTTCTGAGCGGCCGGCTCAGTATCCGCAAGTCACGAGCGGGGGTCGAACCACCTCAGTTCTCGCTCCGCTGCGAGACTCTGCGTGATAAACGGGATTACAGAGAGAAAGTGTTGTAACCCCACAGCCAGAGAGACCGGCAACAGTAATATAGAAAGTAAAATTTAATGTTCTTACTCTTAGCTCCCAATTTAGTGGACCGCGAGCAGAACTGTTTATTTGATCAGATTTCTTTGCACTGCCTGGTTGTAGATCATAACACAAAAATATTAATAACTCTGCTTAAAATTGATGTAGAGACTTAATTGAGATACCGTTAGATTTGTCTTGTCGAGCTGTATTCAACTGTGATGGGTTCATAAATAAAAACACAATTTTTAAATACTGAGTTAACTGACTAAAAAATTGCCAAAAATAGTAAAAATTATATGACAGTCACAAAAATTAATATCCCAGCTTAGAATTGACCTACAGACTTGAATAAGGTACCGATGGATTTGTTGTTGTTTTTTTTCTCAAGAGCTATCCAACTTTACAGATTGCATAATTAAAAAGCAATTGAGAAAATATTACTAAAGTAGTTAGCTCGACCGTCTCCGTGCAGCTGACTCCAGCAAAACAGAGGACGTCGCCATTCACAGTGACGTCCCCTGATACGTCTCTAATGAGATCGCATTCTTATTGTTGTCTAGATCCCACTCTTACTGTTGTCTAGATCCCATTCTTACTGTTGTCTAGATCCCATTCTTACTGTTGTTGTCTAGATCCCATTCTTACTGTTGTCTAGATCCCACTCTTACTGTTGTCTAGATCCCACTCTTACTGTTGTTGTCTAGATCCCATTCTTACTGTTGTCTAGATCCCACTCTTACTGATACTGTTGTCTAGATCCCATTCTTACTGTTGTCTAGATCCCATTCTTACTGTTGTCTAGATCCCATTCTTACTGTTGTTGTCTAGATACCACTCTTACCGTTGTCTAGATTCCATTCTTACTGTTGTCTAGATCCCATTCTTACTGTTGTCTAGATCCCACTCTTAATGTTGTTGTCTAGATCCCACTCTTACTGTTGTCTAGATCCCATTCTTACTGTTGTCTAGATCCCACTCTTACCGTTGTCTAGATTCCATTCTTACTGTTGTCTAGATCCCATTCTTACTGTTGTTGTCTAGATCCCACTCTTACTGTTGTCTAGATCCCATTCTTACTGTTGTCTAGATCCCACTCTTACCGTTGTCTAGATTCCATTCTTACTGTTGTCTAGATCCCACTCTTACCGTTGTCTAGATCCCACTCTTACCGTTGTCTAGATTCCATTCTTACTGTTGTCTAGATCCCATTCTTACTGTTGTTGTCTAGATCCCACTCTTACCGTTGTCTAGATCCCACTCTTACTGTTGTCTAGATCCCACTCTTAATGTTGTCTAGATCCCATTCTTACTGTTGTCTAGATCCCATTCTTACTGTTGTTGTCTAGATCCCATTCTTACTGTTGTCTAGATCCCATTCTTACCGTTGTCTAGATTCCATTCTTACTGTTGTCTAGATCCCACTCTTACCGTTGTCTAGATCCCACTCTTACCGTTGTCTAGATTCCATTCTTACTGTTGTCTAGATCCCATTCTTACTGTTGTTGTCTAGATCCCACTCTTACCGTTGTCTAGATTCCATTCTTACTGTTGTCTAGATCCCACTCTTACTGTTGTCTAGATCCCATTCTTACTGTTGTCTAGATCCCATTCTTACAGTTGTCTAGATCCCACTCTTACTGTTGTCTAGATCCCATTCTTACTGTTGTCTAGATCCCACTCTTACCGTTGTCTAGATCCCATTCTTACAGTTGTCTAGATCCCACTCTTACTGTTGTCTAGATCCCACTCTTAATGTTGTCTAGATCCCATTCTTACTGTTGTCTAGATCCCACTCTTACTGTTGTCTAGATCCCATTCTTACAGTTGTCTAGATCCCATTCTTACTGTTGTTGTCTAGATCCCACTCTTACAGTTGTCTAGATTCCATTCTTACTGTTGTCTAGATCCCATTCTTACTGCTGTCTAGATCCCATTCTTACAGTTGTCTAGATCCCACTCTTACTGTTGTCTAGATCCCACTCTTACCGTTGTCTAGATCCCATTCTTAGAGTTGTCTAGATCCCACTCTTACTGTTGTCTAGATCCCACTCTTAATGTTGTCTAGATCCCATTCTTACTGTTGTCTAGATCCCACTCTTACTGTTGTCTAGATCCCACTCTTACTGTTGTCTAGATCCCACTCTTAATGTTGTCTAGATCCCATTCTTACTGTTGTCTAGATCCCACTCTTACCGATGTCTAGATCCCACTCTTACTGTTGTTGTCTAGATTCCATTCTTACCGTTGTCTAGATCCCACTCTTACTGTTGTTGTCTAGATCCCACTCTTACTGTTATCTAGATCCCACTCTTAATGTTGTCTAGATCCCATTCTTACTGTTGTCTAGATCCCACTCTTACTGTTGTCTAGATCCCATTCTTACTGTTGTCTAGATCCCATTCTTACTGTTGTCTAGATCCCACTCTTACTGTTGTCTAGATCCCACTCTTACTGTTGTCTAGATCCCACTCTTACTGTTGTCTAGATCCCACTCTTACTGTTGTCTAGATCCCACTCTTACTGTTGTCTAGATCCCATTCTTACTGTTGTCTAGATCCCATTCTTACTGTTGTCTAGATCCCACTCTTACTGTTGTCTAGATCCCACTCTTACTGTTGTCTAGATCCCACTCTTACTGTTGTCTAGATCCCACTCTTACTGTTGTCTAGATCCCATTCTTACTGTTGTTGTCTAGATCCCACTCTTACTGTTGTCTAGATCCCACTCTTACTGTTGTCTAGATCCCACTCTTAATGTTGTCTAGATCCCATTCTTACTGTTGTCTAGATCCCATTCTTACTGTTGTTGTCTAGATCCCATTCTTACTGTTGTCTAGATCCCATTCTTACCGTTGTCTAGATTCCATTCTTACTGTTGTCTAGATCCCACTCTTACCGTTGTCTAGATCCCACTCTTACCGTTGTCTAGATTCCATTCTTACTGTTGTCTAGATCCCATTCTTACTGTTGTTGTCTAGATCCCACTCTTACCGTTGTCTAGATTCCATTCTTACTGTTGTCTAGATCCCACTCTTACTGTTGTCTAGATCCCATTCTTACTGTTGTCTAGATCCCATTCTTACAGTTGTCTAGATCCCACTCTTACTGTTGTCTAGATCCCATTCTTACTGTTGTCTAGATCCCACTCTTACCGTTGTCTAGATCCCATTCTTACAGTTGTCTAGATCCCACTCTTACTGTTGTCTAGATCCCACTCTTAATGTTGTCTAGATCCCATTCTTACTGTTGTCTAGATCCCACTCTTACTGTTGTCTAGATCCCACTCTTAATGTTGTCTAGATCCCATTCTTACTGTTGTCTAGATCCCACTCTTACCGTTGTCTAGATCCCATTCTTACTGTTGTTGTCTAGATTCCATTCTTACCGTTGTCTAGATCCCACTCATACTGTTGTTGTCTAGATCCCACTCTTACTGTTGTCTAGATCCCACTCTTAATGTTGTCTAGATCCCATTCTTACTGTTGTCTAGATCCCACTCTTACTGTTGTCTAGATCCCACTCTTACTGTTGTCTAGATCCCACTCTTACTGTTGTCTAGATCCCACTCTTACTGTTGTCTAGATCCCACTCTTAATGTTGTCTAGATCCCATTCTTACTGTTGTCTAGATCCCACTCTTACCGTTGTCTAGATCCCACTCTTACTGTTGTTGTCTAGATTCCATTCTTACTGTTGTCTAGATCCCACTCTTACTGTTGTCTAGATTCCATTCTTACTGTTGTCTAGATCCCATTCTTACTGTTGTTGTCTAGATCCCACTCTTACTGTTGTCTAGATCCCACTCTTACTGTTGTTGTCTAGATCCCACTCTTACTGTTGTCTAGATCCCACTCTTACTGTTGTCTAGATCCCACTCTTACTGTTGTCTAGATCCCACTCTTACTGTTGTCTAGATCCCACTCTTACTGTTGTCTAGATCCCACTCTTACTGTTGTCTAGATCCCACTCTTAATGTTGTCTAGATCCCATTCTTACTGTTGTCTAGATCCCATTCTTACTGTTGTTGTCTAGATCCCATTCTTACTGTTGTCTAGATCCCATTCTTACCGTTGTCTATATCCCACTCTTACTGTTGTTGTCTAGATCCCATTCTTACTGTTGTCTAGATCCCATTCTTACTGTTGTCTAGATCCCACTCTTACTGTTGTCTAGATCCCACTCTTACTGTTGTTGTCTAGATCCCACTCTTACTGTTGTCTAGATTCCATTCTTACTGTTGTCTAGATCCCACTCTTACTGTTGTCTAGATCCCACTCTTACTGTTGTCTAGATCCCACTCTTACTGTTGTCTAGATCCCATTCTTACTGTTGTCTAGATCCCACTCTTACTGTTGTCTAGATCCCACTCTTACTGTTGTCTAGATCCCACTCTTATTGTTGTCTAGATCCCACTCTTAATGTTGTCTAGATCCCACTCTTACTGTTGTCTAGATCCCACTCTTACTGTTGTCTAGATCCCACTCTTAATGTTGTCTAGATCCCATTCTTACTGTTGTCTAGATCCCATTCTTACTGTTGTCTAGATCCCACTCTTACTGTTGTCTAGATCCCACTCTTACTGTTGTCTAGATCCCACTCTTACTGTTGTCTAGATCCCATTCTTACTGCTGTTTAGATCCCATTCTTACAGTTGTCTAGATCCAATCCAGTCCAGCTGTTAAGAAAAGATGTTTTGGCCCCTTTCAACCGTCGTTTTTTTTGGTCGGTTATAATTGGGGCCCTTATAGTTTATCTCGCACGTCTCCTTGTCTAGATAGGGCTTCGATTTCGCTTCCTGGGGTCAGTATTTTCTGTCTGTTAGTGAGTTTCAACTTTGGTGGCTTTTCACATGTCGCACCCATATAAGGCCCGCTGTAGTTGTGTTTCCGCCCCGTCTCATGGTATTTATTCTTTCAGGGAGTGTTTTACCAGTGACTGGATCATGGCACTTAAGCCTGGAGATCAGAGACTTATGATACCACTACCGACTCTTTGATCTGCTAACCCAACTTTTGAACGGAGCGGCTGTAAAGAACCGGGTGTCTGAATTAATGACATGGACTTAGGACATTTCATTCCTCATGACTGGACGTCACAAGGGATGGCATCAGTTGCAACTACAGGCGTTTTAGACGATGAACAGTCCTCCCCGACTAGACAGTAGGAGAGAGATATAGAGTGAGAAAGAGGAGAGTGAACACAGTAAAGCTGGAAGATAGTAATTGCCAGACTTTTCAATGTGAATGTGTATATGGGGGTGATATAATGTATATAACATAGGATTGTACTGGTGTAGAACCAGATAATATACATTCTTGATTATGTCTTCCAAGCACTCAACAGGAGACCAGGTTTTCCCGTGCAGTGACAACTAACGACCAGGTGACGTCAGGATGGAACACTGTTGTTCTGAATACCGACTGGCTGTGTGTCTATCACTTGTAACCCGGCCACACACCCAGAGAGGATACAAGTAACTTTAGAGATATGTATTTGTTTTATGTGATTGTTGTATTGCATAAACCTCTATAGTTTCACCATCATCATCTTGATAACCATTATATGTTCAATGATATTCATAGTAATTAGTGATTGTAGTTTGTTTTAAACTCATAGTTATGTTATTTTCCAATTGTGCATACATGTTTGTTTGTGTACATTGGTTGGGGGGGGGGGGGGGAGAGAGAGAGAGAGAGAGAGAGAGAGAGAGAGAGAGAGAGAGGCAGGCTTACTTACATATCAGGGAGAGGAATATTGTCAGGAGGGAAAAATCTACACTGCCTAGCAGTATACATAAACCTAGGCATCTAATTTTCCCTTTTCCCACCCCTTTAGGGAATATCAAGACCAGCTAATTTCATCTTTGTTTAACGAGCCACTTGCAACTGTACTCTTGGATATTCATGGGCTTAATCTTTATTTCACCAATGTAGATTTTGTTCTGAGTCAGTTTCTGACACATTGTGGTCTCGGTCAGAGATCAACAATTGTCACTTCTGACTAACTGGGGTTGCTCGCCTGTGATAGGAACAACATCACACCCCCACTTCTGAGATTCCATCTATCTTGGTATGTCTTTGAATCTTCTTGGCTTTCTGTGGTATCTTATGTCCTGGAAGGCTTGATAGCTTGATCTTGGTGGATAAAATTTGGTGGAACTGCGGTAAATCTGTGAAAGTGTAAACAATATAAAATGACACAAAGTGGTGCAGCTTTACATAACAGAGTTACGACACATACAGAACGTTGCGGCGGTTAGCCTTCATCAGCAAACAAACACATTCACAAACACAACATACAGTCAAGGAGAACTCCTGTGACTACATTAGAAGGTGATGACAGGACGAGAGGAACAAATGCATGGAAAACTAGAAGCAATGAAGAGAAAATGAGAATTGAGAAAAATGTTAATTGAAAAGAATGTTAGTTGAAGAAAATGTTTAATAGAAAAACTGTTAATAGAGAAAAAAAACTGCATACTCACCTCACGTACGGATCTGAAATGACTACGAAAATCTCGGGTGTAGTTATATACGGTGCTGGATGTTACGGTTCAGTGAGGACATAGAAAGAAGGGGGCGGGGTAGGAGGCGTGTAAAATTGAAGGTAGTATTGACCAAGACCCCATTGTGTTATTTAAGGTCTGGGTGGACTGGTGTGCATGAACACGCGTATATACATAGACACACTTCAACAGACAAAATGCTAGTGTATGTGGACATATGCACAGTATATGCAAGAAGAGAGAGAGAGAGAGAGGGAGAGAGAGAGAGGAGAGCGAGAGAGATAGAGACACAGGGAGAGACAGAGAGAGACAGAGAGAGGAAAAGTGCCGGTGACATACCACATGGGGCATACTGTACCCTACGAAATAGTCAGTATGGTTGCTTGTCATACAACGCGCTTCAGGAGCCCCTCGCCCAGTGCTCGAGTTGTTGGGGCTGTGTAAGATCCAACCACTGGCAATGCACGTGAAGAAGGTATGCACAGAGAAGCCAGATGTAAGGGGAGAGAGAGAGGGAGAGGGAGAGAGAGTGAGAGAGAGAGCGAAAGGGAGGGAGAGGGGGAGAGAGAGAGGAAGAGAGAGAGGGGGAGACAGGGAGAGAGAGAGGGAAAGAGAGAGGGAGAGGGAGGGAGGGCGAGAGAGGGAGAGAGAGGGAGGGCGAGAGAGGGAGAGAGAGGGAGAGTGAGATAGAGAGAAAGGGAGAGAGAGGGGGGGGGAGAGGAAGAGAGAGAGGGAGAGAGAGGGGGGGGGGAGAGGGAGAGAGAGAGGGAGAGGGGAGAGAGTGAGAGAGGGTGAGAGCGAAAGAAGGGGAGGGCAAGAGAGAGATCAAGAGAGGGAGAGAGAGGGAGAGAGAGCGCAAGAGGGAGTGAGAGAGGGAGAGAGGGCGAGAGAGAGGGAGTGAGAGAGGAGGAGAGAGAGCGAGAGAGGGGAGAGCGAGAGAGAGAGGGAGAGAGCGAGAGGGTGAAAGAGAGAGAGGGCGAGAGAGAGGGAGAGGGCGAGAGAGAGAGAGAGAGAGAGAGAGAGAGAGAGAGAGAGAGAGAGAAGTGCCTGTGATATACCACATGAGGCATGTGGGGCGCGTCAGTCTACACGTACGACGTTTCCCTCGTACTGTACCCTATGAAATAGTCAGTATGATTGATTGTTACACAGCACACTTCAGGAGCCCCTCGCCCAGTGTTCGAGTTGTTAGGGCTGTGTGAGATCCAACCACTGGTAATACAAGTGAAGTAGGTAGGCACAGAGAAGCAAGATGTAAGGAGAGAGAGAGAGAGAGAGAGAGAGAGAGAGAGAGAGAGAGAGAGAGAGAGAGAGAGAGAGAGAGAGAGAGAGGAAAACTGCATGCGATATACCGCATGAGGAATGCGGAGTGGGTAGGTCTACAAATGCGAGGCTTCACTCATACTATTCTCTATGGAATAGAGGCAGTAAGGTTAATTGCTGTACAACGAATTTGAGGATCAAATCACCCAGTGGTTGTGTTAAAATCAGACCACCGGCAATATAACAACTAACCTTACTGCCCCTACTTCATAGGGAACAGTATGAGTGAAGCCTCGTATTTACAGACCGACCGACCCCACATACATCAGGGGCGTGTCATAGGCACTTTTCCTCTCTCTCTCTCTCTCTCTCTCTCTCTTCCATCTTTCTTCTCTGTGCCTACATATTCCAACTAAATTGCCAGTGGTCTGATTTTAAAACTACCACTGGGTGATTTGATCCTCAAATACGTTGTATAACAGTCAACCTTACTGCCCCGAATTCATAGGGAACAGTATGAGTGAAGCCTCGTATTTGTAGACCGACCGACCCCGCATACATCAGGGGCGTGTCGTAGGCACTTTTCCAATCTCTCTCTCTCTCTCTCCCTCTCCATCAGGCTTCTCTGTACCCACATATTCCAACTATATTGCCGGTGGTCTGATTTTAACACAACCACTGGGTGATTTGATCCTCAAATTCGTTGTACAGCAATTAACCTTACTGCCTCTATTACAAAGAGAATAGTATGAGTGAAGCCTCGCATTTGTAGACCTACCCACTCCGCATTCCTCATGCGGTATATCGCATGCAGTTTTCCTCTCTCTCTCTCTCCTTACATCTTGCTTCTCTGTGCCTACCTACTTCACTTGTATTACCAGTGGTTGGATCTCACACAGCCCTAACAACTCGAACACTGGGCGAGGGGCTCCTGAAGTGTGCTGTGTAACAATCAACCATACAGACTATTTCATAGGGTACAGTACGAGGGAAACGTCGTACGCGTAGACTGACGCGCCCCACATGCCTCATGTGGTATATCACAGGCACTTTTCCTCTCTCTCTCTCTTTCACCCTCTCGCTCTCTCTCCTCCTCTCTCACTTCCTCTCCCCCCTCTCTCTCTCCCTTTCTCTCTATCTCACTCTCCCTCCCTCTCCCCCCTCCCTTTCGCTCTCTCTCTCTCCCCTTACATCTGGCTTCTCTGTGCATACCTTCTTCACGTGCATTGCCAGTGGTTGGATCTTACACAGCCCCAACAACTCGAGCACTGGGCGAGGGGCTCCTGAAGCGCGTTGTATGACAAGCAACCATACTGACTATTTCGTAGGGTACAGTATGCCCCATGTGGTATGTCGCAGGCACTTTTCCTCTCTCTGTCTGTCTCTCTCTTCTTGCATATACTGTGCATATGTCCACATACACTAGCATTTTGTCTGTTGAAGTGTGTCTATGTATGTACGCGTGTTCATGCACACCAGTCCACCCAGACCTTAAATAACACAATGGGGTCTTGGTCAATACTACCTTCAATTTTACACGCCTCCTACCCCGCCCCCTTCTTTCTATGTGCTCACTGAACCGTAACATCCAGCACCGTATATAACTACACCCGAGATTTTCGTAGTCATTTCAGATCCGTACGTGAGGTGAGTATGCAGTTTTTTTCTCTATTAACAGTTTTTCTATTAAACATTTTCTTCAACTAACATTCTTTTCAATTAACATTTTTCTCAATTCTCATTTTCTCTTCATTGCTTCTAGTTTTCCATGCATTTGTTCCTCTCGTCCTGTCATCACCTTCTAATGTAGTCACAGGAGTTCTCCTTGACTATGTTGTGTTTGTGAATGTGTTTGTTTGCTGATGAAGGCTAACCGCCGCAACGTTCTGTATGTGTCGTAACTCTGTTATGTAAAGCTGCACCACTTTGTGTCATTTTATATTGTTGATCTTGGTGGAGAATACTATCTTCTTCTGCCACCATCCACTTTTGGTCGCTGTCGTCTTGGTTTTCTTCCTCCTCTGTTGCTTCCTTTTCTGTGAGGGACCTGTGTCTTTCTTTGTTTTGAACCTTTCTATCTGTTCTCTTTCTTCTTGAATCTTTTTAAGAGTCTCTTCCGTCTCGGCTTTGATTGTAGCCATTTGAGCGTTATCCTGTTCAATCTTCTGCTGTACTTGCTTCAATTCATCCAGGATGCGATGAACGGCTGTTATCTGTGGCTCTTCTCCTCCATGCAAGTAACTTTCAACCGCAGGTCCTTCAGTTGGCCTTCCAGCTTTGTCATATTTTGTTGGTTGGTCGCCTCGTACTGCTTCCTAGCCTCTTTATATGATACATACGCTTTGATGGCAATTTTCATCACTTCCTTGCTCTCTTGGTGGCAGGGACAGCCGAGATACCTATCGCTGTGGTAGTTTCTGTTTGGGTTAGGCTGCCTGAAGTCCTGAGTCGAATCATTACTTGAGGGCACTGACTGTATGGTCGGGTTCGATGTCTCACATACACGACCAGCAACACAGGAGTCTCACATACACGACCAGCAACACAGGTGTCTCACATACACGACCAGCAACACAGGTGTCTCACATACACAACCAGCAACACAGGTGTCTCACATACCTGACCAGCAACACAGGTGTCTCACATACACGACCAGCAACACAGGAGTCTCACTTACACAACCAGCAACACAGGAGTCTCAAATACACGACCAGCAACACAGGTGTCTCACATACACGACCAGCAACACAGGTGTCTCACATACCCGACCAGCAACACAGGAGTCTCACATACACAACCAGCAACACAGGAGTCTCACATACACGACCAGCAACACAGGAGTCTCACATACACGACCAGCAACACAGGTGTCTCACATACACGACCAGCAACACAGGTGTCTCACATACCTGACCAGCAACACAGGTGTCTCACATACATGACCAGCAACACAGGTGTCTCACATACACGACCAGCAACACAGGTGTCTCACATACACGACCAGCAACACAGGTGTCTCACATACACAACCAGCAACACAGGTGTCTCACATACACGACCAGCAACACAGGTGTCTCACATACACGACCAGCAACACAGGTGTCTCACATACACAACCAGCAACACAGGAGTCTCACATACACGACCAGCAACACAGGTGTCTCACATACACGACCAGCAACACAGGAGTCTCACATACACAACCAGCAACACAGGTGTCTCACATACACGACCAGCAACACAGGTGTCTCACATACACGACCAGCAACACAGGAGTCTCACATACACGACCAGCAACACAGGTGTCTCACATACATGACCAGCAACACAGGAGTCTCACATACACAACCAGCAACACAGGTGTCTCACATACACGACCAGCAACACAGGTGTCTCACATACACTACCAGCAACACAGGTGTCTCACATACACAACCAGCAACACAGGTGTCTCACATACACGATCAGCAACACAGGTGTCTCACATACCTGACCAGCAACACAGGTGTCTCACATACACGACCAGCAACACAGGTGTCTCACATACCTGACCAGCAACACAGGAGTCTCACATACACGACCAGCAACACAGGTGTCTCACATACACGACCAGCAACACAGGTGTCTCACATACACGACCAGCAACACAGGTGTCTCACATACACGACCAGCAACACAGGAGTCTCACATACACAACCAGCAACACAGGTGTCTCACATACACGACCAGCAACACAGGAGTCTCACATACACAACCAGCAACACAGGTGTCTCACATACACGACCAGCAACACAGGTGTCTCACATACACGACCAGCAACACAGGAGTCTCACATACACAACCAGCAACACAGGTGTCTCACATACACGACCAGCAACACAGGAGTCTCACATACACGACCAGCAACACAGGAGTCTCACATACACGACCAGCAACACAGGAGTCTCACATACACGACCAGCAACACAGGTGTCTCACATACACGACCAGCAACACAGGAGTCTCACATACACGACCAGCAACACAGGTGTCTCACATACACGACCAGCAACACAGGAGTCTCACA
Source organism: Cepaea hortensis (assembly GCA_963921405.1). NCBI lineage: Eukaryota > Metazoa > Mollusca > Gastropoda > Stylommatophora > Helicidae > Cepaea > Cepaea hortensis. Next base: position 854,407 of record OY992894.1, read on the forward strand.
TACACGACCAGCAACACAGGAGTCTCACATACACGACCAGCAACACAGGTGTCTCACATACACGACCAGCAACACAGGTGTCTCACATACACGACCAGCAACACAGGTGTCTCACATACACGACCAGCAACACAGGTGTCTCACATACCTGACCAGCAACTGTTCAACAACACTGGATGTGATGTAAATCCAAGTATGGACACAACAAAGATGCATTGCAATAGAAGTTTTATTATTGATCTATTATCATATCAAACGTATTATATAATGCACAGTAAGAATCTGGCATGAGTTTATCCACAAATGTATGCAAGTGATACATTGAATTAACTTACAGAGATAACAGACACAAGTCACTGGTAAACAGACAGATCAACATGTGACAGACAGACAAGACACACACTAGAAGAGATCAACATGTGCTAGAGAGACAAGACACACTAGAAGAGATCAACATGTGATAGACATACAAGACACACTAGAAGAGATCAACATGTGATAGAGAGACAAGACACACTAGAACACTAGAAGAGATCAACATGTGATAGAGAGACAAGACACACACTAGAACACTAGAAGAGATCAACATGTGATAGAGAGACAAGACACACTAGAAGAGATCAACATGTGATAGAGAGACAAGACACACTAGAAGAGATCAACATGTGCTAGAGAGACAAGACACACTAGAAGAGATCAACATGTGATAGAGAGACAAGACACACTAGAAGAGATCAACATGTGCTAGAGAGACAAGACACACTAGAAGAGATCAACATGTGCTAGAGAGACAAGACACACTAGAAGAGATCAACATGTGATAGAGAGACAAGACACACACTAGAAGAGATCAACATGTGCTAGAGAGACAAGACACACTAGAAGAGATCAACATGTGATAGAGAGACAAGACACACACTAGAAGAGATCAACATGTGCTAGAGAGACAAGACACACTAGAAGAGATCAACATGTGATAGAGAGACAAGACACACACTAGAACACTAGAAGAGATCAACATGTGATAGAGAGACAAGACACACTAGAAGAGATCAACATGTGATAGAGAGACAAGACACACTAGAAGAGATCAACATGTGCTAGAGAGACAAGACACACACTAGAAGAGATCAACATGTGATAGAGAGACAAGACACACACTAGAAGAGATCAACATGTGATAGAGAGACAAGACACACACTAGAACACTAGAAGAGATCAACATGTGATAGAGAGACAAGACACACTAGAAGAGATCAACATGTGATAGAGAGACAAGACACACTAGAAGAGATCAACATGTGATAGAGAGACAAGACACACACTAGAAGAGATCAACATGTGCTAGAGAGACAAGACACACTAGAAGAGATCAACATGTGATAGAGAGACAAGACACACTAGAAGAGATCAACATGTGATAGAGAGACAAGACACACTAGAAGAGATCAACATGTGATAGAGAGACAAGACACACTAGAAGAGATCAACATGTGATAGAGAGACAAGACACACACTAGAAGAGATCAACATGTGCTAGAGAGACAAGACACACTAGAAGAGATCAACATGTGATAGAGAGACAAGACACACTAGAAGAGATCAACATGTGATAGAGAGACAAGACACACACTAGAAGAGATCAACATGTGCTAGAGAGACAAGACACACTAGAAGAGATCAACATGTGATAGAGAGACAAGACACACACTAGAACACTAGAAGAGATCAACATGTGATAGAGAGACAAGACACACTAGAAGAGATCAACATGTGATAGAGAGACAAGACACACACTAGAAGAGATCAACATGTGATAGAGAGACAAGACACACTAGAAGAGATCAACATGTGATAGAGAGACAAGACACACTAGAAGAGATCAACATGTGATAGAGAGACAAGACACACTAGAAGAGATCAACATGTGATAGAGAGACAAGACACACTAGAAGAGATCAACATGTGATAGAGAGACAAGACACACTAGAAGAGATCAACATGTGATAGAGAGACAAGACACACACTAGAACACTAGAAGAGATCAACATGTGATAGAGAGACAAGACACACTAGAAGAGATCAACATGTGCTAGAGAGACAAGACACACACTAGAAGAGATCAACATGTGATAGAGAGACAAGACACACTAGAAGAGATCAACATGTGATAGAGAGACAAGACACACTAGAAGAGATCAACATGTGATAGAGAGACAAGACACACTAGAAGAGATCAACATGTGATAGAGAGACAAGACACACACTAGAAGAGATCAACATGTGATAGAGAGACAAGACACACTAGAAGAGATCAACATGTGATAGAGAGACAAGACACACTAGAAGAGATCAACATGTGATAGAGAGACAAGACACACTAGAAGAGATCAACATGTGATAGAGAGACAAGACACACTAGAAGAGATCAACATGTGATAGAGAGACAAGACACACACTAGAAGAGATCAACATGTGCTAGAGAGACAAGACACACTAGAAGAGATCAACATGTGATAGAGAGACAAGACACACTAGAAGAGATCAACATGTGATAGAGAGACAAGACACACTAGAAGAGATCAACATGTGCTAGAGAGACAAGACACACACTAGAAGAGATCAACATGTGATAGAGAGACAAGACACACTAGAAGAGATCAACATGTGATAGAGAGACAAGACACACTAGAAGAGATCAACATGTGATAGAGAGACAAGACACACTAGAAGAGATCAACATGTGATAGAGAGACAAGACACACTAGAAGAGATCAACATGTGATAGAGAGACAAGACACACACTAGAAGAGATCAACATGTGATAGACATACAAGACACACTAGAACACTAGAAGAGATCAACATGTGATAGAGAGACAAGACACACTAGAAGAGATCAACATGTGATAGAGAGACAAGACACACTAGAAGAGATCAACATGTGATAGAGAGACAAGACACACTAGAAGAGATGAACATGTGATAGAGAGACAAGACACACTAGAACACTAGAAGAGATCAACATGTGATAGAGAGACAAGACACACTAGAAGAGATCAACATGTGATAGAGAGACAAGACATACTAGAAGAGATGAACATGTGATAGAGAGACAAGACACACTAGAAGAGATGAACATGTGATAGAGAGACAAGACACACTAGAAGAGATGAACATGTGATAGAGAGACAAGACACACTAGAACACTAGAAGAGATCAACATGTGATAGAGAGACAAGACACACTAGAAGAGATCAACATGTGATAGAGAGACAAGACACACTAGAACACTAGAAGAGATCAAAATGTGATAGAGAGACAAGACACACTAGAAGAGATCAACATGTGATAGAGAGACAAGACACACTAGAAGAGATCAACATGTGATAGACATACAAGACACACACTAGAAGAGATGAACATGTGATAGAGAGACAAGACACACTAGAAGAGATGAACATGTGATAGAGAGACAAGACACACTAGAACACTAGAAGAGATCAACATGTGATAGAGAGACAAGACACACTAGAAGAGATCAACATGTGATAGAGAGACAAGACACACTAGAACACTAGAAGAGATCAACATGTGATAGAGAGACAAGACACACTAGAAGAGATCAACATGTGATAGAGAGACAAGACATACTAGAAGAGATGAACATGTGATAGAGAGACAAGATACACACTAGAAGAGATCAACATGTGATAGAGAGACAAGACACACACTAGAAGAGATCAACATGTGATAGAGAGACAAGACACACACTAGAAGAGATCAACATGTGATAGACATACAAGACACACACTAGAAGAGATGAACATGTGATAGAGAGACAAGACACACACTAGAAGAGATCAACATGTGATAGAGAGACAAGACACACTAGAAGAGATCAACATGTGATAGACATACAAGACACACACTAGAAGAGATGAACATGTGATAGAGAGACAAGACACACACTAGAAGAGATCAACATGTGATAGAGAGACAAGACACACACTAGAAGAGATCAACATGTGATAGAGAGACAAGACACACACTAGAAGAGATCAACATGTGATAGACATACAAGACACACACTAGAAGAGATGAACATGTGATAGAGAGACAAGACACACACTAGAAGAGATCAACATGTGATAGAGAGACAAGACACACTAGAAGAGATCAACATGTGATAGACAGACAAGACACACACTAGAAGAGATCAACATGTGATAGACAGACAAGACACACACTAGAAGAGATCAACATGTGATAGAGAGACAAGACACACACTAGAAGAGATCAACATGTGATAGACATACAAGACACACTAGAAGAGATCAACATGTGATAGACATACAAGACACACTAGAAGAGATCAACATGTGATAGACATACAAGACACACTAGAAGAGATCAACATGTGATAGACATACAAGACACACTAGAAGAGATCAACATGTGATAGACATACAAGACACACACTAGAAGAGATGAACATGTGATAGAGAGACAAGACACACACTAGAAGAGATCAACATGTGATAGAGAGACAAGACACACTAGAAGAGATCAACATGTGATAGAGAGACAAGACACACTAGAAGAGATCAACATGTGATAGAGAGACAAGACACACTAGAAGAGATCAACATGTGATAGAGAGACAAGACACACACTAGAAGAGATCAACATGTGATAGACATACAAGACACACTAGAAGAGATCAACATGTGATAGACATACAAGACACACTAGAAGAGATCAACATGTGATAGACAGACAAGACACACTAGAAGAGATCAACATGTGATAGACATACAAGACACACACTAGAAGAGATGAACATGTGATAGAGAGACAAGACACACACTAGAAGAGATCAACATGTGATAGAGAGACAAGACACACTAGAAGAGATCAACATGTGATAGACAGACAAGACACACACTAGAAGAGATCAACATGTGATAGAGAGACAAGACACACACTAGAAGAGATCAACATGTGATAGAGAGACAAGACACACACTAGAAGAGATCAACATGTGATAGAGAGACAAGACACACACTAGAAGAGATCAACATGTGATAGAGAGACAAGACACACACTAGAAGAGATCAACATGTGATAGACATACAAGACACACTAGAAGAGATCAACATGTGATAGACATACAAGACACACTAGAAGAGATCAACATGTGATAGACATACAAGACACACTAGAAGAGATCAACATGTGATAGACAGACAAGACACACTAGAAGAGATCAACATGTGATAGACATACAAGACACACTAGAACACTAGAAGAGATCAACATGTGATAGACAGACAAGTGACACTAGAACACTAGAAGAGACATGATAGACAGACAAGACACACATTGGGCAGACAATCACATATGAAATACCATGCATAACACAGATAAAACAGACGCAGTTCATCAAATATGATGTCATGGCACAGCAGACTTGTGCAGACAGTGCTGCAGACATGTCCTTGCACAGCAGATTTGTGCACACAGAAATCGCTTGTCTAACTTTATATACAGAGCTACATCAGGCAGAGAAGAGAATCAGCAACCCACTGAAGTGAGCCACAATCCGAACCTACTAGTACTGCTTGCTTACAATGGTTCACACCCCGAGCATGGGTTGTCCTACACAATAAATAGTGGCTGTAGACTGCTGGCTGTGTGCAGCTCTCCCCAACATCTACACTAGCCTATGGGTTGTCCTATACAATAAATAGTGGCTGTAGACTGCTGGCTGTGTGCAGCTCTCCCCACCCTCTACACTAGCCCATGGGTTGTCCTATACAATAACTAGTGGCTGTAGACTGCTGGCTGTGTGCATCTCTCCCCACCCTCTACACTAGCCCATGGGTTGTCCTATACAATAACTAGTGGCTGTAAACTGCTGGCTGTGTGCAGCTCTCCCCACCCTCTACACTAGCCCATGGGTTGTCCTATACAATAAATAGTGGTTGTAGACCGCTGGCTGTGTGCAGCTCTCCCCATCCTGGCCAGTTGTTATACACATAAATTAGGGGCACTGGACTATAGTGGTTGTGTGTGGCTACACAGTCCTGGCCTGTTACTATGTACAATAATTAGAGGCAACAGTCTGACAGTTGTGCACAACTAGTCCCAATAATTAGAAGCAACAGTCTGTCAATTGTGCACAACTAGTCACAATAATTAGAGGCAACAGTCTGTCAATTGTGTACAACTAGTCACAATAATTAGAGACAACAGAGTATGTCAATTGTGTACAACTAGTCACAATAATTAGAGGCAACTGTCACAGAATGGCCAGTAGGTATGTTTTCATATCTTAATCTGATATGGGATACCCGAGCTATTTTTAGCCAGGGGAACCAGAGGGAATATCTCTTTCTGAGACCTCTGGTTTTCCAGAAGTTCGGATTTTAGGGCTTGCTTTTGCACCCGAAGAACCCTGAACTGAAGTAATCCATTCATCCCGTGGTTGGGGATGGTAAACTCAGAGAAAGTTGACCCACACGGAATAAGTCAACTTCTCCGTGTTCCAAGACTTGGTTCAAGAACCCAGGTCGAGTAACTGAGCAGCCACAGTTGTGTCCATTTCTGTCTGACGAACAGACATGTCTTTTTTGCGAAGCCAGATGTCTACATGGACATCAAAGGGTCACTACAGTCTATGATGGCCAAGTCATAAGGGTGGTTTCTGTAAATAAGGTACATTGAACTTTTCTTTTTTAGAGCGTTTAAACGAAGTACGTGATTGCTGGCGTAAACTGTAGCACAGTGCGTGTGTTAGAACAGGCCGGCTCATTAATATTAATTAGCTGTTATCGATCGGTTAGGGTGACCTACATAGGGCGATTAGCGGAGCACTGTTACCCCACTATCAAAACGCTTTATTAATAACAGCTGATAAGCGATAGTGGATAATCAAAGTCCTATTTTCCTTGCCACATTTCCCTCGATTGAAAGACTATAAGCATGACCTAGTGGCCTGATGTAAACAGTTAATAGAGCGGGCTGTGGTGCAGTGACGCAAGTCAGTGTGTTCCGCGGCTACGGACAGCATGCGAGATCGAGTCCCCTGTTACCATTCAGGCATACGGGAAGGGAAAGAGAAGTTTGAAGGGGTTAGAATATTGACAGTGACCTAATATACGCCGATAGGTCGTGTAGAAGCACCGGCCTGATCACTTTGTGAGTTTATAAAGTCGTATGATGGTGAGTGCACTCTCATCGCGGTTCCTAACGGAAAATCATTTCTTCTACCCTCTACACTACTCTAATTTGACTTGTGGTTAACTAAACCTTAGTTATGGACAATGGGATATTTTCCTTATCCACGATGAGAGAGGGGAGAGGGTGCAGAAAAGGGGTGCTGGAAGCATTCCGCATATGAGATATCTGATCCCGCGGACCAGCGTATACTTACCTTCTACATGGGGGAAGATACCAAGTACACACATACTACTCTTTGCCTTCTAGCTAAGAGTGGGGAAAGTAGGCGCCCACTACTCATACTCACAAGGGATTTTACTTGAGTTAAATTTTGTCGTCTGGATTGAGCCCATAGAGGTAATAGTCCCTAGTTTGAGTGAGTGAGAGAGAAAGCGGAGTCCATGGGCCTGAGGGGTCGGGAGACGAACTTTACCTGTGTGTTGGTCAGAACGTGTCCTGAAGTAGAAGGTGTATCCCTAACCCAGCCTACCCCAGGGTTTCGGTACAATTCTGTCAGTTGTGTACAACCAGCCACAATAATTAGAGCCAACAGTCTGTCAATTGTGTACAACCAGCCACAATAATTAGAGGGAACAGTCCGTCAGTTGTGTACAACTAGTCCCAATAATTAGAGGCAACAGTCTGTCAACTGTGTACAACTAGCCACAATAAATAGAGGCAACAGTCTGTCAGTTGTGTACAACTAGTCACAATAATTAGAGGCAACAGTCTGCCAGTTGTGTACAACTAGCCACAATAATTAGAGGCAACAGTCTGTCAGATGTGTACAACTAGACACAATAATGGCCCTGCATGTTTAGATTCTTGGTTGCCACACTTTCTGAGATGATTTACACAAAATGTGGATCAACATCCAGCAGATATTTCCCACAAAATGTGGACGAACATCCAGCAGATATCTCCCACATCTGAATCCAAACCACTGCGGTAGAGCAGCTTTTATAATGAACACACAACTCTAGAAAACACAGCCAAACAATGAGTCAACAAGAATCACATGAGTAGACAATCAAATATGCACAAGCTTGGACTAAAATAATACATGACATGTGTGCATGCTTGCCTGACAGTGTTCCCAGGACTTACTTGATGCCACAAAACACCTGTTGTCAACTAGCTTTACCCAACAACATTCCCAAACTGTCATACAACAGCTTTACCCAACAACTTTCCTAAACTGTCATACAACAGCTTTACCCAACAACATTCCCAAAGTGTCATACAACGGCTTTACCCAACAACATTTTCAAACTGTCATACAACAGCTTTACCCAACAACATTCACAAACTGTCATACAACAGCTTTACCCAACATCATTCCCAAACTGTCATACAACAGCTTTACCCAACAACTCTCCTACACTGTTACACAACAGCTTTACCAAACAACTCTCCTACACTGTTACACAACAGCTTTACCCAATATCATTCCCAAACTGTCATACAACAGCTTTACCCAACAACTCTCCTACACTGTTACACAACAGCTTTACCCAACAACTATACAACAGCTTTACCCAACAACTCTCCTACACTGTTACACAACAGCTTTACCCAACAACTCTCCTACACTGTTACACAACAGCTTTACCCAACAACTCTCCTACACTGTTACACAACAGCTTTACCCAACAACTTTCCAAAACTGTCATACAACAGCTTTACCCAACAACTTCCCTGAACTGTCATACAACAGCTTTACCCAACAACTTTTCTAAACTGTTATACAACAGCTTTACCCAACAACTTTCCTAAACTGTCATACAACAGCTTCACCCAACAACTTTCCCATACAACAGTTGTTGTCACCTAGCCTTATCAACTACTCAATGTCATCTCCCTCATTATAGTATCACCTCCTCAATGACATCTCCCTCACAGTATCACCTCCTCAATGACATCTCCCTCACTAAATTACTTCCTCATTGACATCTCCCTCACTATATCATTTCATGAAAGATATCTCCCACACCAAATTACCTCCTCAATGACATCTCCCTCACCAAATCACCTCCTCAATGACATCTCCCTCACTAAATCAAATCCTCAAAGACACCTCCCTCACTAAATGATATCCCCATAGACACCTCTCTCACTAAATTACATCCTAATTGAAATCGCCCTCACTATATCATCTCCTCAATGACATTTATAGTTACCTGTACCATAGGACTATAGATTGGAAGTGGCAGAAAATACTAGGGCCTGGGGGTGGGAGATCAGTATCAATGTATAGGGTGAGATGAGAAAATATAGACTGAATACAAAAGAGCACTGGTGACTGCAATAGACAGTACACTGACAAATGTTGAGAACAATGACCAGCAGCAGAAGAACACAGCTCAGACACAGATCCACGCTGGTACCCCTACAATAGTTCTAGTCCTATGACATTGAGGACAGCAGCAGAAGAACACCGCCCAGACATAGATCCACGCTGGTACCCCTACAATAGTTCTAGTCCTATGACATTGAGGACAGCAGCAGAAGAACACCGCCCAGACATAGATCCACGCTGGTACCCCTACAATAGTTCTAGTCCTATGAGGGCACTCTGCAGCCTGGCTTCAGTTGCTGCTAACAATGAGCAACTACACATATCACCTGCAGCTGAAGCAGATCAGACTTGACAATGTGCAGCCCATTGAAGATTTCACCGAGGGAATGCTGACAGCAGGACATCAATGTGACAGTTCACAACCAACGATACAATGTCACATGTCACTTTTCTGACACAGCGGGCTCAGTGACACTGTGGTTGTTTCCCGTCCGCTCATACACTTGAAATGTTCAACGAGACAAGAATGAATGATCAATGGCAGGCAGCAGTGTCGTGTGTCAGTTGACCCGCAGGGTGTGCGACTCCATGGGGGCAGCAGAATCGTAGAGCGTGTCTGTGTCCTGTGTGGGCTCACCCTGTAGCTGGCAGTGCTTGCTCAGAGTCCCAGCGCCACAATCACAAAAAAATCGGTCATGTCGAATGAATTCCACATCATGTCCTGCGTGGCAAGTGTTGATGCAGTTGATGCAGATTGCATTACGTTCTGTCGTGTTGCATGTCCGACACCTGATGACAGAAACACACAGCTGACAGTTCAACACAGACATGTATAATATTTACACACACATTCACTAGACACACAGACTGTATAATGTTTACACACACATTCACTAGACACACATACCTGTATAATGTTTATACACACATTCACTAGACACACAGACATGTATAATGTTTACACACACATTCACTAGACACACAGATCTATATAATGTTCACACACACATTCACTAGACACACAGACCTGTATAATGTTTACACACACATTCACTAGACACACATACCTGTATAATGTTTACACACACATTCACTAGACACACAGACCTGTATAATGTTTACACACACATTCACTAGATACACAGACCTGTATAATGTTTACACACACATTCACCACGCAGACCTGTATAATGTTTACACACACATTCACTAGACACATATACCTGTATAATGTTTACACACACATTCACTAGACACACATACCTGTATGTTTATACATACATTCACTAGACACACAGACCTGTATAATGTTTACACACACATTCACTAGATACACAGACCTGTAAAATGTTTACACACACATTCACTAGACACACATACCTGTATAATGTTTACACACACATTCACTAGACACACATACCTGTATAATGTTTACACACACATTCACTAGACACAAATACCTGTATAATGTTTACACACACATTCATCAGACACACAGACCTGTATGTTTACACACACATTCACTAGACACACAGACCTGTATAATGTTTACACACACATTCACCAGACACACAGACATGTATAATGTTTACACACACATTCACTAGACACACATACCTGTATAATGTTTACACACACATTCACTAGACACACAGACCTGTATAATGTTTACACACACATTCACTAGATACACAGACCTGTATAATGTTTACACACACATTCACTAGACACACATACCTGTATAATGTTTACACACACATTCACTAGACACACATACCTGTATAATGTTTACACACACATTCACTAGACACACATACCTATATAATGTTTACACACACATTCACTAGACACAAATACCTGTATAATGTTTACACACACATTCATCAGACACACAGACCTGTATAATGTTTAAACACACATTCATCATACACACAGACCTGTATGTTTACACACACATTCACCAGACACACAGACCTGTATAATGTTTACACACACATTCACTAGACACACATACCTGTATAATGTTTACACACACATTCACTAGACACAAATACCTGTATAATGTTTACACACATATTCACCAGACACACAGACATGTATGTTTACACACAAATTCACCAGACACACAGACATGTATGTATACACACACATTCACTAGACACACAGACCTGTATAATGTTAACACACAAATTCACTAGACACACAGACCTGTATAATGTTTACACACACATTCACCAGACACACAGACCTGTATAATGTTTACACACACATTCACCAGACACACAGACATGTATAATGTTAACACACACATTCACTAGAGACACAGACCTGTATAATGTTTACACACACATTCACCAGACACACAGACCTGTATAATGTTAACACACACATTCACCAGACACACAAACATGTATATTTACACACACACATTCACCAGACACACAAACATGTATATTTACACACACACATTCACCAGACACACAGACATGTATAATGTTAACACACACATTCACTAGACACACAGACATGTATAATGTTTACACACACAGACATGTATAATGTTTACACACACATTCACCAGAAACACATACCTGTATAATGTTTACACACACATTCACTAGACACACATACCTGTATAATGTTTATACACACATTCACTAGACACACAGACATGTATAATGTTTACACACACATTCACTAGACACACAGATCTATATAATGTTTACACACACATTCACTAGACACACAGACCTGTATAATGTTTACACACACATTCACTAGACACACAGACCTGTATAATGTTTACACACACATTCACCAGACACACAGACATGTATAATGTTTACACACACATTCACTGGACACACATACCTGTATAATGTTTACACACACATTCACTAGACACACAGACCTGTATAATGTTTACACACACATTCACTAGATACACAGACCTGTATAATGTTTACACACACATTCACCACGCAGACCTGTATAATGTTTACACACACATTCACTAGACACATATACCTGTATAATGTTTACACACACATTCACCAGACATGTAAAATGTTTACACACACATTCACTAGACACACATACCTGTATAATCTTTACACACACATTCACTAGACACAAATACCTGTATAATGTTTACACACACATTCATCAGACACACAGACCTGTATGTTTACACACACATTCACTAGACACACAGACCTGTATAATGTTTACACACACATTCACCAGACACACAGACATGTATAATGTTTACACACACATTCACTAGACACACATACCTGTATAATGTTTACACACACATTCACTAGACACACAGACCTGTATAATGTTTACACACACATTCTCTAGACACACATACCTGTATAATGTTTACACACACATTCACCACACAGACCTGTATAATGTTTACACACACATTCTCTAGACACACAGACCTGTATAATGTTTACACACACATTCACCACACAGACCTGTATAATGTTTACACACATATTCACTAGACACACATACCTGTATAATGTTTACACACACATTCACTAGACACACATACCTGTATGTTAACACACACATTCACTAGACACACATACCTGTATAATGTTTACACACACATTCACTAGACACACATACCTGTATAATGTTTACACACACATTCACTAGACACAAATACCTGTATAATGTTTACACACACATTCATCAGACACACAGACCTGTATAATGTTTACACACACATTCATCATACACACAGACCTGTATGTTTACACACACATTCACCAGACACACAGACCTGTATAATGTTTACACACACATTCACTAGACACACATACCTGTATAATGTTTACACACACATTCACTAGACACAAATACCTGTATAATGTTTACACACACATTCATCAGACACACAGACCTGTATAATGTTTACACACACATTCATCATACACACAGACCTGTATGTTTACAAACACATTCACCAGACACACAGACCTGTATAATGTTTACACACACATTCACTAGGCACACAGACCTGTATAATGTTTACACACACATTCACCAGACACACAGACATGTATATTTACACACACATTCACCAGACACACAGACATGTATAATGTTAACACACACATTCACTAGAGACACAGACCTGTATAATGTTTACACACACATTCACCAGACACACAGACCTGTATAATGTTAACACACACATTCACCAGACACACAAACATGTATATTTACACACACACATTCACCAGACACACAAACATGTATATTTACACACACACATTCACCAGACACACAAACATGTATATTTACACACACACATTCACCAGACACACAGACATGTATAATGTTAACACACACATTCACTAGACACACAGACCTGTATAATGTTTACACACACAGACATGTATAATGTTTACACACACATTCACCAGAAACACATACCTGTATAATGTTTACACACACATTCACCAGACACACATACCTGTATAATGTTTATACACACATTCACTAGACACACAGACATGTATAATGTTTACACACACATTCACTAGACACACAGATCTATATAATGTTTACACACACATTCACTAGACACACAGACCTGTATAATGTTTACACACACATTCACCAGACACACAGACATGTATAATGTTTACACACACAATCACTAGATACACAGACCTGTGTAATGTTTACACACACATTCACCAGACACACAGACATGTAAAATGTTTACACACACATTCACTAGACACACATACCTGTATGTTTACACACACATTCACTAGACACAAATACCTGTATAATGTTTACACACACATTCATCAGACACACAGACCTGTATAATGTTTACACACACATTCATCATACACACAGACCTGTATGTTTACACACACATTCACCAGACACACAGACCTGTATAATGTTTACACACACATTCACTAGACACACATACCTGTATAATGTTTACACACACATTCACTAGACACAAATACCTGTATAATGTTTACACACACATTCATCAGACACACAGACCTGTATAATGTTTACACACACATTCATCATACACACAGACCTGTATGTTTACACACACATTCACTAGACACACAGACCTGATAATGTTTACACAGACATTCATGAAACACACAGACCTGTATAATGTTTACACACACATTCACTAGGCACACAGACCTGTATAATGTTTACACACACATTCACTAGGCACACAGACATGTATAATATTTACACACATCTTCACCAGACACACAGACATGTATACACACACATTCACCAGACACACAGACCTGTATAATGTTAACACACAAATTCACTAGACACACAGACCTGTATAATGTTTACACACACATTCACCAGACACACAGACCTGTATAATGTTTACACACACATTCACCAGACACACAGACATGTATATTTACACACACATTCACCAGACACACAGACATGTATAATGTTAACACACACATTCACTAGAGACACAGACCTGTATAATGTTTACACACACATTCACCAGACACACAGACCTGTATAATGTTAACGCACACATTCACCAGACACACAAACATGTATATTTACACACACACATTCACCAGACACACAAACATGTATATTTACACACACACATTCACCAGACACACAAACATGTATATTTACACACACACATTCACCAGACACACAGACCTGTATAATGTTTACACACACAGACATGTATAATGTTTACACACACATTCACCAGAAACACATACCTGTATAATGTTTACACACACATTCACCAGACACACAGACCTGTATAATGTTTACACAGACGTTCACCAGACACACAGACCTGTAGAATGTTTACACACACATTCACTAGACACACAGACATGTATAATGTTTACACACACATTCACTAGATACAGAGACCTGTACAATGTTTACACACGCATTCACTAGACACACAGACCTGTATAATGTTTACACACGCATTCACTAGACACACAGACCTGTATTTTTACACACACACATTCAACTGACACACAGACCTGTATAATGTTTAAAAACATACATTCACTAGGCACACATATGTGTATAATAACCACACATACATATATCTGTATAATGTTTATGGACTTGATATCCACACATACATATATCTGTGTAATGTTAATGAACGTGATAACCTCACATACATATTTCTATATTATATTTATGGACATGATAACCACACATACATATTTCTATATAATTTACGGACAAGGTAACCACACATAGTATATGTATAATGTTTAAGAACATGGTAATCTCACATAATATCTATGTAATGTTTATGGACATGGTAACCATACATACATATATCTATAATGTTTACTGACATGGTAACCACACAAACATCTGTATATGTTTATGGACATGGTAACTACACATATATATATCTGTATAATGTTTATGGACATGATAACCACACATATATATATCTGTATAATGTTTATGGACATGATAACCACACATATATATATCTGTATAATGTTTATGAACGTGGTAACCACACATATCTATGTAACATTTACGGACATGGTAACCACACATACATATATCTGTATGAATAAAATTAGTGGAACTGAGATAAAGCTGTGAAAGTGTAAACAATAAAAATAACACAAAGTAATGCAGCTTTACAGGACAGAATTACAAAATATACAGGAAGTTGCGGCGACAGTCTTCATCAGCAAACAAATACATACACAGAATACGACATATAATCACGGAGAAGACCCTCCAGTGATGACATTAAGGCCTAAGAAAGGGATGAGAATTTAAAAAAAAATGAAAAAATGAGAATGAAGAAAAAATGAAAATTGTACAACAATTCTGTGGTACTTATCTGAGAATGCCTGGTTGTGATACAAGTATTAATAGACAAGTTCACTACACATGCTAATGTTACTGTGACTGGCACCTGGCCGTTGTCTTGTCAGATGATAGCTTGTAAAATGGAGTTATATCTCTCCTTAGCACAAAGCCTGGGGTGAATTTAGAGACCATGTGTTGCCTATGCAGCATGATCCCTCTCTCCGCCTGTCTAGTTTACTCCAGAGGAAAGCTAACATCAATACAACTGGAACACGACATGTTGCAAAATCTGCAGGATCAGCAAAGCATTGCTCAAACTGTTTGCCTGTCGGAGCTTCCATCCTAGACCAGCTGCTGACCAAAGTTTAGGGACTGGTCTGCCCTGTCGTGAAATTTAGTTTTTAGGTTGCATTTCCTCACTCTAGGGCAAGGATTGTACCTTCCTAACTGCGCTCCTTTGCCCGAAGCTGCTGGAACAATGTGGGGTTATCGGGTTTGGTGAGCGCCATCCAACATTCGGTGCTAATAGAAAGCAGTTAGTACCATCTACTGTCCTATGGTAGCTCAGCCATATGTAACTAATACCTGAATTTATAATGCTACATGATAACACAAAAGATGTACACCACATGATACTACATAGTTTATAACAAAAAGAAAGAAAGAAGGAAAGCATCAACTGACCTGAAGAATTTATGCATGGGGAAGCTGGTGTAACTGGAGATTTTGTACAAACATTGACCCGAGCTGACAGCCTTGTCCACCATATTGTGGTTGCCAAATATAACATTGTCTGAAAGCAGAAGCATAACTGTTTACACAACAACAGACTACTCATAGATAGAAAACATAACAACAAAATATATGACAGAGTTATGATAGTTCATGTCTGCTCTAAACTACCCTAGACAACAAAGTATATGAAGGGCTCAGGATGGTAAATGTCTGCTCTAGACTAGAGGCAACAAAATATATGACACACAGTCATGATAGTCCAAGACTGCTCTAGATTAAACACAACTAAATATATGACACACAGTCATGATAGTCCAAGAATGCTCTAGATTAAATACAACAAAATATATGACACACAATCATGATAGTCCAAGACTGCTCTAGATTAAATACAAACAAATATATGACACACAGTCATGATAGTCCAAGACTGCTCTAGATTAAATACAACAAAATATATGACACACAGTCATGATAGTCCAAGACTGCTCTAGATTAAATACAACAAAATATATGACACACAGTCATGATAGTCCAAGACTGCTCTAGACTTGACTAAACACAACAAAATATATGACACACAGTCATGATAGTCCAAGACTGCTCTAGACTAAACACAACAAAATATATGACACACAGTCATGATAGTCCAAGACTGCTCTAGATTAAACACAACTAAATATATGACACACAGTCATTATAGTCGAAGACTGCGCTAGACTAGAGACAACAAAATATATGACACACAGTCATGATAGTCCAAGACTGCTCTAGACTAGAGACAACAAAATATATGACACACAGTCATGATAGTGCAAGACTGCTCTTGACTAAACACAACAAAATATATGACACACAGTCATGATAGACCAATACTGCTCTAGACTAAACACAACAAAATATATGACACACAGTCATGATAGTCCAAGACTGCTCTAGACTAAACACAACAAAATATATGATACACAGTCATGATAGTCCAAGACTGCTCTAGACTAGAGACAACAAAATATATGACAAACAGTCATGATAGTCCAAGACTGCTCTAGACTAAACAACAAATATATGACATACAGTCATGATAGTCCAAGACTGCTCTAGAATAAACACAACAAAATATATGACACACAGTCATGATAGTCCAAGACTGCTCTTGACTTGACTAAACGCAACAAAATATATGACACAGGGTCATGATAGTCCAAGACTGCTCTAGACTTGACTAAACACAACAAAATATATGACACACAGTCATGATAGTCCAAGACTGCTCTAGACTTGACTAAACCCAACAAAATATATGACACAGGGTCATGATAGTCCAAGACTGCTCTAGACTTGAATAAACACAACAAAATATATGACACACAGTCATGATAGTCCAAGACTGCTCTAGACTTGACTAAACACAACAAAATATATGACACACAGTCATGATAGTCCGAGACTGCTCTTGACTAAACACAACAAAATATATGACACACAGTCATGATAGTCCAAGACTGCTCTAGACTAAACACAACAAAATATATGACACACAGTCATGATAGTCCAAGACTGCTCTAGACTAAACACAACAAAATATATGACACACAGTCATGATAGTCCAAGACTGCTCTAGACTAGAGACAACAAAATATATGACAAACAGTCATGATAGTCCAAGACTGCTCTAGACTAAACAACAAATACATGACATACAGTCATGATAGTCCAAGACTGCTCTAGACTAAACACAACAAATATATGACACACAGTCATGATAGTCCAAGACTGCTCTAGACTAAACACAACAAAATATATGACACACAGTCATAATAGTCCAAGACTGCTCTTGACTTGACTAAACGCAACAAAATATATGACACAGGGTCATGATAGTCCAAGACTGCTCTAGACTTGACTAAACACAACAAAATATATGACACACAGTCATGATAGTCCAAGACTGCTCTAGACTAAACACAACAAATATATGACACACAGTCATGATAGTCCAAGACTGCTCTAGACTAAACACAACAAAATATATGACACACAGTCATGATAGTCCAAGACTGCTCTAGACTTGACTAAACACAACAAAATATATGACACAGAATCATGATAGTCCAAGACTGCTCTAGACTAAACACAACAAAATATATGACACACAGTCATGATAGTCCAAGACTGCTCTAGACTTGACTAAACACAACAAAATATATGACACACAGTCATGATAGTCCAAGACTGCTCTAGACTAAACACAACAAAATATATGACACAGAGTCAGGATAGTCTATATTTGCTCTAGACTTGACTAAACACAACAAAATATATGACACACAGTAATGATAGTCCGAGACTGCTCTAGACTAAACACAACAAAATATATGACACACAGCCATGATAGTCCAAGACTGCTCTAGACTTGACTAAACACAACAAAATATATGACACACAGTCATGATAGTCCAAGACTGCTCTAGACTAAACACAACAAAATATATGACACACAGTCATGATAGTCCAAGACTGCTCTAGACTAGAGACAACAAAATATATGACACACAGTCATGATAGTCCAAGACTGCTATAGGCTAGAAACAACAAAATATATGACACAGTCATGATAGTGCAAGACTGCTCTAGACTAGAGACAACAAAATATATGACACACAGTCATGATAGTCCAAGAGTGCTCTAGACTTGACTAAACACAACCAAATATATGACACAGAATCATGATAGTCCAAGACTGCTCTAGACTAAACACAACTAAATATACGACACACAGCCATGATAGTCCAAGACTGCTCTAGACTTGACTAAACACAACAAAATATATGACACACAGTCATGATAGTCCAAGACTGCCCTAGACTAAACACAACAAAATATATGACACACAGTCATGATAGTCCAAGACTGCTCTAGACTTGACTAAACACAACAAAATATATGACACACAGTCATGATAGTCCGAGACTGCTCTTGACTAAACACAACAAAATATATGACACACAGTCATGATAGTCCAAGACTGCTCTAGACTAAACACAACAAAATATATGACACACAGTCATGATAGTCCAAGACTGCTCTAGACTAGAGACAACAAAATATATGACAAACAGTCATGATAGTCCAAGACTGCTCTAGACTAAACAACAAATACATGACATACAGTCATGATAGTCCAAGACTGCTCTAGACTAAACACAACAAATATATGACACACAGTCATGATAGTCCAAGACTGCTCTAGACTAAACACAACAAAATATATGACACACAGTCATAATAGTCCAAGACTGCTCTTGACTTGACTAAATGCAACAAAATATATGACACACGGTCATGATAGTCCAAGACTGCTCTAGACTTGACTAAACACAACAAAATATATGACACACAGTCATGATAGTCCAAGACTGCTCTAGACTAAACACAACAAATATATGACACACAGTCATGATAGTCCAAGACTGCTCTAGACTAAACACAACAAAATATATGACACACAGTCATGATAGTCAAAGACTGCTCTTGACTTGACTAAACACAACAAAATATATGACACAGGGTCATGATAGTCCAAGACTGCTCTAGACTTGAATAAACACAACAAAATATATGACACACAGTCATGATAGTCCAAGACTGCTCTAGACTTGACTAAACACAACAAAATATATGACACACAGTCATGATAGTCCGAGACTGCTCTTGACTAAACACAACAAAATATATGACACACAGTCATGATAGTCCAAGACTGCTCTAGACTAAACACAACAAAATATATGACACACAGTCATGATAGTCCAAGACTGCTCTAGACTAAACACAACAAAATATATGACACACAGTCATGATAGTCCAAGACTGCTCTAGACTAGAGACAACAAAATATATGACAAACAGTCATGATAGTCCAAGACTGCTCTAGACTAAACAACAAATACATGACATACAGTCATGATAGTCCAAGACTGCTCTAGACTAAACACAACAAATATATGACACACAGTCATGATAGTCCAAGACTGCTCTAGACTAAACACAACAAAATATATGACACACAGTCATAATAGTCCAAGACTGCTCTTAACTTGACTAAACGCAACAAAATATATGACACAGGGTCATGATAGTCCAAGACTGCTCTAGACTTGACTAAACACAACAAAATATATGACACACAGTCATGATAGTCCAAGACTGCTCTAGACTAAACACAACAAATATATGACACACAGTCATGATAGTCCAAGACTGCTCTAGACTAAACACAACAAAATATATGACACACAGTCATGATAGTCCAAGACTGCTCTTGACTTGACTAAACACAACAAAATATATGACACAGAGTCATGATAGTCTATATCTGCTCTAGACTTGACTAAACACAACAAAATATATGACACACAGTCATGATAGTCCAAGACTGCTCTAGACTTGACTAAACACAACAAAATATATGACACACAGTCATGATAGTCCAAGACTGCTCTAGACTAAACACAACAAAATATATGACACACAGTCATAATAGTCCAAGACTGCTCTAGACTTGACTAAACACAACAAAATATATGACACACAGTCATGATAGCGCAAGACTGCTCTAGACTAGAGACAACAAAATATATGACACACAGTCATGATAGTCCAAGACTGCTCTAGACTTGACTAAACACAACAAAATATATGACACAGAATCATGATAGTCCAAGACTGCTCTAGACTAAACACAACAAAATATATGACACACAGTCATGATAGTCCAAGACTGCTCTGGACTTGACTAAACACAACAAAATATATGACACACAGTCATGATAGTCCGTGACTGCTCTAGACTAAACACAACAAAATATATGACACACAGTCATGATAGTCCAAGACTGCTCTAGACTTGACTAAACACAACAAAATATATGACACACAGTCATGATAGTCCAAGACTGCTCTAGTCTAAACACAACAAAATATATGACACAGAGTCAGGATAGTCTATATTTGCTCTAGACTTGACTAAACACAACAAAATATATGACACACAGTAATGATAGTCCGAGACTGCTCTAGATTTGACTAAACACAACAAAATATATGACACAGAATCATGATAGTCCAAGACTGCTCTAGACTAAACACAACAAAATATATGACACACAGTCATGATAGTCCAAGACTGCTCTAGACTTGACTAAACACAACAAAATATATGACACACAGTCATGATAGTCCGAGACTGCTCTAGACTAAACACAACAAAATATATGACACACAGTCATGATAGTCCAAGACTGCTCTAGACTTGACTAAACACAACAAAATATATGACACACAGTCATGATAGTCCGAGACTGCTCTAGACTAAACACAACAAAATATATGACACACAGTCATGATAGCCCAAGACTGCTCTAGACTTGACTAAACACAACAAAATATATGACACACAGTCATGATAGTCCAAGACTGCTCTAGACTAAACACAACAAAATATATGACACACAGTCATGATAGTCCGAGACTGCTCTAGACTAAACACAACAAAATATATGACACACAGTCATGATAGTCCAAGACTGCTCTTGACTTGACTAAACACAACAAAATATGTTACACAGGGTCATGATAGTCCAAGACTGCTCTAGACTTGAATAAACACAACAAAATATACGACACACAGTCATGATAGTCCAAGACTGCTCTAGACTTGACTAAACATAACAAAATATATGACACACAGTCATGATAGTCCAAGACTGCTCTAGACTAAACACAACAAATATATGACACACAGTCATGATAGTCCGAGACTGCTCTAGACTAGAGACAACAAAATATATGACACACAGTCATGATAGTGCAAGACTGCTCTTGACTAAACACAACAAAATATATGACACACAGTCATGATAGACCAAGACTGCTCTAGACTAAACACAACAAAATATATGACACACAGTCATGATAGTCCAAGACTGCTCTAGACTAAACACAACAAAATATATGATACACAGTCATGATAGTCCAAGACTGCTCTAGACTAGAGACAACAAAATATATGACAAACAGTCATGATAGTCCAAGACTGCTTTAGACTAAACAACAAATATATGACATACAGTCATGATAGTCCAAGACTGCTCTAGAATAAACACAACAAAATATATGACACACAGTCATGATAGTCCAAGACTGCTCTTGACTTGACTAAACGCAACAAAATATATGACACAGGGTCATGATAGTCCAAGACTGCTCTAGACTTGACTAAACACAACAAAATATATGACACACAGTCATGATAGTCCAAGACTGCTCTAGACTTGACTAAACCCAACAAAATATATGACACAGGGTCATGATAGTCCAAGACTGCTCTAGACTTGAATAAACACAACAAAATATATGACACACAGTCATGATAGTCCAAGACTGCTCTAGACTTGACTAAACACAACAAAATATATGACACACAGTCATGATAGTCCGAGACTGCTCTTGACTAAACACAACAAAATATATGACACACAGTCATGATAGTCCAAGACTGCTCTAGACTAAACACAACAAAATATATGACACACAGTCATGATAGTCCAAGACTGCTCTAGACTAGAGACAACAAAATATATGACACACAGTCATGATAGTCCAAGACTGCTCTAGACTAGAGACAACAAAATATATGACAAACAGTCATGATAGTCCAAGACTGCTCTAGACTAAACAACAAATACATGACATACAGTCATGATAGTCCAAGACTGCTCTAGACTAAACACAACAAATATATGACACACAGTCATGATAGTCCAAGACTGCTCTAGACTAAACACAACAAAATATATGACACACAGTCATAATAGTCCAAGACTGCTCTTAACTTGACTAAACACAACAAAATATATGACACACAGTCATGATAGTCCAAGACTGCTCTAGACTAGAGACAACAAAATATATGACAAACAGTCATGATAGTCCAAGACTGCTCTTGACTTGACTAAACGCAACAAAATATATGACACACGGTCATGATAGTCCAAGACTGCTCTAGACTTGACTAAACACAACAAAATATATGACACACAGTCATGATAGTCCAAGACTGCTCTAGACTAAACACAACAAATATATGACACACAGTCATGATAGTCCAAGACTGCTCTAGACTAAACACAACAAAATATATGACACACAGTCATGATAGTCCAAGACTGCTCTTGACTTGACTAAACACAACAAAATATATGACACAGGGTCATGATAGTCCAAGACTGCTCTAGACTTGAATAAACACAACAAAATATATGACACACAGTCATGATAGTCCAAGACTGCTCTAGACTTGACTAAACACAACAAAATATATGACACAGAATCATGATAGTCCAAGACTGCTCTAGACTAAACACAACTAAATATACGACACACAGCCATGATAGTCCAAGACTGCTCTAGACTTGACTAAACACAACAAAATATATGACACACAGTCATGATAGTCCAAGACTGCTCTAGACTAAACACAACAAAATATATGACACACAGTCATGATAGTCCAAGACTGCTCTAGACTAAACACAACAAAATATATGACACACAGTCATGATAGTCCAAGACTGCTCTAGACTTGACTAAACACAACAAAATATATGACACACAGTCATGATAGTCCGAGACTGCTCTTGACTAAACACAACAAAATATATGACACACAGTCATGATAGTCCAAGACTGCTCTAGACTAGAGACAACAAAATATATGACACACAGTCATGATAGTCCAAGACTGCTATAGGCTAGAAACAACAAAATATATGACACAGTCATGATAGTGCAAGACTGCTCTAGACTAGAGACAACAAAATATATGACACACAGTCATGATAGTCCAAGAGTGCTCTAGACTTGACTAAACACAACCAAATATATGACACAGAATCATGATAGTCCAAGACTGCTCTAGACTAAACACAACTAAATATACGACACACAGCCATGATAGTCCAAGACTGCTCTAGACTTGACTAAACACAACAAAATATATGACACACAGTCATGATAGTCCAAGACTGCCCTAGACTAAACACAACAAAATATATGACACACAGTCATGATAGTCCAAGACTGCTCTAGACTTGACTAAACACAACAAAATATATGACACACAGTCATGATAGTCCGAGACTGCTCTTGACTAAACACAACAAAATATATGACACACAGTCATGATAGTCCAAGACTGCTCTAGACTAAACACAACAAAATATATGACACACAGTCATGATAGTCCAAGACTGCTCTAGACTAGAGACAACAAAATATATGACAAACAGTCATGATAGTCCAAGACTGCTCTAGACTAAACAACAAATACATGACATACAGTCATGATAGTCCAAGACTGCTCTAGACTAAACACAACAAATATATGACACACAGTCATGATAGTCCAAGACTGCTCTAGACTAAACACAACAAAATATATGACACACAGTCATAATAGTCCAAGACTGCTCTTGACTTGACTAAATGCAACAAAATATATGACACACGGTCATGATAGTCCAAGACTGCTCTAGACTTGACTAAACACAACAAAATATATGACACACAGTCATGATAGTCCAAGACTGCTCTAGACTAAACACAACAAATATATGACACACAGTCATGATAGTCCAAGACTGCTCTAGACTAAACACAACAAAATATATGACACACAGTCATGATAGTCAAAGACTGCTCTTGACTTGACTAAACACAACAAAATATATGACACAGGGTCATGATAGTCCAAGACTGCTCTAGACTTGAATAAACACAACAAAATATATGACACACAGTCATGATAGTCCAAGACTGCTCTAGACTTGACTAAACACAACAAAATATATGACACACAGTCATGATAGTCCGAGACTGCTCTTGACTAAACACAACAAAATATATGACACACAGTCATGATAGTCCAAGACTGCTCTAGACTAAACACAACAAAATATATGACACACAGTCATGATAGTCCAAGACTGCTCTAGACTAAACACAACAAAATATATGACACACAGTCATGATAGTCCAAGACTGCTCTAGACTAGAGACAACAAAATATATGACAAACAGTCATGATAGTCCAAGACTGCTCTAGACTAAACAACAAATACATGACATACAGTCATGATAGTCCAAGACTGCTCTAGACTAAACACAACAAATATATGACACACAGTCATGATAGTCCAAGACTGCTCTAGACTAAACACAACAAAATATATGACACACAGTCATAATAGTCCAAGACTGCTCTTAACTTGACTAAACGCAACAAAATATATGACACAGGGTCATGATAGTCCAAGACTGCTCTAGACTTGACTAAACACAACAAAATATATGACACACAGTCATGATAGTCCAAGACTGCTCTAGACTAAACACAACAAATATATGACACACAGTCATGATAGTCCAAGACTGCTCTAGACTAAACACAACAAAATATATGACACACAGTCATGATAGTCCAAGACTGCTCTTGACTTGACTAAACACAACAAAATATATGACACAGAGTCATGATAGTCTATATCTGCTCTAGACTTGACTAAACACAACAAAATATATGACACACAGTCATGATAGTCCAAGACTGCTCTAGACTTGACTAAACACAACAAAATATATGACACACAGTCATGATAGTCCAAGACTGCTCTAGACTAAACACAACAAAATATATGACACACAGTCATAATAGTCCAAGACTGCTCTAGACTTGACTAAACACAACAAAATATATGACACACAGTCATGATAGCGCAAGACTGCTCTAGACTAGAGACAACAAAATATATGACACACAGTCATGATAGTCCAAGACTGCTCTAGACTTGACTAAACACAACAAAATATATGACACAGAATCATGATAGTCCAAGACTGCTCTAGACTAAACACAACAAAATATATGACACACAGTCATGATAGTCCAAGACTGCTCTGGACTTGACTAAACACAACAAAATATATGACACACAGTCATGATAGTCCGTGACTGCTCTAGACTAAACACAACAAAATATATGACACACAGTCATGATAGTCCAAGACTGCTCTAGACTTGACTAAACACAACAAAATATATGACACACAGTCATGATAGTCCAAGACTGCTCTAGTCTAAACACAACAAAATATATGACACAGAGTCAGGATAGTCTATATTTGCTCTAGACTTGACTAAACCCAACAAAATATATGACACACAGTAATGATAGTCCGAGACTGCTCTAGATTTGACTAAACACAACAAAATATATGACACAGAATCATGATAGTCCAAGACTGCTCTAGACTAAACACAACAAAATATATGACACACAGTCATGATAGTCCAAGACTGCTCTAGACTTGACTAAACACAACAAAATATATGACACACAGTCATGATAGTCCGAGACTGCTCTAGACTAAACACAACAAAATATATGACACACAGTCATGATAGTCCAAGACTGCTCTAGACTTGACTAAACACAACAAAATATATGACACACAGTCATGATAGTCCGAGACTGCTCTAGACTAAACACAACAAAATATATGACACACAGTCATGATAGCCCAAGACTGCTCTAGACTTGACTAAACACAACAAAATATATGACACACAGTCATGATAGTCCAAGACTGCTCTAGACTAAACACAACAAAATATATGACACACAGTCATGATAGTCCGAGACTGCTCTAGACTAAACACAACAAAATATATGACACACAGTCATGATAGTCCAAGACTGCTCTTGACTTGACTAAACACAACAAAATATGTTACACAGGGTCATGATAGTCCAAGACTGCTCTAGACTTGAATAAACACAACAAAATATACGACACACAGTCATGATAGTCCAAGACTGCTCTAGACTTGACTAAACATAACAAAATATATGACACACAGTCATGATAGTCCAAGACTGCTCTAGACTAAACACAACAAATATATGACACACAGTCATGATAGTCCGAGACTGCTCTAGACTAGAGACAACAAAATATATGACACACAGTCATGATAGTGCAAGACTGCTCTTGACTAAACACAACAAAATATATGACACACAGTCATGATAGACCAAGACTGCTCTAGACTAAACACAACAAAATATATGACACACAGTCATGATAGTCCAAGACTGCTCTAGACTAAACACAACAAAATATATGATACACAGTCATGATAGTCCAAGACTGCTCTAGACTAGAGACAACAAAATATATGACAAACAGTCATGATAGTCCAAGACTGCTTTAGACTAAACAACAAATATATGACATACAGTCATGATAGTCCAAGACTGCTCTAGAATAAACACAACAAAATATATGACACACAGTCATGATAGTCCAAGACTGCTCTTGACTTGACTAAACGCAACAAAATATATGACACAGGGTCATGATAGTCCAAGACTGCTCTAGACTTGACTAAACACAACAAAATATATGACACACAGTCATGATAGTCCAAGACTGCTCTAGACTTGACTAAACCCAACAAAATATATGACACAGGGTCATGATAGTCCAAGACTGCTCTAGACTTGAATAAACACAACAAAATATATGACACACAGTCATGATAGTCCAAGACTGCTCTAGACTTGACTAAACACAACAAAATATATGACACACAGTCATGATAGTCCGAGACTGCTCTTGACTAAACACAACAAAATATATGACACACAGTCATGATAGTCCAAGACTGCTCTAGACTAAACACAACAAAATATATGACACACAGTCATGATAGTCCAAGACTGCTCTAGACTAGAGACAACAAAATATATGACACACAGTCATGATAGTCCAAGACTGCTCTAGACTAGAGACAACAAAATATATGACAAACAGTCATGATAGTCCAAGACTGCTCTAGACTAAACAACAAATACATGACATACAGTCATGATAGTCCAAGACTGCTCTAGACTAAACACAACAAATATATGACACACAGTCATGATAGTCCAAGACTGCTCTAGACTAAACACAACAAAATATATGACACACAGTCATAATAGTCCAAGACTGCTCTTAACTTGACTAAACACAACAAAATATATGACACACAGTCATGATAGTCCAAGACTGCTCTAGACTAGAGACAACAAAATATATGACAAACAGTCATGATAGTCCAAGACTGCTCTTGACTTGACTAAACGCAACAAAATATATGACACACGGTCATGATAGTCCAAGACTGCTCTAGACTTGACTAAACACAACAAAATATATGACACACAGTCATGATAGTCCAAGACTGCTCTAGACTAAACACAACAAATATATGACACACAGTCATGATAGTCCAAGACTGCTCTAGACTAAACACAACAAAATATATGACACACAGTCATGATAGTCCAAGACTGCTCTTGACTTGACTAAACACAACAAAATATATGACACAGGGTCATGATAGTCCAAGACTGCTCTAGACTTGAATAAACACAACAAAATATATGACACACAGTCATGATAGTCCAAGACTGCTCTAGACTTGACTAAACACAACAAAATATATGACACAGAATCATGATAGTCCAAGACTGCTCTAGACTAAACACAACTAAATATACGACACACAGCCATGATAGTCCAAGACTGCTCTAGACTTGACTAAACACAACAAAATATATGACACACAGTCATGATAGTCCAAGACTGCTCTAGACTAAACACAACAAAATATATGACACACAGTCATGATAGTCCAAGACTGCTCTAGACTAAACACAACAAAATATATGACACACAGTCATGATAGTCCAAGACTGCTCTAGACTTGACTAAACACAACAAAATATATGACACACAGTCATGATAGTCCGAGACTGCTCTTGACTAAACACAACAAAATATATGACACACAGTCATGATAGTCCAAGACTGCTCTAGACTAAACACAAGAAAATATATAACACACAGTCATGATAGTCCAAGACTGCTCTAGACTAAACACAACAAAATATATGACACACAGTCATGATAGTCCAAGACTGCTCTAGACTAGACACAACAAAATATATGACAAACAGTCATGATAGTCCAAGACTGCTCTAGACTAAACAACAAATACATGACATACAGTCATGATAGTCCAAGACTGCTCTAGACTAAACACAACAAATATATGACACACAGTCATGATAGTCCAAGACTGCTCTAGACTAAACACAACAAAATATATGACACACAGTCATAATAGTCCAAGACTGCTCTTGACTTGACTAAACGCAACAAAATATATGACACACGGTCATGATAGTCCAAGACTGCTCTAGACTTGACTAAACACAACAAAATATATGACACACAGTCATGATAGTCCAAGACTGCTCTAGACTAAACACAACAAATATATGACACACAGTCATGATAGTCCAAGACTGCTCTAGACTAAACACAACAAAATATATGACACACAGTCATGATAGTCCAAGACTGCTCTTGACTTGACTAAACACAACAAAATATATGACACAGGGTCATGATAGTCCAAGACTGCTCTAGACTTGAATAAACACAACAAAATATATGACACACAGTCATGATAGTCCAAGACTGCTCTAGACTTGACTAAACACAACAAAATATATGACACACAGTCATGATAGTCCGAGACTGCTCTTGACTAAACACAACAAAATATATGACACACAGTCATGATAGTCCAAGACTGCTCTAGACTAAACACAACAAAATATATGACACACAGTCATGATAGTCCAAGACTGCTCTAGACTAAACACAACAAAATATATGACACACAGTCATGATAGTCCAAGACTACTCTAGACTAGAGACAACAAAATATATGACAAACAGTCATGATAGTCCAAGACTGCTCTAGACTAAACAACAAATACATGACATACAGTCATGATAGTCCAAGACTGCTCTAGACTAAACACAACAAATATATGACACACAGTCATGATAGTCCAAGACTGCTCTAGACTAAACACAACAAAATATATGACACACAGTCATAATAGTCCAAGACTGCTCTTGACTTGACTAAACGCAACAAAATATATGACACAGGGTCATGATAGTCCAAGACTGCTCTAGACTTGACTAAACACAACAAAATATATGACACACAGTCATGATAGTCCAAGACTGCTCTAGACTAAACACAACAAATATATGACACACAGTCATGATAGTCCAAGACTGCTCTAGACTAAACACAACAAAATATATGACACACAGTCATGATAGTCCAAGACTGCTCTTGACTTGACTAAACACAACAAAATATATGACACAGAGTCATGATAGTCTATATCTGCTCTAGACTTGACTAAACACAACAAAATATATGACACACAGTCATGATAGTCCAAGACTGCTCTAGACTTGACTAAACACAACAAAATATATGACACACAGTCATGATAGTCCAAGACTGCTCTAGACTAAACACAACAAAATATATGACACACAGTCATGATAGTCCAAGACTGCTCTAGACTAGAGACAACAAAATATATGACACACAGTCATGATAGCGCAAGACTGCTCTAGACTAGAGACAACAAAATATATGACACACAGTCATGATAGTCCAAGACTGCTCTAGACTTGACTAAACACAACAAAATATATGACACAGAATCATGATAGTCCAAGACTGCTCTAGACTAAACACAACAAAATATATGACACACAGTCATGATAGTCCAAGACTGCTCTAGACTTGACTAAACACAACAAAATATATGACACACAGTCATGATAGTCCGTGACTGCTCTAGACTAAACACAACAAAATATATGACACACAGTCATGATAGTCCAAGACTGCTCTAGACTTGACTAAACACAACAAAATATATGACACACAGTCATGATAGTCCAAGACTGCTCTAGACTAAACACAACAAAATATATGACACACAGTAATGATAGTCCGAGACTGCTCTAGACTTGACTAAACACAACAAAATATATGACACACAGTAATGATAGTCCGAGACTGCTCTAGACTTGACTAAACACAACAAAATATATGACACAGAATCATGATAGTCCAAGACTGCTCTAGACTAAACACAACAAAATATATGACACACAGTCATGATAGTCTGAGACTGCTCTAGACTAAACACAACAAAATATATGACACACAGTCATGATAGTCCAAGACTGCTCTTGACTTGACTAAACACAACAAAATATATTACACAGGGTCATGATAGTCCAAGACTGCTCTAGACTTGAATAAACACAACAAAATATATGACACACAGTCATGATAGTCCAAGACTGCTCTAGACTAAACACAACAAATATATGACACACAGTCATGATAGTCCAAGACTGCTCTAGACTAAACACAACAAAATATATGACACACAGTCATGATAGTCCAAGACTGCTCTTGACTTGACTAAACACAACAAAATATATGACACAAGGTCATGATAGTCCAAGACTGCTCTAGACTTGAATAAACACAACAAAATATATGACACACAGTCATGATAGTCCAAGACTGCTCTAGACTTGACTAAACACAACAAAATATATGACACACAGTCATGATAGTCCGAGACTGCTCTTGACTAAACACAACAAAATATATGACACACAGTCATGATAGTCCAAGACTGCTCTAGACTAAACACAACAAAATATATGACACACAGTCATGATAGTCCAAGACTGCTCTAGACTAAACACAACAAAATATATGACACACAGTCATGATAGTCCAAGACTACTCTAGACTAGAGACAACAAAATATATGACAAACAGTCATGATAGTCCAAGACTGCTCTAGACTAAACAACAAATACATGACATACAGTCATGATAGTCCAAGACTGCTCTAGACTAAACACAACAAATATATGACACACAGTCATGATAGTCCAAGACTGCTCTAGACTAAACACAACAAAATATATGACACACAGTCATAATAGTCCAAGACTGCTCTTGACTTGACTAAACGCAACAAAATATATGACACAGGGTCATGATAGTCCAAGACTGCTCTAGACTTGACTAAACACAACAAAATATATGACACACAGTCATGATAGTCCAAGACTGCTCTAGACTAAACACAACAAATATATGACACACAGTCATGATAGTCCAAGACTGCTCTAGACTAAACGCAACAAAATATATGACACAGGGTCATGATAGTCCAAGACTGCTCTAGACTTGACTAAACACAACAAAATATATGACACACAGTCATGATAGTCCAAGACTGCTCTAGACTAAACACAACAAATATATGACACACAGTCATGATAGTCCAAGACTGCTCTAGACTAAACACAACAAAATATATGACACAGAGTCAGGATAGTCTATATTTGCGCTAGACTTGACTAAACACAACAAAATATATGACACACAGTAATGATAGTCCGAGACTGCTCTAGACTTGACTAAACACAACAAAATATATGACACAGAATCATGATAGTCCAAGACTGCTCTAGACTAAACACAACAAAATATATGACACACAGTCATGATAGTCTGAGACTGCTCTAGACTAAACACAACAAAATATATGACACACAGTCATGATAGTCCAAGACTGCTCTTGACTTGACTAAACACAACAAAATATATTACACAGGGTCATGATAGTCCAAGACTGCTCTAGACTTGAATAAACACAACAAAATATATGACACACAGTCATGATAGTCCAAGACTGCTCTAGACTAAACACAACAAATATATGACACACAGTCATGATAGTCCAAGACTGCTCTAGACTAAACACAACAAAATATATGACACACAGTCATGATAGTCCAA
Organism: Cepaea hortensis; assembly: GCA_963921405.1. NCBI lineage: Eukaryota > Metazoa > Mollusca > Gastropoda > Stylommatophora > Helicidae > Cepaea > Cepaea hortensis. The sequence continues at coordinate 888,416 of OY992894.1, forward strand.
GAGTGCTCTTGACTTGACTAAACACAACAAAATATATGACACAGGGTCATGATAGTCCAAGACTGCTCTAGACTTGAATAAACACAACAAAATATATGACACACAGTCATGATAGTCCAAGACTGCTCTAGACTTGACTAAACACAACAAAATATATGACACACAGTCATGATAGTCCGAGACTGCTCTTGACTAAACACAACAAAATATATGACACACAGTCATGATAGTCCAAGACTGCTCTAGACTAAACACAACAAAATATATGACACACAGTCATGATAGTCCAAGACTGCTCTAGACTAAACACAACAAAATATATGACACACAGTCATGATAGTCCAAGACTACTCTAGACTAGAGACAACAAAATATATGACAAACAGTCATGATAGTCCAAGACTGCTCTAGACTAAACAACAAATACATGACATACAGTCATGATAGTCCAAGACTGCTCTAGACTAAACACAACAAATATATGACACACAGTCATGATAGTCCAAGACTGCTCTAGACTAAACACAACAAAATATATGACACACAGTCATAATAGTCCAAGACTGCTCTTGACTTGACTAAACGCAACAAAATATATGACACAGGGTCATGATAGTCCAAGACTGCTCTAGACTTGACTAAACACAACAAAATATATGACACACAGTCATGATAGTCCAAGACTGCTCTAGACTAAACACAACAAATATATGACACACAGTCATGATAGTCCAAGACTGCTCTAGACTAAACACAACAAAATATATGACACACAGTCATGATAGTCCAAGACTGCTCTTGACTTGACTAAACACAACAAAATATATGACACAGAGTCATGATAGTCTATATCTGCTCTAGACTTGACTAAACACAACAAAATATATGACACACAGTCATGATAGTCCAAGACTGCTCTAGACTTGACTAAACACAACAAAATATATGACACACAGTCATGATAGTCCAAGACTGCTCTAGACTAAACACAACAAAATATATGACACACAGTCATGATAGTCCAAGACTGCTCTAGACTAGAGACAACAAAATATATGACACACAGTCATGATAGCGCAAGACTGCTCTAGACTAGAGACAACAAAATATATGACACACAGTCATGATAGTCCAAGACTGCTCTAGACTTGACTAAACACAACAAAATATATGACACAGAATCATGATAGTCCAAGACTGCTCTAGACTAAACACAACAAAATATATGACACACAGTCATGATAGTCCAAGACTGCTCTAGACTTGACTAAACACAACAAAATATATGACACACAGTCATGATAGTCCGTGACTGCTCTAGACTAAACACAACAAAATATATGACACACAGTCATGATAGTCCAAGACTGCTCTAGACTTGACTAAACACAACAAAATATATGACACACAGTCATGATAGTCCAAGACTGCTCTAGACTAAACACAACAAAATATATGACACAGAGTCAGGATAGTCTATATTTGCGCTAGACTTGACTAAACACAACAAAATATATGACACACAGTAATGATAGTCCGAGACTGCTCTAGACTTGACTAAACACAACAAAATATATGACACAGAATCATGATAGTCCAAGACTGCTCTAGACTAAACACAACAAAATATATGACACACAGTCATGATAGTCTGAGACTGCTCTAGACTAAACACAACAAAATATATGACACACAGTCATGATAGTCCAAGACTGCTCTTGACTTGACTAAACACAACAAAATATATTACACAGGGTCATGATAGTCCAAGACTGCTCTAGACTTGAATAAACACAAGAAAATATATGACACACAGTCATGATAGTCCAAGACTGCTCTAGACTTGACTAAACATAACAAAATATATGACACACAGTCATGATAGTCCAAGACTGCTCTAGACTAAACACAACAAATATATGACACACAGTCATGATAGTCCAAGACTGCTCTAGACTAAACACAACAAAATATATGACACACAGTCATGATAGTCCAAGACTGCTCTTGACTTAACTAAACACAACAAAATATATGACACGGGGTCATGATAGTCCAAGACTGCTCTAGACTTGAATAAACACAACAAAATATATGACACACAGTCATGATAGTCCAAGACTGCTCTAGACTTGACTAAACACAACAAAATATATGACACACAGTCATGATAGTCCAAGACTGCTCTAAACTAGACCAAGCATAACAAAATATATGAGTCACGATTGGCCATGTCATCTAGGTAACATGTAAAAAATACTACCATCTATGTAACATTTAACAAATACTGTTATAATCCATGTAACAAATACTGTTACCTCTGTAACATGTAACAAAAACTGTTATCATCTCTGTAACATGTATAAAATACTATGTTATCATCTCTGTAACATGTATCAAATACTATGTCATAATCCATGTAACAAATACTACGTTATCATCTCTGTAACTTGTATCAAATACTACGTATCTCTGTAACATTATCAAATACTATGTTATCATCTCTGTAACATGTAACAAACACTATGTTATCACCTCTGTAACATGTAGCAAATAATGTTATAATTTACTAACAGGTAACAAATTCTATGTTATAATCTATGTAACATGTAACAATTACTATTTTATCATCTCTGAAAAATGTCACAAATACTATGTTATCATATCTGTAATATTTCACAATATGACAGCAAAGAGAAGACCTCTAATATTTTTTTTTTGCGCTCGCTCGATTTGAACGCAAGCGAAGTCCATACACACTACTTCTAGTGGTGCTGGACTGAACTTAGCGTGTGGATTAGCTTTCCCTATTAACTATGTCCCTTGCCATCAGGCGAACCCACTCCAAATTCAGAGGCACTTGTAATTAACGTCCCCAAGTCAACGACAATAGGTCAACATTTTAGTCCAACTAACCGTGTAGGGTTTGAACCCCTTAGCTCGGCACCAGCACACCAGATGTTTAAGAACAGCGGCTCTTATTGAATGGACCATGCTGACCTATGACCTCTCTGTCCCCCCCCCCCCCCCCCCCCCCATCTGTGTCCACACTACGACCTCCCTGTTCTCCCATCTGTGTCCACACTATGAACTCTCTGTCCCCCAACTGTGTCCACACTATGACCTCCCTGTTCTCCCAACTGTGTCCACACTACAACCTCTCTGTCCCCCCATATGTGTCCACACTATGACCTCTCTGTCCCCCCATCTGTGTCCACACTATGACCTCTCTGTCTCCCCCCCCCCATCTTTGTCCACACTATGACCTCTCTGTCCCCCCATCTGTATCCACACTACAACCTCTCTGTCCCCCCGTCTGTGTCCACACTACGACCTCCCTGTCCCCCCATCTGTGTCCACACTATGACCTCTCTGTCCCCCCCCCCCCCCCATCTGTGTCCACACTATGACCTCTCTGTCTCCCCATCTGTGTCCACACTATGACCTCTCTGTCCCCCCATCTGTATCCACACTACAACCTCTCTGTCCCCCCGTCTGTGTCCACACTACGACCTCCCTGTCCCCCCATCTGTGTCCACACTATGACCTCTCTGTCCCCCCCCCCCATCTGTGTCCACACTATGACCTCTCTGTCTCCCCATCTGTGTCCACACTATGACCTCTCTGTCCCCCCATCTGTATCCACACTACAACCTCTCTGTCTCCCCATCTGTGTCCACACTATGACCTCTCTGTCTCCCCCCCCCCCCCATCTGTGTCCACACTATGACCTCTCTGTCCCCCCATCTGTATCCACACTACAACCTCTCTGTCCCCCCATCTGTGTCCACACTATGACCTCTCTGTCCTGTCCCCCCCCCCCCATCTGTGTCCACACTATGACCTCTCTGTCCCCCCATCTGTATCCACACTACAACCTCTCTGTCCCCCCATCTGTGTCCACACTATGACCTCTCTGTCCCCCCATCTGTGTCCACACTATGACCTCTCTGTCCCCCCCCATCTGTGTCCACACTATGACCTCTCTGTCCCCCCCCCCCCCATCTGTGTCCACACTATGACCTCTCTCTGTCCCCCCATCTGTATCCACACTACAACCTCTCTGTCCCCCCATATGTGTCCACACTATGACCTCTCTGTCCCCCCCCCCATATGTGTCCACACTATGACCTCTCTGTCTCCCCGTCTGTGTCCACACTATGACCTCTCTGTCTCCCCGTCTGTGTCCACACTATGACCTCTCTGTCTCCCCCCATATGTGTCCACACTATGACCTCTTTGTCCCCCCCATATGTGTCCACACTATGACCTTTCTGTCTCCCCGTCTGTGTCCACACTATGACCTCTCTGTCTCCCCCCATATGTGTCCACACTATGACCTCTCTGTCCCCCCCCCCCATATGTGTCCACACTACGACCTCTCTGTCCCCCCCCATATGTGTCCACACTATGACCTCTCTGTCTCCCCATCTGTGTCCACACTATGACCTCTCTGTCTCCCCATCTGTGTCCACACTACAACCTCTCTGTCTCCCCATCTGTGTCCACACTATGACCTCTCTGTCTCCCCGTCTGTGTCCACACTATGACCTCTCTGTTTCCCCCATATGTGTCCACACTATGACCTCTCTGTCCCCCCATATGTGTCCACACTATGACCTCTCTGTCCCCCCATATGTGTCCACACTATGACCTCTCTGTCTCCCCCCATCTGTGTCCACACTATGACCTCTCTGTCTCCCCCCATCTGTGTCCAAACTACAACCTCTCTGTCTCACCCCATATGTGTCCACACTACGACCTTTCTGTCTCCCCCATATGTGTCCACACTACAACCTCTCTGTCTCCCCCCATATGTGTCCACACTACAACCTCTCTGTCTCCCCCATATGTGTCCACACTACAACCTCTCTGTCTCCCCCCATATGTGTCCACACTACAACCTCTCTGTCTCCCCCCATATGTGTCCACACTATGACCTCTCTGTCCCCCATCTGTGTCCAAACTACAACCTCTCTGTCTCACCCCATATGTGTCCACACTACGACCTTTCTGTCTCCCCCATATGTGTCCACACTACAACCTCTCTGTCTCCCCCCATATGTGTCCACACTACAACCTCTCTGTCTCCCCCATATGTGTCCACACTACAACCTCTCTGTCTCCCCCCATATGTGTCCACACTACAACCTCTCTGTCTCCCCCATATGTGTCCACACTACAACCTCTCTGTCTCCCCCCATGTGTGTCCACACTATGACCTCTCTGTCCCCCATCTGTGTCCAAACTACAACCTCTCTGTCTCCCCCATATGTGTCCACACTACAACCTCTCTGTCTCCCCCCAAATGTGTCCACACTACAACCTCTCTGTCTCCCCCCATATGTGTCCACACTACGACCTTTCTGTCTCCCCTATATGTGTCCACACTACAACCTCTCTGTCTCCCCCCATATGTGTCCACACTACAACCTCTCTGTCTCCCCCCATATGTGTCCACACTACAACCTCTCTGTCTCCCCCCATCTGTGTCCACACTACAACCTCTCTGTCTCCCCCCCCATCTGTGTCCACACTACAACCTCTCTGTCTCCCCCATCTGTGTCCACACTACGACCTCTCTGTCTCCCCCCATATGTGTCCACACTACAACCTCTCTGTCTCCCCCATCTGTGTCCACACTATGACCTCTCTGTCTCCCCCCATCTGTGTCCACACTACAACCTCTCTGTCTCCCCCATCTGTGTCCACACTACAACCTCTCTGTCTCCCCCCATATGTGTCCACACTACAACCTCTCTGTCTCCCCCATATGTGTCCACACTACAACCTCTCTGTCTCCCCCCATGTGTGTCCACACTATGACCTCTCTGTCCCCCATCTGTGTCCAAACTACAACCTCTCTGTCTCCCCCATATGTGTCCACACTACAACCTCTCTGTCTCCCCCCAAATGTGTCCACACTACAACCTCTCTGTCTCCCCCCATATGTGTCCACACTACGACCTTTCTGTCTCCCCTATATGTGTCCACACTACAACCTCTCTGTCTCCCCCCATATGTGTCCACACTACAACCTCTCTGTCTCCCCCCATATGTGTCCACACTACAACCTCTCTGTCTCCCCCCATCTGTGTCCACACTACAACCTCTCTGTCTCCCCCCCATCTGTGTCCACACTACAACCTCTCTGTCTCCCCCATCTGTGTCCACACTACGACCTCTCTGTCTCCCCCCATATGTGTCCACACTACAACCTCTCTGTCTCCCCCATCTGTGTCCACACTATGACCTCTCTGTCTCCCCCCATCTGTGTCCACACTACAACCTCTCTGTCTCCCCCATCTGTGTCCACACTACAACCTCTCTGTCTCCCCCCATATGTGTCCACACTACAACCTCTCTGTCTCCCCCATCTGTGTCCACACTACAACCTCTCTGTCTCCCCCCATATGTGTCCACACTACAACCTCTCTGTCTCCCCCCATATGTGTCCACACTATGACCTCTCTGTCCCCCATCTGTGTCCAAACTACAACCTCTCTGTCTCCCCCATATGTGTCCACACTATGACCTCTCTGTCCCCCATCTGTGTCCAAACTACAACCTCTCTGTCTCCCCCATATGTGTCCACACTACAACCTCTCTGTCTCCCCCCATATGTGTCCACACTACAACCTCTCTGTCTCCCCCCATATGTGTCCACACTACAACCTCTCTGTCCCCCCATATGTGTCCACACTATGACCTCTCTGTCCCCCATCTGTGTCCAAACTACAACCTTTCTGTCCCCCATCTGTGTCCAAACTACGACCTCTCTGTCTCCCCCCATATGTGTCCACACTACGACCTTTCTGTCCCTCCATCTGTGTCCACACTATGACCTTTCTGTCCCCCACCTGTGTCCACACTACGACCTTGATATCACCTCTACAATACGTCACAAACAGAGAGCAGATAGGGAAGCAACAAATCAGGTCACAGCAAGTGTCAAGGAAGGAACTCATAGAAGCAACCTTTCATGATAGGTTCCACTCCGGTGGCCAGACAGAGGCCACCAAACTTGTTATTGAAGATCTTGTTCTCCTCCAGCGTGGCACAAGCATTGTTGGTAATCTCCACGCCAGCAGCCAGCCCGTCAAAGATGCGGTTGTGTCTCAGGATAGGATGTGATTGGGTGCTGATTAACACACCAGCTTGAGCGTTGCGAAAGATGTCATTATTTTCTAGAAGACCTGCAGCAAAACACAAAACCAGTGCACTCAACCTGGCAGAATCTATCACATACAAACATAGACAAATACACATTTCATTCTCACACATGTTTCATTCACTATCACACAATTCATTCTCTGACATGGTACACTCTCCCACACACATTTAATCAATTACCACAATTTTCATTCTTTCCAGCAATACTCCCCCACATATGCTTCATTCACTACCACATATATCTTATGCTCTCACATAGTACACTCTCCCGCACACTTCTCACTCACCATCACACACAATTTATTCTCTCCCTGATACATACATGCTCCATTGACTTATTTCTCCCCCCTTTGCCCTGGATCACACAGAAGGTGTTCAACTACCTACATACATGCTCCATTGACTTATTTATCCCCCCTTTGCCCTGGATCACACAGAAGGTGTTCAACTACCTACATACATGCTCCATTGACTTATTTCTCCCCCCTTTGCCCTGGATCACACAGAAGGTGTTCAACTACCTACATACATGCTCCATTGACTTATTTCTCCCCCTTGTGCCTTGGATCACACAGAAGGTGTTCAACTACCTCACTCCTAACAGAGCTACCTGCTGTTATCTCATGCCGCTCCATCTATGTCCTCTCCATATGATTCATGTCAGTTTCTATTTCTTTGTTACATGCCTGCAAGTTTTCCTCTATTTCTTTCTTACACACCTGCAGGTTTTCCTCTATTTCTTTGTTACACACCTGCAGGTTTTCCCCTACTTCTTTGTTACACACCTGCAGGTTTTCCCCTATTTCTTTGTTACACACCTGCAGGTTTTCCCCTATTTCTTTGTTACACGCCTGCAAGTTTTCCTCTATTTCTTTGTTACATGCCTGCAGGTTTCCCCCTATTTCTTTGTTACACGCCTGCAGGTTTTCCTCTATTTTGGTTGCCCTGTGGACTGCAGATAAAGGACTTTCTAGTTATCTTAGGCTCAGATTTTCTCAATTCATGTCCTATCTTGTCCTCATGCTATGGTCTTTCTATTCTAGGCCCAGGTTTTCTCAATGTATGTCCTATCTTGTCCTCATGCTTTGGTCCTCCTATTCTAAACTCAGATTTTCTCAATTCAAGTCCTATCTTGTCCTCATGCTTTGGTCCTTCTATTCTAAGCTCAGGTTTTCTCAATGTATGTCCTATCTTGTCCTCATGCTTTGGTCCTCCTATTCTCAACTCAGATTTTCTCAATTCATGTCCTATCTTGTCCTCATGCTTTGGTCCTTCTATTCCAGGCTCAGGTTTTCTCAATTCATGTCCTATCTTGTCCTCATGCTTTGGTCCTTCTATTCTAGCCTCAGGTTTTCTCAATGTGTGTCCTATCTTGTCCTCATGCTTTGGTCACTGGTATTTATTTTTTAGTTCTTCCCTTTAGCTCCACATTAGTCATTGTGTTTTCAACTTTGGTCCTTCTATTCCGCACCAAATAATGAATGTGTGTAGCTTATCAGTAATTATGTCAGTTGTCGGCCATATTTCTGATTAAACGTGAGATGATTATGTCAGTCGTTGGCTACACTGGTGTACTCTGACTGTGATATCTCTGTCCCCCCATCTGTGTCCACACTGCTGTACTCTGTGATATCTCTGTCCCCCCATCTGTGTCCACATGGTTGTACTCTGTGATATCTCTGTCCCCCCCCCCCCCCCCCCCCCCCATGTGTCCACATTGCTGTACTCTGTGATATCTGTCCCCCCATCTGTGTCCACACTGGAGTACTCTGTGATATCTCTGTCCCCCCATCTGTGTCCACACTGGTGTACTCTGTGATATCTCTGTCCCCCCATCTGTGTCCACATTGCTGTACTCTGTGATATCTCTGTCCCCCCATCTGTGTCCACATTGCTGTACTCTGTGATATCTCTGTCCCCCCATCTGTGTCCACACTGGAGTACTCTGTGATATCTCTGTCCCCCCATCTGTGTCCACATTGCTGTACTCTGTGATATCTCTGTCCCCCCATCTGTGTCCACACTGCTTTACTCTGTGATATCTCTGTTCTCTCATCTGTGTCCACACTGCTTTACTCTGTGATATCTGTCCCCCCATCTGTGTCCACACTGCTTTACTCTGTGATATCTCTGTTCCCTCATCTGTGTCCACACTGCTTTACTCTGTGATATCTCTGTCCCCCCATCCGTGTCCACATTGCTGTACTCTGTGATATCTCTGTCCCCCCATCTGTGTCCACACTGCTTTACTCTGTGATATCTCTGTTCCCTCATCTGTGTCCACACTGCTGCCTACACTGGTGTACTCTGCCCCCCCCCCCCCATCTGTGACTAAACTGCTGCCTATACTGGTGTACTCTGATTGTGATATCTCTGCGCCCCCCCCCCCCCCCCCCCCCCCCAATATGTGTCCACACTGCTGAATACACTACAACAACAACAACAAAACTTTATTTTGAAAGGGTTAAGATTTGGGCACGCAGGCCCGTCTAACATTCTGCCCTTTTATCACTCTCTTTCATACATTATACCATTCACACATCATTCAAGGCTAACTGAAAACAGCAACAATATAAAATATATGCATTATAAAGGCATTTGGAGAAATTAAAAATAAATACTACACGACTCAGTAATAGTAATAACTGGTGTGGCATTTATTAGCTATGTGGAATATACTGGCCTACCAAAAGGGGACTGGCTGTTATACTAGGGTTTTATTAAGGGGGAAGGTAATCCGTACTGAGATAGTGTTCAAATAATTTGCGATTATATGTATAGGGATTGATGATGTCTTTTATTTCATGTGGAAGATTGTTCCACAGCTGAGCTGCAGAGTACGTTAAGCTTGTTTTGTATAAGTCTATCCTAGGCTTCGGAAGGTGTAATAAATTTAATCTTTTACTGTGTCTAGCATTATATTCAAACAATGGCCAAAGGTAGTTTGCGGCATTCCGATGTAGGATTTTGTGAATTAGTTTGGCCTTATTGAAAAGCAGACGTTTGCGGAGTGGTAGTAACTGAAGGCGTTTATGCAGGCTAGGATTGTCAGTTAAATGTTTGCTATAAATTAATCTCATGGCCCGTTTCTGGAGTGAGTAAAGTCGCTTGGTGCTTGAATTGGAACAACCGTCCCAGATTGTAGAGCAGTAGTCAAAATGTGTCTGTATGTGTGACGTATAGAATATTTTCCTTGTGTCCTCATCAAGGACATTTTTAATTTTGGTGAGTTGGTAGACTTTTTTTCGCTGTTTGTTTAGTGAGCGCTTGAACATGAGGATGAAAGGTTAGGATTCTATCAATGATGAGGCCTAATGTTTTGTGCTCAATTACACTTTCTACTGGCATGTTATCGATGTGAAGTTGAAGTGATCTGTGTGAATTTAGAGTCTGAAGTCTTTGTCTGGTTGCTAATAACATAGATTTTGTTTTAGTGATGTTAATTTGCATACGGTTCGCATAGCTCAACCTAACTACATTATTTAATTCTTGTTGCAAAGACGACTCCAGCAAATTACTGCTTTCAGCGTTTGTATACACTGTACAGTCGTCTGCAAATAGATCGCAGGACGATGAAAGATGCAAAGGTAGATCATTAATATATATGGCGAATAATAGAGGGCCAAGAATAGAGCCTTGCGGTACTCGTGTACTATGAGTATAATATCTCTGTCCCCCCATCTGTGACCACACTGCTGCCTGTACTGGTGTACTCTGAGTGTGATGTCTCTGTCCTGGTGTACTCTGATTGTGATATCTCTGTCCCCCCAATCTGTGTCCACACTGCTGTACTCTGTGATATCTCTGCCCCCCCCCCCATCTGTGTCCACACCGCTGCCTACACTGGTGTACTCTGCAATATATTTGTTTCATTAATCAATATGAGACAATCCTGGCTTACCTTTGCCTCCATTGAAGATACAAATACCACCATCTCTGCCGTCATGAATCTTGTTGTGTCGTAAGACGGGGTTGCTGTCTGTCTTGATCCAGATGCCAGCCATGGCATTATCAAAGATCTCGTTGCTCTCAATCATGCCCAGCCCTCCATTGTAGACCAAGATCCCACCATTCTGACCACCCCAGATCTTGTTTTTGCGGATGAAAGGATTGCTCCCTGTTCTGAGACAGGAAAACAACATGAACTTATATGTGAGTACAGGAAAACCACAAGAATTAGTCAATCAGATGGTAGCACAGGGACAAATAAAAGTGAACTAGTTATTTAAATGTGAGCATAGGAAAAGTTAGTTGCATATCTTGTACAATACGTCACAGTCAACGCCAGCATGTTTTGTGATTTCTTGGCAGTTATCGTTCAGTAGTTTGCCATTGTGTTCTGAATGACTGGCATGATTTATAAAAACACCAGTGCAACGCGCTCTGCTTCCAAAACACTCGCAGCTGCGTTTCACAAGCAGTTTACGGGATTGGTAACCCTAACACCACAGAGCTGGTGGGCACAGGAAGACATGCTCCTACACCACAGAGCCCTATTCCTGGTTGTTTAGGTATTAAGTGATACATACACCACATTTGCTGTTTGTTTAGGTATTGTGTGACACACACACCACTATTCCTGGCTATTTGGATATTATGTGACACACATTCCACTATTCCTGGTTATTTAGGTATTAAATGATACACACACCACTATTCGTGGTTGTTTAGGTATTAAGTGATACACACACCACTGTTCCTAGTTGTTTAGGTATTATGTAACACACATTCCACTATTCCTGGTTGTTTAGGTATTATGTGACACACATTCCACTATTCCTGGTTGTTTGGGTATTAAGTGATACACACACCACTTTTACTGGTTGTTTAGGTATTATGTGACACACATTCCACTATTCCTGATTGTTTAGGCATTAATTGATACACACTCCACTATTTCTGGTTGTTTAAGTTTTAAGTGATACACACACCACTATTCCTGGTTGTTTAGGTATTATGTGACACACATTCCACTATTCCTGGTTGTTTAGGTATTATGTGACACACATTCCACTATTCCTGGTTGTTTGGGTATTAAGTGATACACACACCACTTTTACTGGTTGTTTAGGTATTATGTGACACACATTCCACTATTCCTGATTGTTTAGGCATTAATTGATACACACTCCACTATTTCTGGTTGTTTAAGTTTTAAGTGATACACACACCACTATTCCTAGTTGTTTAGGTATTATGTGACACACATTCCACTATTCCTGGTTGTTTAGGTATTATGTGACACAAATTCCACTATTCCTGGTTGTTTAGGTATTAAGTGATACACACACCACTATGCCTGGTTGTTTAGGTATTAAGTGATACACATTCCACTATTCCTGATTGTTTAGGCATTAATTGATACACACTCCACTATTTCTGGTTGTTTAAGTTTTAAGTGATACACACACCACTATTCCTGGTTGTTTAGGTATTATGTGACACACATTCCACTATTCCTGGTTGTTTAGGTATTATGTGACACAAATTCCACTATTCCTGGTTGTTTAGGTATTAAGTGATACACACACCACTATGCCTGGTTGTTTAGGTATTAAGTGATACACATTCCACTATTCCTAGTTGTTTAGGTATTATGTGACACAAATTCCACTATTCCTGGTTGTTTAGGCATTAAGTGATACACACACTACTATTCCTGGTTGTTAGGTATTAAATGAGGCTTATACCATGCTTAAAGACAGACTAACGGCGAAGACTATACTCCAGCTACGTGGCCTTACTCGACCATTTATTCTTAGGACGGATGCGAGTAATATAGGAAGTGGAGTGACCCTTCTCCAAGAAGCTTGAGATAATGTTGAAATGTTATTTCCTACATTGACATCAACAATACTATACTGATATCACCTGCATTATATTGACATCACCTGCATTATACTGACATCAACAATGCTATACTGACATCAACAATAATCCTATACTGACATCACCTGCATTATACTGACATCAACAATGCTATACTGACATCACCTGCATTATACTGACAACAATGCTACACTGACATCAACAATGCTATACTGACATCACCTGCATTATACTGACACCCACAATGCTATACTGACATCAACAATGCTACACTGACATCAACAATGCTATACTGACATCAACAATGCTGTACTGTCACCAACAATGCTACACTGACATCAACAATACTGTACTGTCACCAATAATGCTATACTGACATCAACAATGCTATACTGACATCAACAACAATGCTATACTGACATCACCTGCATTATACTGACATCAACAATGCTACACTGACATCAACAATGCTATACTGACATCAACAATGCTGTACTGTCACCAACAATGCTTTACTGTAACCAACAATGCCACACTGACATCAACAATGCTATACTGACATCAACAATGCTATACTGTCACCAACAATGCTATACTGACATCAACAATGCTGTACTGTCACCAACAATGCTATACTGACATCAACAAGGCTATACTGACATCAACAACAATGCTATACTGACACCAACAACAATGCTATACTGACATCAACAAAGCTATATTGACATCAACAAGGCTATACTGACATCAACAACAATGCTATACTGACATACACAATGCTGTACTGTCACCAACAATGCTATACTGACAACTAGGCTATACTGACATCAACAATGCTATACTGACATCAACAATGCTATACTAACATCAACAACAATGCTATACTGACATCAACAAAGCTATATTGACAACAACAAAGCTATACTGACATCACCAACAATGCTATACTGACATACACAATGCTGTACTGTCACCAACAATGCTATACTGACAACTAGGCTATACTGACATCAACAATGCTATACTGTCACCAACAATGCTGTACTGTCACCAACAATGCTATACTGACATCAACAATGCTGTACTGTCACCAACACTGCTATACTGACATGAACAACAATGCTATACTGACATGAACAATGCTATACTGACATCAACAATGCTATACTGTCACCAACAATGCTATACTGACATCAACAATGCTATACTGACATCAACAAGGCTGTCTGACATCAACAAGGCTGTACTGCCACCAACAAGGCTATACTGACATCAACAAGGCTATACTGACATCAACAATGCTATACTGACATCAACAATGCTATACTGACATCAACAATGCTATACTGTCATCAACACTGCTATACTGACATTAACACTGCTATACTGACATCAACACTGCTATACTGACATCAAAAATGCTATACTGACATCACCTGCTTTATACTGACATCAACAATGATATACTGACAACTTCATTATACTGACATCAACAATGCGATACTGACATCAACAATGCTATACTGACATCAACAATGCTATACTGACATCACCTGCATTATACCGACACCCACAATGCTATACTGACATCAACAATGCTATACTGACATCACCTGCATTATACTGACATCAACAATGCTATACTGACATCACCTGCATTATACTGACATCAACAATGCTATACTGACATCACCTGCATTATACTGACATCAACAATGCTATACTGACATCAACAATGCTATACTGACATAACCTGCATTATACTGACATCAACAATGCTATACTGACAGCACCTGCATTATACTGACATCAACAATGCTATACTGACATCAAAAATGCTATACTGACATCACCTGCATTATACTGACACCCACAATGCTATACTGACATCAACAATGCTATACTGACATCAAAATGCTGTATTGTCACCAACAATGCTACACTGACATCAACAATACTGTACTGTCACCAACAATGCTACACTGACATCAACAATGCTATATTGACATAAAAAACAATGCTATACTGACATCACCTGCATTATACTGACATCAACAATGCTACACTGACATCAACAATGCTATACTGACAACAATGCTGTACTGTCACCAACAATGCTACACTGACATCAACAATGCTGTACTGTCACCAACAATGCTATACTGACATCAACAATGCTTTACTATCACCAACAATGCTTTACTGACATCAACAATGCTGTACTGTCACCAACAATGCTATACTGACATCAACAACAATGCTATACTGACATCAACAACAATGCTATATTGACATCAACAACAATGCTATATTGACAACAATGTTATACTGACATCAACAATGCTGTAATGCCACCAACAATGCTATACTGTCACCAACAATGCTATACTGACATCAACAACAATGCTATACTGTCACCACCAATGCTATACTGACACCAACAATGCTATACTGACATCAACAAGGCGGTCTGACATCAACAAGGCAGTCTGACATCAACAAGGCTGTACTGTCACCAACAATGCTATACTGACATCAACAATGCTATACTGACATCAACAATGCTATACTGACATCAACAATGCTATACTGACATCAACAATGCTATACTGACATCGACACTGCTATACTGACATCAACACTGCTATACTGACATCAACAATGCTATACTGACATCACCTGCATTATACTGACATCAACAATGCTATACTGACATCAACAATGCTATACTGACATCAA
Source organism: Cepaea hortensis (assembly GCA_963921405.1). Taxonomy (NCBI): domain Eukaryota; kingdom Metazoa; phylum Mollusca; class Gastropoda; order Stylommatophora; family Helicidae; genus Cepaea; species Cepaea hortensis. Next base: position 904,157 of record OY992894.1, read on the forward strand.
CAATGCTATACTGACATCAACAATGCTATACTGACACCCACAATGCTATACTGACACCAACAATGCTATACTGACATCACCTGCATTATACTGACACCAACAATGCTATACTGACATGACCTGCATTATACTGACATCAACCATGCTATACTGACATCACCTGCATTATACTGACATCAACAATGCTATACTGACATCACCTGCATTATACTGACATCAACAATGCTATACTGACATCAACAATGTTATACTGACATCAACAATGCTATACTGACATCAACAATGCTATACTGACATCAACAATGCTATACTGACATCACCTGCATTATACTGGCATCAACAATGCAATACTGACATCACCTGCATTATACTGACATCAACAATGCTATACTGACATCACCTGCATTATACTGACATCAACAATGCTATACTGACATCACCTGCATTATACTGACATCAACAATGCTATACTGACATCACCTGCATTATACTGACATCAACAATGCTATACTGACATCACCTGCATTATACTGACATCAACAATGCTATACTGACATCACCTGCATTATACTGACATCAACAATGCTATACTGACATCAACAATGCTATACTGACATCAACAATGCTATACTGACATCAACAATGCTATACTGACATCACCTGCATTATACTGACATCAACAATGCTATACTGACAGCACCTGCATTATACTGACATCAACAATGCTATACTGACATCAACAATACTACACTGACATCAACAATGCTATACTGACATCACCTGCATTATACTGACACCCACAATGCTATACTGACATCAACAATGCTACACTGACATCAACAATGCAATACTGACATCAAAATGCTGTATTGTCACCAACAATGCTACACTGACATCAACAATACTGTACTGTCACCAACAATGCTACACTGACATCAACAATGCTATATTGACATAAAAAACAATGCTATACTGACATCACCTGCATTATACTGACATCAACAATGCTACACTGACAACAATGCTATACTGACATCAACAATGCTGTACTGTCACCAACAATGCAACACTGACATCAACAATGCTGTACTGTCACCAACAATGCTATACTGACATCAACAATGCTTTACTGTCACCAACAATGCTTTACTGTCACCAACAATGCTACACTGACATCAACAATGCTATACTGACATCAACAATGCTATACTGTGTCAGAGTCTTGCGTAGAGCAAGATAAGTAGCTCGTTTTCTGGCAAGTGTGAAGCAATATCAAACTATCAAATCACACGAAGTGAATATCCGAAAGTATTATTCACACGCTTTATTTACGCGCTGCATTTATTATCGCACAAACATGGCGCAATGACAATCCATAGCAATCATTACGGCATGAACAATATCACTACAATACATAATCATACATGCAAGCAATAAACATCTCACTTACAAGTCAAGCTATTCAAGCGTTCGAATCAGTCTCCCACTGTCGTACAGGCTAGCTCTCAATGCAGATTCAAACACTCCTCGCGTACCCATGCGACCTGTCCATTCAAACACCTAAACCCGTCTGCCAGTTCTGGCGTTCTACACGCTACACGCCAGTCGGCGCTCATGTCAGCTAGTGTGACCCCTGCAAGGTTCACGGGTTGTACTGCTGACCAGCGGTCGTTTAAGCTTCGCTCAATTGCTGTGCTTGGCTGCTTATCCGGGCGTCGTCGAAGACGCCGCGTTCTCTCTGCAGTGTTTAACATCACTCAGGGTTGCATGTTGTTATGTTGTCTGGCGTTGGTACAGACAACGCGTCGCAATCTCGGATGTGAGACCTTGACAACTGTCACCAACAATGCTATACTGTCACCAACAATGCTATACTGTCACCAACAATGCTATACTGACATCAACAATGCTGTACTGTCACCAACAATGCTATACTGATATCAACAAGGTTATACTGACATCAACAACAATGCTATATTGACATCAACAACAATGCTATACTGACATCAACAATGCTGTACTGTCACCAACAATGCTATACTGACAACAATGCTGTAATGTCACCAACAATGCTATACTGACATCAACAAAGCTATACTGCATCAACAACAATGCTATACTGTCACCAACAATGCTATACTGACATCAACAACAATGCTATACTGACATCAACACTGCTATACTGACATCAACACTGCTATACTGACATCAACACTGTTATACTGACATCAACACTGCTATACTGACATCAAAAATGCTATACTGACATCACCTGCATTATACTGACATCAACAATGCTATACTGACAACTGCATTATACTGACATCAGCAATGCTATACTGACATCAACAATGCTATACTGACATCAACAATGCTATATTGACATCAACAATGCTATACTGACATCACCTGCATTATACTGACATCAACAATGCTATGACATCACCTGCATTATACTGACACCCACAATGATATACTGACACCAACAATGCTATACTGATATCACCTGCATTATACTGGCATCAACAATGCTATACTGACATCACCTGCATTATACTGACATCAACAATGCTATACTGACATCACCTGCATTATACTGACATCAACAATGCTATACTGACATCACCTGCATTATACTGACATCAACAATGCTATACTGACATCACCTGCATTATACTGACATCAACAATGCTATACTGACAGCACCTGCATTATACTGACATCAACAATGCTATACTGACATCAACAATGTCACCTGCATTATACTGACATCTACAATGCTATACTGACATCAACAATGCTATACTGACATCAACAATGCTATAGTGACATCACCTGCATTATACTGACATCACCTGCATTATACTGACATCAACAATGCTATACTGACATCACCTGCATTATACTGACATCAACAATGCTATAGTGACATCACCTGCATTATACTGACATCAACAATGCTATACTGACGACAACAATGCTATACTGACATCAACAATGCTATACTGACATCAACAATGCTATACTGACAGCACCTGCATTATACTGACATCAACAATGCTATACTGACATCACCTGCATTATACTGACATCAACAATGCTATACTGACACCAACAATGCTATACTGACATCAAAAATGCTATACTGACATCAACACTCCTATACTGACATCACCTGCATTATACTGACATCACCTGCATTATACTGACATCAACAATGCTATACTGACATCAACAATGCTATACTGACATCACCTGCATTATACTGACATCAACAATGCTATACTGACATCAACAATGCTATACTGACACCAACAATGCTATACTGACATCACCTGCATTATACTGACATCAACAATGCTATACTGACACCAACAATGCTATACTGACACCAACAATGCTATACTGACATCACCTGCATTATACTGACATCAACAATGCTATACTGACATCAACAATGCTATACTGACATCAACAATGCTATACTGACACCACCTGCATTATACTGACATCAACAATGCTATACTGACATCAACAATGCTATACTGACATCAACAATGCTATACTGACATCAACAATGCTATACTGACATCAACAATGCTATACTGACATCACCTGCATTATACTGACATCAACAATGCTATACTGACATCAACAATGCTATACTGACATCAACAATGCTATACTGACATCACCTGCATTATACTGACATCAACAATGCTATACTGACACCAATAATGCTATACTGACATCACCTCCATTATACTGACATCAATAATGCTATACTGACATCAACAATGCTATACTGACATCAACAATGCTATACTGACATCAACAATGCTATACTGACATCAACAATGCTATACTGACATCACCTACATTATACTGACATCAACAATGCTATACTCACATCAACAATGCTATACTGACATCATCTGCATTATACTGACATCAACAATGATATACTGACATCAACAATGCTATACTGACATCACCTGCATTATACTGACATCAACAATGCTATACTGACATCACCTGCATTATATTGACACCCACAATGCTATACTGACATCAACAAAGCTATACTGACATCAACAATGCTATACTGACATCACCTGCATTATACTGACATCAACAATGCTATACTGACATAAGCAATGCTATACTGACATAAGCAATGCTATACTGACATAAGCAATGCTATACTGACATCAACAATGCTATACTGACATCAACAATGCTATACTGACATAAGCAATGATATACTGACATCAACAATGCTATACTGACACAAGCAATGCTATACTGACATCAACAATGCTATACTGACATCACCTGCATTATACTGACACCCACAATGCTATACTGACACCAACAATGCTATACTGACATCAACAATGCTATACTGACATCACCTGCATTATACTGACATCAACAATGCTATACTGACATAAGCAATGCTATACTGACACAAGCAATGCTATACTGACATTAACAATGCTATACTGACATCAGCTGTACAATACTATGTATTTAACACTACATTACACATCGACTCATGACTGAACTCACCTGATTTGAACACCTGAGTACAGGTGATTAAAAATATCATTGTCTTCGAGAACTCCATGGCCATTGTCATAGAAATAGACACCAACCTGACAAAGAAGATGGAAGCAACTGTGTCAGTAAGCAAGTACAGCCTAGAACACAAACACACTAGTCCACGAGCAAGGACATGGACATGACAAACACACCATGATTTTACAACAAAGATACAAGAGCGAGACAAATGAAGTTACAACAAAGACACAAGAGAGAAAGACAAATGAAGTTACAACAAAGACACAAGAGAGAGAGAGAGACAAATGAAGTTACAACAAAGACACAAGAGAGAAGTAAATTATGTTACAACCAAGACAAGAGCTAGATAAATGAAGTTACAACAAAGACACAAGAGAGAGATAAGTTATATTACAACAAAGACACAAGAGAGGGGTAATGTAATGTTACAACAAAGACACAAGAGAGAGAGAGAGAGATAAATGAAGTTACAACAAAGACAAAAGAGAGAGATAAATGAAGTTACAACAAAGACACAAGAGCTAGACAAATGACGTTACAACAAAGACAAAAGAGAGAGATAAATGAAGTTACAACAAAGACACAAGAGCTAGACAAATGACGTTACAACCAAGACACAAGAGCGAGACAAATGAAGTTACAACAAATACACAAGAGCGAGACAAATGAAGTTACAACAAATACACAAGAGAGAGACAAATGAAGTTACAACAAAGACACAAGAGCGAGACAAATGAAGTTACAACAAAGACACAAGAGCGAGACAAATGAAGTTACAACAAAGACACAAGAGAGAGACAAATGAAGTTACAACAAAGACACAAGAGCTAGACAAATAAGTTACAAACAATAGATTGCATGATTTATTGCCTGGCATATTTCGCTGCATCTCATCAGGTACATACTGCAGAATTCACACAACACAAAGTAAAATAACTAGATAAATCCTTCAAGCTGAAATATACACATGTTCGCACAGTAATGTAAATTGTCTACTACTGTAATTTTAAACTTGCTTGCTTGTGTTCGCTGGCTGTGAACTCCAGCGTGAAGTCCTGTATGTTGGATGAAGACATCCTGTTGTCCAACATCAGTGTGATGTCATACAGGACCTGAGGTTTGCGTGAGTATCCGTTGTCCCATGTCTGGCTTATTGGTGTGCATACTGGTGGTTCCTCGCCGTATAGGCAGACACTCTCCGACTTCGGAGGATAATTTTAAACTGACTAACATGTCTTTCTGTTTGCACAAAACTGGCTTGAGTAGATTAATCATTATGGCTTCTGCAAACTTTAACAAGCAGGTATTTTGTGTGTTGAACAACACATGAAAGGCACTGTCTCTATCAATCACATGGCCGCTTTCCAACACATGCCTAGCAATTGATGAAGCAGGAAGCTTCCGGTGTGTCGGCCCCACTAGGCTCCCATCGCCTGTGTGTAGTATCTTGTCAATCCATTGAGGTATGTGTTCAGCAACTCTTTTGTTCAACTGCCGCTTTGTTCTGCCAATGTAGGTAGACTGGCACCTACATGTGAACTGGTAAATGCAATTGTTTTTGGCGTACTGAGGAACAGGTTCCTTTACTGCTGGAGTGGGAATCGGTGTGGTTCTGTACCTAATAACTGGAGTTGCAGCACAGAATGTTCGGCTGACTGCTGTAATGAGCCGCTCTTGTAGACATTGCATTACGTCATCACCTCGAAAGGTTAGCTGGATGAATACCTTGAGTTTAGGGACTGTAGTTGCATCTGGTTTTGGTTTGGGCTGTTGGCAGTGGCACTTTATGTTGTGTGAATTCTGCAGTATGTACCTGACGAGATGCAGCAAAATATGCCAGGCAATAAATCGTGCAAATCTATTGTTTGTGTTTTCGTTATTCAAATTCACTACTGGAAAACATTGTTTTGAAATGAAGTTACAATAAAGACACAAGAGCGAGACAAATGCAGTTACAACAAAGACACAAGAGAGGGATAAGTGGTGTTACAACAAAGACACAAGAGTTACACAAATGAAATTACAACAAAATACATGAGAGAGATAAGTGGTGTTACAACAAGGACACAAGAGAGAGATAAGTGGTGTTACAACCAAGACAGAAGAGCTAGACAAATGAAGTTACAACAAAGACACAAGAGTTAGACAAATGAAGTTACAACAAAGATACAAAAGAGAGATAAGTGGTGTTACAACAAAGACGCAAGAGCAAGACAAATGAAGTTACAACAAAGACACAAGAGCGAGACAAATGAAGTTACAACAAAGACACAAGAACGAGACAAATGAAGTTACAACAAAGATACAAGAGAGAGACAAGTGGTGTTACAACCAAGACAGAAGAGTGAGATAAATGATGTTACAACTAAAACACACAAAAGAGATATGTCATGTTACAACCAAGACATCAGCAGATAAGAGCCAAACACTGATTACATTTAGGAGAAACTTGATGCTACAAACAATGCTTATGAGTAGAAGAAAGTATAAGCTGTGGTCAGGTAACTATAACCTGACAGGAGAAGATATCTTGGTGAAAGCTACCGACCTGCTTGCCACTGTGAATTCTGTTCCTTCTGAGAACCGGTGTGCTTCCTGTAGTGATCCACACGCCGGCCAGTGTGTTGGAGTAGACCTCATTCTCTTCTATCAGCCCTTTCCCTTTCTCATGCTGAAACACACACACACAGTTGTCACATGCCAGCAGTTGGTGACAGTATATCAGTCAGACATTCTGCCATTCATATCATTTCAGTGCTGCATACCACCACACGAGTTGACCTCAAATACTCTGGGTATAAGATGGGTCACTGATTTAGGAAGAACATTCATACATTCACCATCTAAATCACACATTGATCCAATCACCATCTGTATCTCAGCTTCATCAATAACAGATTCACCACCTGTATCACACATTCATCAATCCATACATTCACCATCTGTATCTCACATTCATCAGTCATACATTCACTATCTGTATCACACATTCATCAATCCATACATTCACCATCTGTATCACACATTCATCAATCCATACATTCACCATCTGTATCACACATTCATCAATCCAAACATTCACCATCTCTATCTCACATTCATCAGTCATACATTCACTATCTCTATCACACATTCATCAATCCGTACATTCACCATCTGTATCTCAGCTTCATCAATAATAGATTCACCATCTGTATCACACATTCATCAATCCGTACATTCACCATCTGTATCTCACATTCATCAGTCATACATTCACCATCTCTATCACACACTTACCAAACATACATTCACCAACTCTATCTTACATTCATCTGTCACACATTCATCATCTGTATCTTACATTCATAAATCATATACTGACCCTCCGTATCTCATATTCATTAGTCATACATTCACCATCTCTATCTCACATTCATCAGTCATACATTCACCATCTCTATCTTACATTCATCAGTCATACATTCACCATCTCTATCACACATTCATCAGTCATACATTCACCATCTCTATCTCACATTCATCAGTCATACATTCACCATCTGTATCTTACATTCATCAGCCATACATTCACCATCTCTATCTCATACTCATCAGTCATACATTCACCATCTCTATCTCACATTCATCAGTCATACATTCACCATCTCTATCTTACATTCATCAGTCATACATTCACCATCTCTATCTCACATTCATCAGTCATACATTCACCATCTCTATCTCACACTCATCAGTCATACATTCACCATCTCTATCTCACATTCATCAGTCATACATTCACCATCTCTATCTTACATTCATCAGTCATACATTCACCATCTCTATCTCACATTCATCAGTCATACATTCACCATCTCTATCTCACATTCATCAGTCATACATTCACTATCTCTATCTTATATTCATCAGCCATATATTCACCATCTCTATCTCACATTCATCAGTCATACATTCACCATCTCTATCTCACATTCATCAGTCATACATTCACCATCTCTATCTCACACTCATCAGTCATACATTCACCATCTCTATCTCACATTCATCAGTCATACATTCACCATCTCTATCTCACATTCATCAGTCATACATTCACCATCTCTATCTTACATTCATCAGTCATACATTCACCATCTCTATCTCACATTCATCAGTCATACATTCACCATCTCTATCTCACACTCATCAGTCATACATTCACCATCTCTATCTCACATTCATCAGTCATACATTCACCATCTCTATCTTACATTCATCAGTCATACATTCACCATCTCTATCTCACATTCATCAGTCATACATTCACTATCTCTATCTTATATTCATCAGCCATATATTCACCATCTCTATCTCACATTCATCAGTCATACATTCACCATCTCTATCTCACATTCATCAGTCATACATTCACCATCTCTATCTCACATTCATCAGTCATACATTCACCATCTCTATCTCAAATTCATCAGTCATACATTCACCATCTCTATAGGGTTCCAAATGTTGCTGTATGTAGCCGAGGCGCGGTGTTGGGGTGAGCGCCCAACATTGCCCAAATACCTCAATGGCTCGTGAATACATAACCTATGCAGCAAAAGTCCAACTCCTGGCCTTCACGTGGCGGACCTGTTTAAACTAACAGGAGAAGGGGCGACGGCGAGTCTCTGGCGCCGGAAAATAACCAGTATGCTCTAGATGTGTATGCACGTACATGCATGCGCAGATAGGTGTGTGCGCGTGTACACATCTACACTCGAGTGAGACCACAGTCTGCTCTAGCAAAGAAAGGTGCTGAAGACGGAGGCAACCAGCCAAGAGGCGCACCACAGAAATCAGGATGCCACGCAATCACGCAAAATGGAATATGTCGACTACTGCTAATCGTTATGGTGCTCGCCCTGCTTTGGACCCCCAGGCAGGTGCAGTGCCGGGCCCTATGTCTCGAAAGGGTCCAACCCCAACTACTGGAGGTCCTTCTCAGATGTCCTGTGGAGCCAGGGGACATGAGAATAGGACGACTGGCCATACTAAACGAAGACTTAAAATAATGCACTGGAATGCGGAGGGAGTTTGCAACAAAAAAATAGAATTAGAAAAAATCTTGGACCAAGAAAAAGTAAGCATATGTTGCTTGCAAGAAACTCACCTCAATGAAAATATAGCCTTCAAAATCAGAGGCTACCAGTGTTACCGATCTGACCGAAAGGACAGGCGAAAAGGTGGGATACTGACCCTTGTAAGAAATAACATCATGGCTTCCCAAATCAAAGACTACATGGAAGGGGCTGAGTATCAGACACTTAAACTTAAGACAGGTAATACAGATCTACATCTGATCAATTACTACTGTCCAAGTGACCGCCCACAGGCACTGAACACTCTACCACTAAAAGAAAAAATGATTGTGTGTGGCGATTTCAACAGCCACTCGCAGAGCTGGGGCTATGATCACATGGACCAGAGAGGAGAGAGACTGGAAGACTGGCAGGATGAGAATAGATTCATGTTGATTAACAAGCCGTCCAACCCACATACTTTCTACTCGAGATCATGGCACTCTACAACTACACCTGACCTGGCTTTTCATTCACCAGACCTGGAGTGGAACATTACACGAACTGTTGGGAAACAACTTGGTGGCAGTGACCATCGGCCAGTCTTTCTAACCGTAGAAAATGAGCTTGTAAGTGAAAGCAGCACCCTCTCGAGGTGGAACTACAAGAAAGCAGACTGGGCAATGTACAAGCATCGCACCAGCATACTGGTTAGAAACCTGAACACTGAGAAAGACATAAATAAAGCAGTTGAAGAGTTTGGGAAATGCATACTACAGGCAGCGCGAGAAACAGTACCAAGAGGAGCCCGTAAACAATATAAACCCTACTGGAGTAGTGAACTGGAACAGTTGCATAATGATGTTGAAGTGTGTAGAAAGCAAGCAGAGGCCACACCCAGCCAAGAGCACCACAATAAATTCCAGCATGCAAAAGCCAAATTTCAAAGGGCCAAGCTGCAGGCTAGACGGAAAAGCTGGCAGGAGAAAACGGAGTCTCTGAACTTTGAAAGAGACACAAGGAAATTGTGGAAGCTAATAAAACAGCTTAATGACGAGGGCACAGGGAGAAACTCAAAAATTGCACTACATAAAGATGGAAAAATCTTAACAAGAAAGCAAGCAGCTGACCATTTTGCGGACTCGTTCGCACAAGATAGCAATATCAAAATTAGTCCAGAGAAACAACAAGAGATTCGAGAGAAACGACAACATACAGGACAGAAGGAAATAGTACATGAGGTTCTGGAGGCACCCATCACAATCAGCGAACTGGAGCTAGCCATATCAAAACTGAAAATGAGAAAGTCACCAGGAGCTGATGGTATCTCCAATGAAATGATCAGGAACCTAGGAACAGAGGCCAAAACAAAGCTGTTGCAGATCTTCAATAACAGCTGGACCTTAGGCAGTGTTCCACAAGCCTGGAGAGAAGCAATCATGATACCCCTCCTAAAATCAGGGAAAGATGGTTCCATTGCCTCTAGCTACAGACCAATTAGCCTCACCAGCTGTCTCTGCAAAACGCTGGAGCGCATCATCAATCACAGACTGCAGTGGTACATTGAAAGTAAAAACATCCTTGTGCCACAGCAGGCTGGCTTTAGGCAGTGCTACTCTACGGAAGATCAGACAACCTACCTCTCTCAAGAAATTGAGGATGCATTCCAAGAGAAGAAGCTGGTGCTTGCGGCATGGATAGATCTGAAGAAAGCCTTTGACAAAGTCTGGAAAGAAGGTCTGATGAAGAAACTGAGAAACTGCAAAGTCAATGGAAGAATGTACAAATGGGTGAAAGCATACTTGCACAACAGAAGAGCCCGAGTACAGATAGACGGACTCAAGAGCAAGAAAGTACTACTGCGTCACGGTGTCCCCCAGGGCGGAGTCTTGTCCCCCACACTTTTTCTAATCTTCATCAATGATCTTGTTGCTCACCTACCGCATGGAATTAAAGCGGCAATGTACGCCGATGACCTGGTTCTATGGAGCACAAATGAATATGCATCAGTGGCCACCAGATTGCTACAAAGAGCTGTAGATACATTTGCTGCATGAGCAAATAGATGGTGTGTCAGCATAAACACTGACAAGTGCAGCACCACCCTATTTACCCTCTCTCCAAAACAAAAGGCAGGGATCATCCAGATAAATGGAACCATCCCCAAGAGAAGATAAAGAACCAACATACCTTGGAGTAACATTTGATGGCAAGCTGACATGGAGAAAGCACATCAACAAAGCAGTAGCAAAAGCCAGAAGGAAAATAGCCATCCTGAGAAAGCTAAGTGGAACCACATGGGGAGCCAGTACGAAAATACTTAGCAAAGTTTACCAACAGAGCATACGACCACACCTGGAATATGGGTCAACTGCGTGGTGTTCAGCATCAAATACCACACTACAAGAGCTGGACAAGGTGCAAAATCAAGCACTTAGAGTCACCACAGGAGGGATGAGATCAACCCCTATAGTGGAAATGGAGAAGATGGGGAGGACACATGCACTGAGTGAGCGCAGAGATACGAAAACGCTAATACAAGCAGAAAAGTTCCTCAGCTTGCCAGGCCACCCTATGAAGAACAGATTTGAAAACCTAGCTATGGGGCGGTTGAAAAGAAGTAGTTTTATCCACCAGGCCAAACGACTCTGCAGAGAAACCACTGATCTGCCCACAGTTGGTATCCCCCTAACAACTATTCCAGAGTGAACTCCATGGAAAGATGAGCATAGACTATCGTTACAAATCCAGACAAAAGTGAGAGGAATATTTGACAAGGAAGAACAGAACAGTGTGCAGCGCAGAACAGCCACTCTCAGCTTCCTTGATGAAGAATACCCACAGGACCTCTGGATCCGAGTCTACACAGATGGGTCAGCACAAAATGCTGTTCGAAATGGAGGAGCGGGAGTGTACATAGAATACCCAAATAATACTAGGGACACAGCCAGAGTACCGACAGGAAAGTACTGCCATAACTATGATGCCGAAATTGAGGCAATCAAGATAGCAACAGAGAAATTACTAAATAACAGCAATGGTACACAACCTGTGGTGCTGCTAACAGATGCAAAATCAGTACTCGAGGCGCTCCTCTCTGGGAAATTGCCAGTACTAAGGACACTACTTTCTGAACTTAGCAGACAGCATAAAGTCACCATACAGTGGATACCATCCCACTGTGGAGTACCCGGAAACGACAGAGCTGATCAATTGGCTAAGGAAGGAGCCAAAGAGGAACAGCCTGATGTGCCCGTTACATACCACCAAAAGAAAAGAATGATCAAATCAGTCAGAAAGCCACCAAAACCTGCTCAAGATGACTACCACATTATGGACAGACCAGAACAAGTCATTATTCTGCGCCTCAGAACAGGACACAATAGATTACGCAACCACATGTATACAAAATTCAAGATTGGTGAAACAGCCATGTGCACATGTGGATTGGCGTCGCAGACAGCAGAGCACATACTCCAAGACTGCCCAAAATATAACATATCTAGGCAAACCTTCTGGCCTAGAGAGACGACAGTGGAAGATAAACTCTATGGACCACTGTGTGAACTGAAAAAAAACAGTTCAATTCATGCAAGAGACGACATTGCAGATATAGACATATTTCAAGCGAATGAAAGAAGAAGAAGAAAACCATCTCTATCTCACACTCATCAGTCAAACATTCACCATCTCTATCTTACATTCATCAGTCATACATTCACCATCTCTATCTTACATTCATCAGCCATACATTCACCATCTCTATCTCACATTCATCAGTCAAACATTCACCATCTCTATCTTACATTCATCAATTATACATTCACCATCTCTACCTTACATTCATCAGTCATACATTTATCATCTCTATCTTACATTCATCAGTCTACATTCAAAAACTCTTTCTTGCATTCACCATCTCCATCTTACATTCATCAGTCATACATTCACAATCTCTATCTTAAATTTCCTTATTAGTCTGCTTTTATTGATGGCCCTCATACCATTTTCTATTTCTCGCGTATGTGTTGTACTGTGTTCTTGTCCGTCAGCAAGGAATTGTTCTCGGCTGAGACTTTTGACAGTTTCCTCCATTACATTGGGGATCACGTGGTTGGCCACCTTGAATGCAGTTGCCACCACCCTGCCAGTTCAGGATCGACAGGCTTCTTGATTTCTTGGGCCTGATGCAGCCACTGAAGGCATATGATCTCTCCAAACCTCTTTATTTTCTCATTTAGTGGTGTGTCTTTCAATTCGCACCTAATGTGTGGAACAGTGTGTTCTCTAGTCTTCGCCATGCCTCCCTTTCGCAAGCGGATAGGAACTTGATCTGCACGCATGGACCATCATTAAGATGCACAGTACATCGCTAGGACGATCAACTGAAATATTCTCAGCTTTGTGGAGTTCACCCTGGCTGAGATCGCCTATCCACTCTCCTGTCTCAGCTTTGTGGAGTTCGCCCTGGCTGAGATCATCTATCCACTCTCATGTCTCAGCTTTGTGGAGTTCACCCTGGCTGAGATCATCTATCCACTCTCATGTCTCAGCTTTGTGGAGTTCGCCCTGGTTGAGATCATCTATCCACTCTCATGTCTCAGCTTTGTGGAGTTCACCCTGGCTGAGATCATCTATCCACTCTCATGTCTCAGCTTTGTGGAGTTCGCCCTGGTTGAGATCATCTATCCACTCTCATGTCACACTAGTGGCAGTATGCTGTTGACCACCCTGTGGTGGACTTCTAAAGTCCAGCATAAATGTGCATTGCCTGTTGCATGGTGAAGCTTTTACCACAGACACACAGCCAGCCCGAGACATGAGGTCAAGTTCAAAGACCATGTGGCGTTCCATATTGTTACCATGGGGACATTACTGGAACCATCATTCCCCCTCATCCCTCGACGGATCCTGGGGGAATTTTTGTTTATGAGCATATCCATGTGTTGCCAGGGTGACTGCTGTCACTAACTCATGTGAACTTGTCTGAGCTCTTCCATTTTCTGGCATTAAAACCCCACATCTGATACCAGAAGAGATCCACAATAGAACTTGTCAGATATTGTAGACCAGCTGGCAAATAATGTACAAACACACATGGCCAGCAGGAACCGGCTGATATCATCAATGCCGAACCAAGTCGGCTGGCAGATACTGAGGCTTTGTTGTCGGTCTGACAACACAAATTGGGAGTGAAGCCTGCTCAAGCGTGTCAATGCAGTCTTCATGGTCAAGAGAGGCGATACCATAACCAACTCCTCATGGAAACAGTGAGCATAAATACTTTGAGATGACTGCTTCATCAGAGGGCTGAGCATGCATGGAATTGCCCAACCTGCAGTTTTCTTGTTCAACATTACTGTGACATGGCATTATCAGCAAATTGAAGTGTCTTGGTTAGGCTGTTAGCCAGCCCATTCTCACAACGGTAATATTGAAGTACCTCTCGCAGCATTCCATCACACACTGGGGTGAATCAAGGTTAATTCAGGAATCTTTAGACCTACCTGAAAGGAATGTCTGTGCAGATAGGAAATGTTTTCTTTCCCCCCAGTGTAGGGCGGGAGAATACTGCATACCTGTGATAATTGAATTATCCCTGGATTTAAAAACCAAGGACTTCTTCGACTCTTGAGTCAGTTGATGATTGCCTCTGAGTGAGTTTTAGTGCATGTGGTGACTTTAATTCTTACATTCAGGATTATAGTGCAATCCTGGAGACAGGATGGTGGTTTGTGCCTCTATGTTATACCTATGTTTGGCATGCAATGAACAGGAATATAATGAAAGCTGAAGGCTCTCACCTTTCTACAGCAGCAAAGAGTGAAGACCTTGTATCAGCCACTGACTAACCAGAGCTCAACTGTTCCACCAAGAACTGCCTTACAACAAAGCTGAGTATACACATACTAACTTTAGATACCACGCCAAATGCCAACGACATCCAATAAGAAACGAAGACATACCAATATTCCACCCATTCTGTAAGGCCAGAACCTATGCGTTGTGTCATGATATAACCATCTTTCATATCATCCCAATCATCCATTATAATTCTTCTTTTAACTTTTTATGAAGAGTTGCTGTCTTACTTTATCATATTTACGGGTGTGTAACTGTGTTACATATTAGTGTGATAGTGCTACAACGCTATCTGGGGGCTGCAGATCAGGAAAGCTGTGTGGCAGGAAGAATACTTGTCTTCAGTTAATATAAGAGTGAGCATTCTCCTCTCTGACAGCAGTGCCTTTCCCGTGCTCTCTTCGTCTTCTACCTGAAAACATTACTTGATCCCTTAGATCTGTCTGATCCAGTCCACTAAGGAGTCTTGCGAGCCATTTCTGGTTTTCTTTTAGTAGTCAGCAACCAATATTTGGGGATATATATTTCCCCACTCAACTTACACCTGCAACAACATAAGTGAAGATACCGGAGAACATGCAGCAGCAAAGAGATGTGCCTTACCACATACACACCTACATACTGGCCATGGTGGATCTTGATCACCATAAGTGAACATAGTGGAGAACATGCAGCAGCCTTACCACATAGATGCCTCCATGCTGGCTATGGTGGATCTTGTTCAACATAACATAAGTGAAGATAGTGGAGAACATGCAGCAGTCTTACCACATAGATGCCTCCATGCTGGCCATGGTGGATCTTGTTCAACATAACGTAAGTGAAAATAGTGGAGAACATTCAGCAGCCTTACCACATAGATGCCTCCATGCTGGCCATGGTGGATCTTGTTCAACATAACATAAGTGAAGATAGTGGAGAACATGCAGCAGTCTTACCACATAGATGCCTCCATGCTGGCCATGGTGGATCTTGTTCAACATAACATAAGTGAAGATAGTGGAGAACATGCAGCAGTCTTACCACATAGATGCCTCCATGCTGGCCATGGTGGATCTTGTTCAACATAACGTAAGTGAAAATAGTGGAGAACATGCAGCAGCCTTACCACATAGATGCCTCCATGCTGGCCATGGTGGATCTTGTTCAACATAACATAAGTGAAGATAGTGGAGAACATGCAGCAGTCTTACCACATAGATGCCTCCATGCTAGCCATGGTGGATCTTGTTCAACATAACATAAGTGAAGATAGTGGAGAACATGCAGCAGTCTTACCACATAGATGCCTCCATGCTAGCCATGGTGGATCTTGTTCAACATAACATAAGTGAAGATAGTGGAGAACATGCAGCAGCCTTACCACATAGATGCCTCCATGCTAGCCATGGTGGATCTTGTTCAACATAACATAAGTGAAGATAGTGGAGAACATGCAGCAGTCTTACCACATAGATGCCTCCATGCTGGCCATGGTGGATCTTGTTGTGTCTGACTATTGGGTTACTGTTGGTCCGGATTTGAATTCCTGCTAAAGCATTTCCTGCAGCAGAGAGTCAAACAAGCAAGAGATCAGCATTCGCAGATAACTGAGACACTGTCTACATGTGGAACACACAAGTGATCATCTGTCAGAGATAACTGAGACACTGTCTATATATAGAACACACACTTATTTGTCAGAGATAACTGAGACACTGTCTATATATAGAACACACAAGTGATCATCTGTCAGAGATAACTGATACACTGTCTATATATAGAACACACAAGTGATCATCTGTCAGAGATAACTGAGACACTGTCTATATATAGAACACACAAGTGATCACCTGTCAGAGATAACTGAGACACTGTCTATATATAGAACACACAAGTGATCATCCATCAGAGATAACTGAGACACTGTCTATATATAGAACACACAAGTGATCATCTGTCAGAGATAACTGAGACACTGTCTATATATAGAACACACAAGTGATCATCTGTCAGAGATAACTGAGACACTGTCTATATATAGAACACACAAGTGATCATCTATCAGAGATAACTGAGACACTGTCTATATATAGAACACACAAGTGATCATCTGTCAGAGATAACTGAGACACTGTCTATATATAGAACACACAAGTGATCATCTGTCAGAGATAACAGACACTGTCTACATGTAGACACACAAGTGATCATCTGTCAGAGATAACTGAGACACTGTCTATATACAGAACACACAAGTGATCATTTGTCAGAGAAAACAGACACTGTCTATATACAGAACACACAAGTGATCATTTGTCAGAGAAAACTGAGACACTGTCTATATATAGAACACACAAGTGATCACCTGTCAGAGATAACAGACACTGTCTACCTGTAGAACACACAAGTGATCATCTGTCAGAGATAACTGAGACACTGTCTACATGTGGAACACACAAGTGATCATCTGTCAGAGATAAATGAGACACTGTCTATATATAGAACACACACTTATCTGTCAGAGATAACTGAGACACTGTCTATATATAGAACACACAAGTGATCATCTGACAGAGATAACTGAGACACTGTCTACATGTACAACACACAAGTGATCACCTGTCAGAGATAACTGAGACACTGTCTATATATAGAACACACAAGTGATCATCCATCAGAGATAACTGAGACACTGTCTATATATAGAACACACAAGTGATCACCTGTCAGAGATAACTGAGACAGTGTCTACCTGTAGAACACACAAGTGATCACCTGTCAGAGATAACTGAGACACTGTCTATATATAGAACACACAAGTGATCATCTTTCAGAGATAACTGAGACACTGTCTATATACAGAACACACAAGTGATCATCTGTCAGAGATAACTGAGACACTGTCTATATACAGAACATACAAGTGATCACCTGTCAGAGATAACTGAGACACTGTCTATATATAGAACACACAAGTGATCATCCATCAGAGATAACTGAGACACTGTCTATATATAGAACACACAAGTGATCACCTGTCAGAGATAACTGAGACAGTGTCTACCTGTAGAACACACAAGTGATCACCTGTCAGAGATAACTGAGACACTGTCTATATATAGAACACACAAGTGATCATCTTTCAGAGATAACTGAGACACTGTCTATATACAGAACACACAAGTGATCATCTGTCAGAGATAACTGAGACACTGTCTATATACAGAACATACAAGTGATCACCTGTCAGAGATAACTGAGACACTGTCTATATACAGAACATACAAGTGATCATCTGTCAGAGATAACTGAGACACTGTCTATATACAGAACATACAAGTGATCATCTGTCAGAGATAACTGAGACACTTTTTGCATGTATCACCAGATACTGAGGGATGGCTCAGGCAGAGGATACGATCAGACAGGTGTGCATCTTGGAGAACATTAGGCGTGGAGAGGAGTGGGTGAGAGTGCCAGCGGAGCAGTCAGACTTGTGCAAAGTTATAAACACATTGAGCCGGGAGTGCAGGGAGTGGCCAGCAGAGAAGTGGAAATCCAGCAACTAATTCAAGATAATGCTCGCCCGGGTGATGTGATTATATACACAGATGGTTCGGT
This sequence comes from Cepaea hortensis, assembly GCA_963921405.1. Taxonomy (NCBI): domain Eukaryota; kingdom Metazoa; phylum Mollusca; class Gastropoda; order Stylommatophora; family Helicidae; genus Cepaea; species Cepaea hortensis. Next base: position 923,263 of record OY992894.1, read on the forward strand.
GTTGAGAGGCAGGAGAAGTGCCTGGGGGTTCTTAGCAAAAGCTAATGGTCGCCGTTTGGTGCAGGAGAGCCTGGCATATGATACCACAACATCTAGCTTAAGAATGGAGGTGGAGGCGGTCAGTGCAGCTTTCCGCTGGATGGAGAATATGATACACACACACATCGTGATTGTAACTGACTCAGAAAGCATGCTGAGTAGGGTGAGGACAGGCAAGCTTCATGCAGAGTGGCTTGATTCGCTTCATAAGTCACGGGTGACAAGCATCGTCTGGATCTTTTCTCCGGGGAATGCTGGTGTGCTGGGGAATGAACAGGCGGACAGATTGGCTGGTTCTGCAAAACTTGGTGGAGTATTGATGCATGATAAGGAAGACGTGGTTGCGGCCTTGTGGGAGCACGTGTACACCTCGGAGGAGCAAATGTATCACCATGGTCTGGCAAGAATGCGATAGCGAGGGGTGACAAGGGGATCTGGCCGACGATCGAAGCTCAGAGGAAAGGCGAGATGGACATATAATCAGATTGCTACTGGTACTATTAGTGTTGGAACTCTTCGCTGGCTGCTGAGGATGGGGACGGAGCGCTTATGGGAATGCCCTGAATGCTGTGATGTCGGTTCCTAAATTAATCAATCAATCAATACTGAGGGAGTGCGCTGAGCGATCGCTACTCTTGGCCTGTGTGTGCATTAGTCCGTCTGCATGATAGATATCTGGTTGCTCCTGCCAGTAGTCATATGCTTGTCTCAAAGATTAAGCCATGCATGTCTAAGTTCACACTGTCTCACGGTGAAACCGTGAATGGCTCATTAAATCAGTTGAGGTTCCTACTTGGATAACTCTGGCAATGCTAGACCAAATACTTGCTTACCAACCTCCGACCCTCGCGGAAAGAGCGCTTTTATTAGTTCAAAACCAATTGTTGTTGCCCTTCGCGGGGCGCGGCGTTCCCACTGGTGACTCTGGATAACTTTGTACTGATTGCATGGTCTTACATGCCGGCGGAATGGGTAGAATGTTAGACGGGCCTGCGTGCCCAATTCTTAACCCTTTGAAAATAAAGTTTATGTTTGTTTGTTTGCGGTACGTGACATGCCTACCATGTTTGTAACGGGTAACGGGGAATCAGGGTTCAATTCTGGAGAGGGAGCATGAGAAACGGCTACCACATCCAAGGAAGGCAGCAGGCGTGCAACTAACTCCCGGCACAGGGAGGTAGTGACAAAAAATAACAATAAGGGACTCTATCGAGGCCCCGTAATTGGAATGAGTACACTTTAAACTCTTTAACGAGGATCTATAGGAGGGCAAGTTTGGTGTCAGCCTCTGAGATAATAATTTATGTTCTCAAACGCAGTCATGAATGTCTAACTGCCGACTGCTAGTTGAAATGTTACTGTGAGATAATAATTTATGTTCTCAAACCCAATCCTGAATGTCTAACTGCTAGTTGAAATGTTACTCTGAGATAATAATTTATGTTCACAAACCCATTCATGAATGTCTAACTGCTGATTGCTAGTTGAAATGTTACTGTGAGATAATAATTTATGTTCTCAAACCCATTCATGAATGTCTAACTGCCGACTGCTAGTTGAAATGTTACTGTGAGATAATAATTTATGTTCACAAACCCATTCATGAATGTCTAACTGCTGATTGCTAGTTGAAATGTTACTGTGAGATAATAATTTATGTTCTCAAACCCATTCATGAATGTCTAACTGCCGACTGCTAGTTGAAATGTAACTGTGAGATAATAATTTATGTTCTCAAACCCATTCATGAATGTCTAACTGCTGACTGCTAGTTGAAATGTTACTCTGAGATAATAATTTATGTTCTCAAACCCAGTCATGAATGTCTAACTGCCGACTGCTAGTTGAAATGTTACTCTGAGATAATAATTTATGTTCTCAAACCCAGTCCTGAATGTCTAACTGCTAGTTGAAATGTTACTCTGAGATAATAATTTATGTTCTCAAACCCAGTCATGAATGTCTAACTGCTAGTTGAAATGTTACTCTGAGATAACAATTTATGCTCTCAAGCCCAATCCTGATTGTCTAACTGCTGACTGCTAGTTGACATGAGGTGAACAGCTCTGTTCCACGATGCCTGGCTTCTGGTAATTGTGAGTTTAGCTTCAATTAAAATCAAATCAAGATTTCATTTCTACTATTGCCTTTTGGTTCTCTTTGTTTGCCCAGTTCCAATGTGAACATTTCAAGGGCCACCAACCTTTGTCCATTGCTTCAAGCGGTAACCTGCCCTATCTGGTAACTTCAGCATAAATGTTCTCTAGATAACCAAACAGCTCTCGTCTGCTTCAGGAATACCAGTACAGCTCCACATACTTGTTTGATCAAACAATCCTGGGCCATTGACCTGAGTATCCAGAGATGTTTGTTATTAACAAGAGGCATTTGTCCCAAGTATTCTCACCTGCATCTGGAGTGCAGGGATTTGATCCGACACCCACCACTGAAGACAGGAGTGAGTTAACTCATAGTTAATCCTGTGTGTGTAAAATATTCAATATGTAAACTATATAACATGTCTTGGACTCACCATAAATATTATTGTGTTCTATCAATCCTCTACCATCACCAAATATATACACACCACCCTGCTGTCCATTGTAGATTTCATTTTTCCTGAAACATACCAATTAACTATTAAACACCATAATGTACCAAAACACCTATATATCTCTACAAGCAAATAACATAAAGAGATGCAAGCAACTCAACAACAACTTTAGTACAACATAAAGACACACCAGTTAACAATGAAAGACAATAACATACAGGTAATATATCATCTTGCAACTTATTTCAGGCGTGGGACTGCAGGAAACTATCATCACCAGATCATTAACTTATTTCAGGTGTGGGACTGCAGGAAACTACCATCACCAGATCATCAACTTATTTCAGATGTGAGAATGCAGGAAACTACCAACACCAGATCATCAACTTATTTCAGATGTGAGAATGCTGGAAACTGCCATCACCAGATCATCAATTTATTTCAGATGTGGGACTGCAGGAAACTGCCATCACCAGAGACCAGATCATCAACTTATTTCAGATGTGAGAATGCAGGAAACTGCCATCACCAAATCATCAACATATTTCAGGTGTGGGACTGCAGGAAACTGCCATCACCAGATCATCAACTTATTTCAGGTGTGGGACTGCAGGAAACTGCCATCACCAGATCATCAACTTATTTCAGGTGTGGGACTGCAGGAAACTGCCATAACCAGATCATCAACTTATTTCAGGTGTGGGACAGCAGGAAACTGCAATAACCAGAGACCAGATCATCAAGTTGCTTGGTTTGAGTCCTGTGAATGCCATTCTGGCCATGCGTATTGCCATCTTCACAATCCAGTCTGTAGTCAATAATAAAAAATACAGGCCTCACACCACTGCTACTATTTCAAATGTATCTGTTTTTCTTCGCAAAAAACTGTGCAGCTCATGTCTTTACATGCTGCCCTTAATTAAGTTACAGATTTTATGTGGGATTTCATAGCGCCTCAACAATGTTCAAAGCGATTTTCTATCAATGCTGTCAAAGGGCTTTTCATAAGATAAATCATCTATTGGTATGGTAACTCATCTATTGGTAAGATAACCAATCTATTGGTAAAATAACTCATCTGATTGTAAGATAAACTGTTAAAAAAAAGAAATACAACATTATTGCAGATTCAATTGCAAACTTGTACCAACATTTTATTGACAAAGCTGATTCGCCCATTGCAGTCGGTTCTGGCGATGCCGGGCCGAAAGAACAGGACCTCTGCAGGGTCTTCTAGCCCAAAGACCAACGTCGTGCAGCCAGTTCCTGACCGTTTCATCTGAAATTCAACAAGCTCCTGGCATTGACTGGACTGTGGAGGACGCAGATGCAAATCGATTCCTAAGGTGACAAAGCCATATGAAGCGGTCTTCGGCAGCAGTTGTGATTCTGGGTCTTCCATGGTGCGGCCGGTCTGCCACTGAGTCAGTTTCTTGAAATCGCCTCCAAATGCAACTAATGGTGCTTCTAACCACATTAAATTCTCTGGCTACTGCATTTTGTGACTGTTCAGCCTATAAACATCCAATGATAATGAGTCGTTCTGTAGTGAGATGAGCCATACTTGCGCATTGAGCTTTCAACTGAATTTATGCGAGGAGCGTCACTCTTTTATAGGCATTCAATAATATGGTCAGAGTTTTGTGTTCAGTAAGTTTCACGGGATTATCATGAACCTGTCACGAGTTATTGTCAAGAATATTGTTTTGACCTTGACCTCTTTCATGACCTCATGCATCATGAGGTGAGTACAATTCAGGTAACCAAGAGAAGTTAATGACCGGATGACAGTCGATAGGTTGACTGATGTCCAATCAGCAAATATCTTGTATAAAAGTAACACCAAAAATGTTGTGTTTCTTTTTTTTTGAACAGTATAACTCATCTGTTGGTAAGATAACTCAATTGATTGTAAGATAACTCATATGATTGTAAGATAACTCATCTATTGGTAAAATAACTCATCTATTGGTAAAATAACGCATCTATTGGTAAGATAACTAATCTGTTGGTAAGATAACTCATTTGTTGGTAAGATAACTCATTTGATTGTAAGATAACTCACCCCATGGAAAGATAACCAACGTAGGTAACTCATCTGTTGGTAAGATAACTCATCTATTGGTAAGATAACTTATCTGATTGTAAGATAACTCATCTGTTAGTAAGATAATTCATCTGTTGATAAGATAACTCATCTGTTGGTAAGATAACTCATCTGTTGGTACAATAACTCATACGATTGTAAGATAACTCATCCTATGGAAAGATAACCATTGTAGGATAACTCACCTGTTGGTAAGATAACTGACAGGAAGAAATGATAACTCATCTGATTGTAAGATAACTCATCTGTTGGTAACATAACTCATCTGATGGAAAGATAACTCATCAAAAACAAAAGATGTGGAATGCTGTCCATAGACATACATCTGCTCTTAAACAATGTGCCAGCTCATGGCACCACCAACCTCGCCCAGCAGTGCAGGTATGGCATACGTGCCATCCACCATACTTTGCACTGAATGACATCTTCCTGTATCCCAACGTGAAGATTCTTTTTCACGAACATCAATTTTCCAACAGTCAGGGCCTTTTAGCTGAACCGGAGATGTGGCTCCTAGCCCACACTTACAATCAGGGCCTTTTAGCTGAACTGGAGATGTGGCTCCTAGCTCACACTTACAATCAGGGCATCAGATTGGTGAAGAAGAGGTGGCAGAAATGCATCACCTTGAGGGGAAAGTTTGCAGAGAACGACATAAGTTCAAACCAATTTTCAGGTACAATCCTGGACTTCTTCTTACTAATGTACACAGCTTTTCCATCACCCGTGTGATCTCACCTGATAGTAGGATTTCTCACCTAATGTCTCACCTGAAAGTTGAAACATTATTGGATATCTCACCCAAAATATATCTCACCTGAAAGTTGAAACATTATTGGATATCTCACCAAAATATATATCTCACCTGAAAGTTGAAAAACTATTGGGTATCTCACCTGAAAGTTGAAACATTATTGGATGTCTCACCTGAAATATATCTCACTTCATAGTCGGATGCCTCACCTGATAGTTGGATCACTGTTGGATGTTATCCACACACCAGCAAAATTATTAGAATGGATTTTGTTCTCAATAAACTGTCCCCTGCCACTCTCATGGACATATATGCCTCCTGTCTGCCCATGGTGGACAACACAATGGATGACTGTTGGGTTGGCACCAGCTTTCACCTCAAAACCAGCTATTCGGTTGTCATGGATATCACAGTTGTCAAAGTAGCCCTGGTGACGACATAATCATTCTATGTCACACAACACACTGTCGTACCACACATGGAGTTTAACAAGGATATATGTCATACCACACATAGTGTTTAACAAGGATATATGTCATACCACACATAGAGTTTAACAAGGATATATGTCATACCACACATATAGTTTCCCAAGCATGCATGTCACATCACACATAGAGTTTAACAAGGATATATGTCATACCACACATATAGTTTCCCAAGCATGCATGTCACATCACACATAGAGTTTAACAAGGATATATGTCATACCACACATAGAGTTTAACAAGGATATATGTCATACCACACATATAGTTTCCCAAGCATGCATGTCACATCACACATAGAGTTTAACAAGGATATATGTCGTACCACACATGGAGTTTAACAAGGATATATGTCATACCACACATAGAGTTTAACAAGGATATATGTCATACCACACATAGAGTTTAACAAGGATATATGTCGTACCACACATGGAGTTTAACAAGGATATATGTCGTACCACACATGGAGTTTAACAAGGATATATGTCATACCACACATAGAGTTTAACAAGGATATATGTCGTACCACACATCGAGTTTAACAAGGATATATGTCGTACCACACATCGAGTTTAACAAGGATATATGCTACACTACACATAAGAGTTTAACAAGGACACATGTCATGCCACAGTAATCATAGTGGGATAACAGCCTGACAGTTAGTTGATGATGTACAACCACACTGTTCAACAGCCTGACAGTTAATTGATGATGTACAATCACACTGTTCAACAGCCTGACAGTTAGTTGATGACGTACAATCACACTGTTCAACAGCCTGACAGTTAGTTGTTGACGTACAACCACACTGTTCAACAACCTGACAGTTAGTTGTTGACGTACAACCACACTGTTCAACAACCTGACAGTTAGTTGTTGACGTACAACCACACTGTTCAACAGCCTGACAGTTAGTTGTTGACGTACAACCACACTGTTCAACAGCCTGACAGTTAGTTGTTGACGTACAACCACACTGTTCAACAACCTGACAGTTAGTTGTTGACGTACAACCACACTGTTCAACAACCTGACAGTTAGTTGTTGACGTACAATCACACTGTTCAAAAGCCTGACAGTTAGTTGATGACGTACAATCACACTGTTCAACAGCCTGACAGTTAGTTGATGACGTACAACCACACTGTTCAACAGCCTGACAGTTAGTTGATGACGTACAACCACACTGTTCAACAGCCTGACAGTTAGTTGATGACGTACAACCACACTGTTCAACAGCCTGACAGTTAGTTGATGACGTACAACCACACTGTTCAACAGCCTGACAGTTAGTTGATGACATACAACCACACTGTTCAAAAGCCTGACAGTTAGTTGATGACGTACAACCACACTGTTCAACAGCCTGACAGTTAGTTGATGACGTACAACCACACTGTTCAACAGTCTGACAGTTAGTTGATGACGTACAACGACACTGTTCAACAGCCTGACAGTTAGTTGATGACGTACAACCACACTGTTCAACAGCCTGACAGTTAGTTAATGACGTACAACCACACTGTTCAACAGCCTGACAGTTAGTTGATGACGTACAACCACACTGTTCAACAGCCTGACAGTTAGTTGATGACGTACAACCACACTGTTCAACAGCCAACTATCTCAATTGCATTATATTGTTTTGTGACCGACTTAACCTCATACATAATCTATCAACTATATTTATTTTATAATTTCAAATAATATTCAATTGTATGAATTAGTGCGGGTAGCACCATCATTAACGCTCTAAGTTTCAGTATAAGTACTGCATACACTGCCCATCAACCCGAAGAGAGTTTTCCCAACCTTAGTCTAACCGCCTGGGTGAGTCCATAGTGTACCTACACATTCACTCAGAGATGTTACTTCAATCTTGGCAAACTATAGTGTACCGGTATATCTGCTTGGAGAGTCGCTTCAATCTCAGCATAGCATAGTGTACCCCAGTATTCGGTGTATTGTCAGCATACTCTTGCTACTGTTACTTCTGAAATGACATCTAATTACTAACAATGACATTGTTCAAGCCAATGTTTTCCCGTAGTGAATTTGAATAACAAAGACACAAACAATAGATTGCACAATTTATTGCCTGGCATATTTTGCTGCATCTCATTAGGTACATACTGCAGAATTCACACAATGTAAAGTAAAATCTATATATATATAAAATGCAATGTCTGTCTGTCTGTCTGTATGTATGTTATTTATGCGTTCACGAATGGTCCATCCGATTGAGATGAAATATTTTACACGTGTTCTTCTCATTCCGATGCTGCCAACTGGCATAGTTTGTTAGTTTACAAACAGTTATTTACCTAATAAAATTTAATTTTGTAATTACATTATGATTAATATATAGCAAGGGAACTTAAGAAAAGTTATATCAAGGGAAATAACTTTTAGTAGCATTGCTATATCTATAGATAGATAGATAGATCCCCGCTAGGGGCTGGGCGAAGCCGGGCCGGGTCCTCTAGATGGATGGATAGATAGACAGCCGGGCTGTCAGACAGACAGACATACAGACAGATAGAGATAAATAGATAGAGAGGGAGGGATAGACGGAGGGAGAGATGGACGGACGGACGGGTAGGCAGGCAGACAGACAGACAGATAGATAGAGAGAGGTAGGCAGGCAGACAGATAGATAGATCGCCGCCAGGGTCTGGGCGAAGCCGGGCCGGGTCAGCTAGTAACTAGATAAATCTTTCAAGCTGAAATATACACGTTTGCACAGTAATGTCAATTGTCTGCCACGGTAATTTTAAACTGACTAACATGTCTTTCTGTTTGCACAAAACTGGTTTGTGTAGATTAATCATTATTGCTTCTACAAACTTTAACAAGCGAGCATTTTGTGTGTTAAACAACACGTGAAAGGCCCTGTCCCTATCACATGGCTGCTTTCCAGCATATGCCTAGCAATTGATGAAACGGGAAGCTTCCGGTGTGTCGGCCCCACTAGGCTTTCATCGCCCGTGTGTAGTATCTTGTGATCCATTGAGGTATGTGTTCAGACACTCTTTTGTTCAACTGCTGGTCTGTTCTGCCGATGTAGGTAGACTGGCACCTACATGTGAATTAGTAAATACAATTGTTTTTAGCGTACAGAGGAACAGGCTCTTTTACTGCTGGGATAGGAATCGGTGTGGCTCCATACCTAATGATTGGAGTTGCAGCACAGAATGTTCGGCCTACAGCTGTAATGAGCCGGACTTATAGATGTTGCCTTACGTCATCCCCTCGAAAGGTTAGCTGGATGAATACCATGAGTTTAGGGACTGTAGTTTCGTCTGGTTTTGGTTTGGGCTGTTGGCAGTGGCGCTTTATAAATCCCGTGGAGTACCCATTCAGGTTTAAGACATTCTTCACGCCCTCATGCAGGTCTGGCAACACGGGAGGCAATCACCAAATTTGGTTGGACTGTACCACTCCATCCACCCTATAATCCATATTTGGCAGCTTCTGATTTTCATCTGTTTGGTCCACTTAAAGATGCACTCTGTGGGTAAGGTTTGAAGATGATGATGGAGTGATTCATATAGTGATGAAATGGCTACAATGATCAAGACCAAATCTGGTACGGGCAAGGAATACATACACTTGTTTCGCGCTGGCATAAATTTCCCACTTACTGCTCAAGTATAGCCTATGTGTGAGCAGCAATGTGGGGCAGTGCGTTGTCGTGCAGGATAATGACACCACTGGTGAGCATTCCCCCCTTAGTTTTTGGATTGACAGACAAAACTTCTTCAGTGTTTCACATTAAACTTCTGACGTTATTATGGTCCCTAGTATCATGAATTCCGACAACAAAATGCCCTTGCGGTCCCAGAACACTGTAACCATCATTTTTCATTGCGAAAATGTTTGCTTGAATTTTTTGGGTTTGTTCGGATTATGAGTATGCATCCACTGTTTTGACTGTTCCTTTGTCTCCGCATTCACGAAGTGAACCGCAGTCACTATTTTGTTGAGAAATGCATCCCCCTATTCCCAGCAGTATAGAAGGAACTTCAAAGCTGAGCCCATTATTTGAGCTTTGTGAACACCAGTCAGTTGCTTTGGTACCCACCGTGAACAGAATTTGTGGTAACCTATCCTCACTGTGACAATTCAAAACAGACTAATCCTAGACATTTGTGGAAATTCTGTAGAAAGATCTGAATTTGTGAAATGGCGCTTTTCCACTATGCCATCTTGGTCGACTTTTGAATGAGCTCATGAATGTGGTCCTTGTTCACCCTCATCACGCACATCTTTACGCCCATCTCTGAATCTCCTGCATCAATTCTTCACGTGAACTGTCACTCATAACGTTATCACCGTACACACGACACAACTGACGATGAGTCTCGGCCGCTTTTTGACCTTCTGCTTGAAGAAAACAAATCACACCACAAATTTAACAGCTGGTGGGAAAGGCAATAACAGTGTCCATGTTTATTCGATCGTGATTCAAAAACCACAGAAAAAGTGCTAATGTAGGTTGATGTGTAGTGAGCTAAAATACTGAATGGTGCAAGCTATGAACGGTGTCACTAGGGCAACAGGTTTATTTTTACCAGCCAATCAGAGGTTAATTTTGGAATATTGTTCACATCTTGTGCAAACCATGTAGATGGTGGCTGCTCCTCAAGTAAGTTAGCCATTCATTGAGCTATGCATTTATCAGGAGGTGATGTGACACCTTCAGGTGCCCTGAAGCATCAGAGCTGTCAAACACCACAGACAAATACTCACAGTCCATTGTTAAACACCACAGACAAATACTCACCAGTCCATTGTCAAACAGCACAGACAAATACTCACCAGTCCATTGTCAAACACCACAGACAAATACTCACCAGTCCATTGCCAAACACCACAGACAAATACTCACCAGTCCATTGTCAAACACCACAGACAAATTCTCACCAGTCCATTGTCAAACACCACAGACAAATACTCACCAGTCCATTGTCAAAAGTAAACACTCCAACATCTCGGCCATGATGGATATGGTTGTTTCTCATGATGGGATTAGCTCCATTTTTCACCCAGATACCTGCTAAGGCATTTCCACTGATTTCATTGTGTTCATAGACACCCTGCCAGACAGACATGTTCACAATGGTTACAGATATCACGAGAGAGAGAGAGAGAGAGAGAGAGAGAGAGAGAGAGAGAGAGAGAGAGAGAGAGAGAGAGAGAGAGAGAGAGAGAGAGAGAGAGAGAGAGAGAGAGAGAGAGAGAGAGAGAGAGAGAGAGAGAGAGAGAGAGAGAGAGAGAATGTGTGTGTACAACCGTGTGCATGTGTGTGTACAACCAGAGTCTACTGAGGTAACATTCTAGTCTACAGGTGAGGTCAGCCTCTGGGGACCTCCATCAGTCCGATGTGGACTACTTATTGTGTGGACATGCTTGATCCCTGACTAAAAAAGCAATCAAGCAACCAAGGTTTAAATGTGGCAGGCTGAAGATGATTCAATGTTGCATGGCTGGTGTGGTAACAGCTGTCAGTCGACACGCAGGGCGGCACCAGGTGGCAGGATTTCTATGGGAGATAACTGTCTCTTCCCTGGCATTATGGCCGTGCCAGGATGACAGGGCACATCTACCAGATTCTAGACACAACATGGAAAATATCTATTTACAAACCTATCACAGAAGTGACATAGTTTGTGATGTGTCATCTACACTTTCAGGAGATGTCAGAAGCGACATAGTTTGTGATGTGTCATCTACACTTTCAGGAGATGTCAGAAGAAATCAATGGACATAGAAGGCCAGCCAGGTGAGAAATAACAAGAGCTGGATAGAGAAATGCACAAAGAGAAACTGATGAGTTATTGCAAATGTCAGTGTCAGCCAATCATACAGAAAGTTGTCTTTGATTTTCATGTCCCCATACTGCAAGAGACCAGTTTAAGAGATGATGCCACCCTGAAGTGCTTGGGCACTTATGTCTGTTACGTAAATCTGTTCAGGCTTAGCAAACGAGATTAGGGTGTGAAATATGAGCTGCTTCACCGATGGATAAATTTGGGTGATCTGATTAATAAAGACATAAAATTGTAAAGGATTAAAATACTGCAGGAAACAGAGAATGAAGCGTGTATGCACATGTGGATTTCCTACATCATGAATGAAAGTGAGAATGGAGCATGTATGTACATGTAGAAAGACGGATATTAGTGAGAGAAACATAGACATTAGTGAGAGGAACATGGACATTAGTGAGAGGAACATGAACATTTGTGAGACATACAAGGACATTAGTGAGAGATACATGGGCATTTGTGAGAGAAACATGGACATTAGTGAGAGATGCAAGCACATTAGTGAGAGATACATGGACATTAGTGAGAGAACATGAGCATTAACTCTTAAGCGGGCAAAGCGTCCAGGAACGTTTCTCCCCCCAACAGGCAAATTATTTGAAAGCACCCGTGATTATTATGCATTGTAAAAATGCGATCTCTCGGCTTTCCGAGACTTCCGATTGTTTACTTTCGGTTTCATCGATAGCTTGACAATGTGGCCGCCATTTACAAGCATGTACTTTGAATTTGAACAGATTTTTAAAATAGTTTTTGTGGCTTTTACGCTTTGTATTTCAAAATGGATTTCGACGATTCTTCAAGTGCTAGCGGAGATTTCACTGGGTTCAATTTAAGTGACATTGAAAGGCACGAAATTGACTATTAATCGGAGCTAGATATCAGTGATCAGCGTCACTTTGCTTGAGCAGTCGTGAGTCGGACTTTAAAGAAAGTGATTATGATTCGGAAAATGTGTTTTTAAACTGCCGTATAGATGATTGACAATCACAAACAATATATTGTATTTTGTAAATATTTGTGTTCATGTGTGGATTAGTGGCATTATTCACATGAGTAAACTATTCTGCATGCTTTTCCCTTCCTTTTGCTTTTATGTGACTCAATTCTGTTGATTAACAACTTTTATGTGATATTTTAACTAACATAACCCAAAATTTTACCGAACCTGAAAAAATCTTGCCCGTTCAGGGCTTAAAAACAGACAAACGTCTGCCCTTTAAAGGGTTAATGAAAGAATCATGGTCATTAGTGAGAGAATCATGGATATTAGTGAGAGAAACACGGACATCAGTGAGAGATACATGGATGTCAGTGAGAGAAACACTGACAATGGTGAGATAATCATAGACATTAGTGACAGAGCCATAGACATCAGCGAGAGAATTATGGACATTAATGACAGAATCATTGACATCCATGAGAGAATTACTGATATCCATGAGAGAATCATGGACATTAGTGAATGAAACATGGGCATTAGTGAGAGGTGCATGCATATTAATGAGAGACGCTTAAGCATTAGTGGGAGATACATGGACATTAGTGAGAGAAACATGAACATTAGTGAGAGAATCATGGACATTAGTGAGAGAAACATGGACACTGGTGAGAGAAACATGGACATTGATGAGAAAAACATGGACATTGATGAGAGAAACATGGACATTGATGAGAGAAACATGGACATTGATGAGAGAAACATGGACATAGATGAGAGAAACATGGACATTAGTGAGAGAAACATGAACATTAGTGAGAGAATTATGGACATTAGTGAGAGAATCATGGACATTAGAGAGAGAAACATAGACATTAGTGAGAGAAACATGGACATTGATGAGAGAAAAATTGACATTGATGAGAGAAACATGGACATTGATGAGAAAAACATGGACATTAAAGAGAGAAACATGGACACTAGTGAGAGAAACATAGACATTTGTGACAGACACATGCACAATAGTGAGAGAAACATGGACACTAGTCAGAGAAACATGGACATTTGTGATAGTCACATGGGCAATAGTGAGAGAAACATGGACACTAGTCAGAGAAACATGGACATTTGTGATAGACACATGGACAATAGTGAGAGAAAAATGGACACTAGTCAGAGAAACATGGACATTTGTGACAGACACATGGACAATAGTGAGAGAAAAATGGACACTAGTCAGAGAAACATGGACATTTGTGACAGACACATGGACAATAGTGAGAGAAAAATTGACACTAGTCAGAGAAACATGGACATTTGTGACAGACACATGGACACTAGTCAGAGAAACATGGACATTTGTGATAGACATGTGGACAATAGTGAGAGAAACATGGACATTTGTGATAGACACGTGGACAATAGTGAGAGAAACATGGACATTTGTGATAGACACGTGGACAATAGTGAGAGAAACATGGACATTTGTGATAGACACGTGGACAATAGTGAGAGAAACATGGACATTTGTGATAGACACATGGACAATAGTGAGAGAAACATGGACATTTGTGATAGACATGTGGACAATAGTGAGAGAAACATGGACATTTGTGAGAGAAACATGGACATTTGTGAGAGAAACATGGACATTGATGAGAGAAACATGGACATTAAAAAAGAAACATGGACACTAGTGAGAGAAACATGGACATTTGTGATAGACACGTGGACAATAGTGAGAGAAACATGGACAATAGTGAGAGAAACATGGACATTTGTGATAGACACATGGACACTAGTGAGAGAAACATGGACATTTGTGATAGACACATGGACACTTGTGAGAGAAACATGGACATTTGTGATAGACACATGGACACTTGTGAGAGAAACATGGACATTAGTGAGAAACACACAGACACTTGTGAGAGAAACATTGACACTTGTGAAAGAAACATGGACACTTGTGAGAGAAACATTGACACTTGTGAGAAACGCATGGACATTAGTGACAGACACATGGACAATAGTGAGAAACACATGGACATTTGTGACAGACACATGGACAATAGTGAGAGAAACATGGACATTTGTGACAGACACATGGACAATAGTGAGAGAAACATGGACAATAGTGAGAGAAACATGGACATTTGTGACAGATACATGGACAATAGTGAGAGAAACATGGACATTTGTGACAAACACATGGACAATAGTGAGAGAAACATTGACACTTGTGAGAAACGCATGGACATTAGTGACAGACACATGGACAATAGTGAGAAACACATGGACATTTGTGACAGACACATGGACAATAGTGAGAGAAACATGGACATTTGTGACAGACACATGGACAATAGTGAGAGAAACATGGACATTTGTGACAGACACATGGACAATAGTGAGAGAAACATGGAATTTGTGACAGACACATGGACAACAGTGAGAGAAACATGGACATTTGTGACAAACACATGGACAATAGTGAGAGAAACATGGACATTTGTGACAGACACATGGACACTAGTGAGAGAAACATGGACATTTGTGACAGACACATGAACATTTGTGACAGACACATGGACATTTGTGACAGACACATGGACAATAGTGAGAGAAACATGGACATAAGTGTGAAAGAACAAGGAATGAAACAAGTTCTGCCATCTGACCTCTGCTTTATCAGTCACATACAGGCCAACATTCTCACAGTCTCTGATGGTACAGTTCTTGATTGTAGGGTCTGCATTCTGCCCGGTCACACATACAGCTGCTCCAACTATACACACAAATATAAAACCATATGTGATTGTACAATCATCATACACGGGCTAAATACATTATTCTCATCCTTTACTCTCCACCCATCTCTCAAACACCAACAAGTCAAGAATCTTAATAAGATACATAACTAACCAACAAATCAACTATAATAAGACACATAACTAACCAACAAATAAACTATAATAAGACACATAACTAATCAACAAATAAACTATAGTCTAAACATAAATAACCAACAAATCAACTATATCAAAACACATAACCAACAAACAAATCAACTATATCAAGACACATAACCAACCAACAAATCAACTATATCAAGACACATAACTAACCAACAAATCAACTATATCAAGACACATAACCAACCAACAAATCAAATATAATAAGAGACATAAATAACCATCAAATCAACTATAATATGACACATAATTAATCAACAAATAATGATAATAAGATACATAACCAACCAACAAATCAACTATAATAAGACACATAACTAACCAACAAATCAACTATAATAAGACACATAACTAACCAACAAATCAACTATAATAAGACACATAACTAACCAACAAATCTAACTAACCAACAAATCAACTATAATAAGACACATAACTAACCAACAAATCAACGATAATAAGACACATAACTAACCAACAAAAAATCATCTATATCAAGACACATAGCCAACCAACAAATCAACTATATCAAGACACATAACCAACCAACAAATCAACTGTATCAAGACACATAACCAACTAACAGTTAGTTAGTTAGTCAACAGATCATCCTTATTGCACATCGAACCATTCAGTCCATAAGTGCTCAGATCCCCCTCTTCAGAAATTCCTGCAGTGTATAGCGGTTAACGACACCAGTTCTGTGTTGGTTTATCAATCTTCTTTGGCTTCCTGCATAGTGTTCTTGTTTGGCCACCCTCTTTTGATTTGCTGTTTTCACAGTCTGACCATGGTTGTAGATTCACAGTCATCACTTGGTTCTCGCAAAAGTTTTACTTCTCGTAGAGCATTCAGAATGTCAGCCTGGTCCATGGTGCGTCCGCCCTCCACAGTAGCCTTACCTGCGAGCTTGTCAGCCCACTCATTTCCTTGTGCTCCCGCATGCCCTGGCACGAAGATGAAACTAATCTTTGTCAGCCGAGACCGCTCCAGAGACAGCAACCACTCTCTTTGGATCCACCCCATCTCTATCCTCTTGAGCATGCTCATTGAGTCGCTAAGGAAACATGCCTATTGAATGTCTGTGTCTCGAGCCATGTTATTGTTTTACTTACTGCCATGACTTCCATAGTCAGGCTACTTGTGGTCTCAACAAAAACACCAGAGTCCTCCTTCACAATTCTCCCTCCGGTCCGCACCGTGAAGGCCCATGAGCTTCTCACATGCCGGACGACCGACCCATCTGTGTAGATGACAGCATCACCGTCTAATGAATTCTCAAAAATCAACGCTTGTACTTCCGCCTCCACAGCAGCCTGATTTTCTTGTCAGCATTTTCTGTCTAGTTGGATGCAAACTGAAAAGGACGTACAGAAATCTGTTGGCACTTGTACCCACTCCTCGCCAGGTTCTAAGTCAGTGGTTCTCAACCTTTTTTGGCCCATGCCCCCCCCCCCCTTTCACCATATTTTTAGGACGTCATTCCCCCCTCACCATATTTTTATAACGTCATTCCCCTCCCCTCCCCCCTCTTTCGTATTTCCTCCCAAAAAATGCCCCCCCTGCCCCTACACAGTATATGTAATAATTGAAGCTACATTTAATAGCACATACTAAAACAAGTCTAGACATCTACATAAAACGTGATTTGCGGACCTACTTACGTTATAAAATGAATTTCAGAAGGGTGATACATACAGAACCGTAAAGTATGAAGGGAAAAACAATATCAAGTAATCGGTTCTTGTAGTAACGCAGTCTAGAAATAATCTTAATTCCCCTCCTGGAAACCCTAAAATTCCCCACCGGTTGAGAACCACTGTTCTAAGTCCTCCAGTAAACACGCATGTTGAAGAATGTCTTCTGCTTGACCCATCCACAACCTTCCTCTTTTTAACCTGCTGCCCTTCACCTTCCTAATTTCACTATGCAGTGGATGTGTGTTTGCGTTAATTCTGAGGTAGGCACGTGCTCTGCAAATTTGTAGTCTGTCTTCAATGGTTGGAAAATCAAGAAGGTAGCGCATCGCCCTGCATGCTGTATCTCTTGTACATCAAAGAATAATGCGCATAGCTTCGTTTTGTATTCTTTCCATACTTTCTATCTGCTTAAGGCTGAGAGTCGGGATAGCCATCGCATACTCAAAAACAGACATGACCAGCCTCTCATTTAGGAGGCATAGATGGCGCTGCTCACAGTTTGCTGCCGCCATCATCCACATCGCAGCCAAACCCCGCTTGGCCTTTGTTATCACCTGGTCTATGTGCTCATTATAAGCAAGGCTTCGATCAAAATGTATCCCCAGGTAATTCATTGCCTGCGTTCTTTCCACAGTCTCTGAACACAGATTAACAGTTGGTGTTGGAGTGTTGACAATATGATTATTCAAAGAGAACCATGTCACTGTTGCCTTTGTTGGGTTGACCATTGCCCCAGCTTCAGCACACCAAGTACTTAGGCGATTGAGTTCGGTTTGCAGTTCCACAGCAACCTGATCTCTTTCCTTACCCTGATGATACACTAAAACATCGTCGGCATATGACAATGTCCTCCCTGGTCCCGTGATCTGCTCGCTGGTGATTCTCAGTGTAGCGTTGAACAGCACTGGAGATAATGGTGATCCCTGTGGTAGGCCAGGATATATTGTTGTTGGTTCCGAAGTCCAAATGCCACATCTAAAAACTTATTTCCGTTGGAAGAGAGCTGCAGCGATCCAACTAAGCAGGAACGGACTTATCTTGAGTTCAAGAAGCTGAATCATTAGAAAATCCATGGTACTCTGTTGTACGAGTCCTCAAGATCAATCGGTGCAGCAAAGGTTTCAATGCCTGAGTGGAAACCTTCATAAACATCATGGGCAAAAACTGCTGCATTGGTCCAGGTTTCTCTTTTTGGACGGTACCCTTTCAGGGTAGGTGGGAAAACACCTTGCTTCTCTAGCTGGCTTGATATTTTCCTGGCAATTAACTTCTCCAGCAGCTTGCCTGTTGTATTCTGCATGGTGACCAACAAATCAATAATAATAAGACATAACCAACCAACAAATCAATTATAATAAGACATAACTAACAAACAAATCAATGATAATAAGATACATAACTAACTAACAAATCAACTATAATAAGACACGTAACCAACCAACAGATCAACTGTAACATAACTTACCAACAGATAAACTTTTAATCTTACAATGATCGATGATGGGCTGTGTGTTTTCTGCAATTTCTAGTGCGTAATGTCGATGATGAGGAATGGTGGATGAACTGTCAGGGGAGAACTGAAAAAGTGGGTGGTCATTTGCATCATTTTACAGCACACAATTTCATGTTAATCATTCACAGTGTGACACCTTATGTCTCTAACTACTCAGATACACATTTAATGTGTGTAGATTATGTAGATAAATCACTTGGACAAGTTTGGGGAAAACACTTCCAAACTCATGTTTAACTCTCTAGCAGTACATGTGATCACATGTCTCAAATGTCACATTAGAGAGTGATTTGGAAAAGTTAATCGCAGAATTACCCTCTTCCTATATAATGACAATCCACTTGTAAATGTGCTGTCTTGTGACAATACACTTGTAAATGTGCTGTCTTGTGACAATACACTTGTAAATGTGCTGTCTTGTGACAATACACTTGTAAATGTGCTGTCTTGTGACAATACACTTGTAAATGTGCTGTCTTGTTACATGCCTGGGTGTCTAGGGTGACAGTGATCTAGCTGGCAATACTGTCCACCAAGTTGTGTGCACATATGTCAGGTACAGTGAGAGGTGGACTGACAAGTATATAGTTTGAAAGGTATCTTACATGTGAGCACATATGTCAGGTACAGTGAGAGGTGGACTGACAAGTATATGGTTTGAAAGGTATCTTACATGTGAGCACATATGTCAGGTACAGTGAGAGGTGGACTGACAAGTATATGGTTTGAAAGGTATCTTACATGTGAGCACATATGTCAGGTACAGTGAGAGGTGGACTGACAAGTATATGGTTTGAAAGGTATCTTACATGTGAGCACATATGTCAGGTACAGTGAGAGGTGGACTGACAAGTATATGGTTTGAAAGGTATCTTACATGTGAGCACATATGTCAGGTACAGTGAGAGGTGGACTGACAAGTATATGGTTTGAAAGGTATCTTACATGTGAGCACATATGTCAGGTACAGTGAGAGGTGGACTGACAAGTATATGGTTTGAAAGGTATCTTACATGTGAGCACATATGTCAGGTACAGTGAGAGGTGGACTGACAAGTATATGGTTTGAAAGGTATCTTACATGTGAGCACATATGTCAGGTACAGTGAGAGGTGGACAGACAAGTATATGGTTTGATAGGTATCTTACATGTGAGCACATATGTCAGGTACAGTGAGAGGTGGACTGACAAGTATATGGTTTGAAAGGTATCTTACATGTGAGCACATATGTCAGGTACAGTGAGAGGTGGACTGACAAGTATATGGTTTGAAAGGTATCTTACATGTGAGCACATATGTCAGGTACAGTGAGAAGTGGACTGACAAGTATATGGTTTGAAAGGTATCTTACATGTGAGCACATATGTCAGGTACAGTGAGAGGTGGACTGACAAGTATATGGTTTGAAAGGTATCTTACATGTGAGCACATATGTCAGGTACAGTGAGAGGTGGACTGACAAGTATATGGTTTGAAAGGTATCTTACATGTGAGCACATATGTCAGGTACAGTGAGAGGTGGACTGACAAGTATATGGTTTGAAAGGTATCTTACATGTGAGCACATATGTCAGGTACAGTGAGAGGTGGACTGACAAGTATATGGTTTGAAAGGTATCTTACATGTGAGCACATATGTCAGGTACAGTGAGAGGTGGACTGACAAGTATATGGTTTGAAAGGTATCTTACATGTGAGCACATATGTCAGGTACAGTGACAGGTGGACTGACAAGTATATGGTTTGAAAGGTATCTTACATGTGAGCACATATGTCAGGTACAGTGAGAGGTGGACTGACAAGTATATGGTTTGAAAGGTATCTTACATGTGAGCACATATGTCAGGTACAGTGAGAGGTGGACTGACAAGTATATGGTTTGAAAGGTATCTTACATGTGAGCACATATGTCAGGTACAGTGAGAGGTGGACTGACAAGTATATGGTTTGAAAGGTATCTTACATGTGAGCACATATGTCAGGTACAGTGAGAGGTGGACTGACAAGTATATGGTTTGAAAGGTATCTTACATGTGAGCACATATGTCAGGTACAGTGACAGGTGGACTGACAAGTATATGGTTTGAAAGGTATCTTACATGTGAGCACATATGTCAGGTACAGTGAGAGGTGGACTGACAAGTATATGGTTTGAAAGGTATCTTACATGTGAGCACATATGTCAGGTACAGTGAGAGGTGGACTGACAAGTATATGGTTTGAAAGGTATCTTACATGTGAGCACATATGTCAGGTACAGTGAGAGGTGGACTGACAAGTATATGGTTTGAAAGGTATCTTACATGTGAGCACATATGTCAGGTACAGTGAGAGGTGGACTGA
This sequence comes from Cepaea hortensis, assembly GCA_963921405.1. NCBI lineage: Eukaryota > Metazoa > Mollusca > Gastropoda > Stylommatophora > Helicidae > Cepaea > Cepaea hortensis. The sequence goes on from OY992894.1 coordinate 944,515, forward strand.
CAAGTATATGGTTTGATAGGTATCTTACATGTGAGCACATATGTCAGGTACAGTGAGAGGTGGACTGACAAGTATATGGTTTGAAAGGTATCTTACATGTGAGCACATATGTCAGGTACAGTGAGAGGTGGACTGACAAGTATATGGTTTGAAAGGTATCTTACATGTGAGCACATATGTCAGGTACAGTGAGAGGTGGACTGACAAGTATATGGTTTGAAAGGTATCTTACATGTGAGCACATATGTCAGGTACAGTGAGAGGTGGACTGACAAGTATATGGTTTGAAAGGTATCTTACATGTGAGCACATATGTCAGGTACAGTGAGAGGTGGACTGACAAGTATATGGTTTGAAAGGTATCTTACATGTGAGCACATATGTCAGGTACAGTGAGAGGTGGACTGACAAGTATATGGTTTGAAAGGTATCTTACATGTGAGCACATATGTCAGGTACAGTGAGAGGTGGACTGACAAGTATATGGTTTGAAAGGTATCTTACATGTGAGCACATATGTCAGGTACAGTGAGAGGTGGACTGACAAGTATATGGTTTGAAAGGTATCTTACATGTGAGCACATATGTCAGGTACAGTGAGAGGTGGACTGACAAGTATATGGTTTGAAAGGTATCTTACATGTGAGCACATATGTCAGGTACAGTGAGAGGTGGACTGACAAGTATATGGTTTGAAAGGTATCTTACATGTGAGCACATATGTCAGGTACAGTGAGAGGTGGACTGACAAGTATATGGTTTGAAAGGTATCTTACATGTGAGCACATATGTCAGGTACAGTGAGAGGTGGACTGACAAGTATATGGTTTGAAAGGTATCTTACATGTGAGCACATATGTCAGGTACAGTGAGAGGTGGACTGACAAGTATATGGTGTGAAAGGCATCTTCTATTTAAAGGAATTCTAAATGCACATAATTGAGCTATGAAAAGCCCAGCCATGATGTGTGCTTGAGGCTGGAGAAATAACATGGAAGCCAATGCTTTAGTGGCTAGAGGAGTTGGGACACACTATATAAGTTTACCGATTGACTGCCGCAAGGCGACAGGTCGGCTTAATATTGACAGTGCGTCATTTCTTTCATTTCTATTATTTTCCGCAATTTGTAGTGCCCGATATAAATGAAAATGTACACAAGGAAAAGAAATGCCCTTCAAACAGTACCATACAAGAATTCATTGCTTTTTAGGACAAATGGATTGTGTAAGTGGTTTGTTTTTGTTAATTCAGAAATGGCAATGCTCTCTGGTTCTCGACCTCATAGATTTTCATAAAATTATAGTTTTAACCCTTTATAGGGTGGAACGGCCATTTCTGTCCGATCGCTTAAATGGGCAGATCGCCCGAATGCACCCGATATTATTATGCGTTGTAAAAACGCGATCTCTCGGCTTTCTGATACTTTCGCTTTCGCCGATAGCTTGACAACGTGCCGCCATTTGCAAGCACATACTATGAATTTGAACGGACTTTTACAGACTTTTTTTTGATAGTTTTCTGGGTTTTCACGTTGTTTTTTAAAATGGATTTCGGCAATTCTTCAAGTGATAGCCGAGATTTCGCTAGGTTCAATTTAAGTGACATTAAAGGACATGAAGTTGACTATTAATCGGAGCTAGATATCAGTGAAAAGCGTTACTTTGCATTAGCAGTCGTGAGTCAGACTTTAAAAGAGAGTGATTATGATTCTGAAAATGTGTTTGTAAATTGCCATATAGATGACTGAAAATCACAAACAATAACTGTATTTCGTAAATATTTGTGTTCATATATGGATAACCGGCAATAATCACGTGAGTAACATATTCTGCATGCTTTTCCCTTCATTGTGTTGTTTATTTAACTAAAATCGGTTGACTAACACCTTATTTGTGATGTTTTTACTAATGCAACCCGAAATTTTACCGAACCTGAAAAAATCTTGCCCGCTCAGGGCTAAAAAACGGACAAGCGTCTGCCCTGTAAAGGGTTAAACAATTTTAGATTATAGTTATTCTGATTTAAAGGACTTTGTGAAAGATTCTAAAACTAATACCACATGCAGTATTCAGTCAAATTATTTAGCATATGGGCATAATGGAAAACAAAACTAACAGTGAAAGTTCATCAACATATGATGGCACATGTCGAATTATGCTGACTCTAATGGGCCACACTTGTGTCCCTACGTTTGCTTTGCCTATCACAAATAAGCTAAGGAGTATTTTTAAATAATTACAAAAGAATAATAATTATAAATAAATAGAAAATAGTGTATATATTGTTTCTCAGCACAAATCTGCAGCGTATGTTCCTGACATTTTCCATTTTGTGTGAAAATTATGTGCTTTAAAATATGATGTTTTCATTATGTTTTATTGGTGTTATCGAGCAGTTCTTGTGATATGACAAAAGTGGTGAATTTATCATTATTCAGCAAACGTAACAGGATTATCTTTAACAGATAAGACATAACTCCTTGGTAAGTGGACATTTTTCGTAATTGTCACCATTTTAATTTAAATTGTTATTATAAAACCTATCATCATTGTTATAATATTTCTAACCTCTCAATTAATTATTAACACTGTCAGGTTCCTTGTGCAATCTCCTTTAATTTGACATAATACAATATATCTGCTCGATTTTTAACCATTTATACATCATTGTGGCATACCCCTATTTCCCATTTTCTGCCATGAATTTTTGTTTGGTCCAAACCCACTTTTTTGTTTGGCAGTGAATCAGTGATAGTGACATATTCCCAACATGCCTTGATAGTGACATATCCCCAACATACCTTGATAGTGACACATCCCTAACATACCTTGATAGTGACATATCCCAGGTGACTCAACATACCTTGATAGTGACATATCCCCAACATACCTTGATAGTGACATATCCCCAACATACCTTGATAGTGACATACCCCCAACATACCTTGATAGTGACATACCCCCAACATACCTTGATAGTGACATATCCCCAACATACCTTGATAGTGACATATCCCCAACATACCTTGATAGTGACATATCCCCAACATACCTTGATAGTGACATATCCCCAACATACCTTGATAGTGACATATCCCAGGTAAGCCTTCTTGGCTCCCTCAACAAACATGATTGTGGACTCAGTCTCCCTCTCAATGATCACATGGTCCATGATATTGCCTGGTGCTAGGGACACATTCAACAACAAATGATCACAGTTTTCAAATGGAACCAGAACACTTAGCAAAAATAACATAAATATACTAACACAGCTGTCAAAGTTCCACAATTATGGTATCAACTGAACATAAACATACTAACAAGGTTATCACGGTTCCACAATTATGTTATTAACTGAACATAAACATACTAACACGGCTGTCAGTTTCACAATTATGGTATCAACTATACTTAAAAACACTAACGCAGCTGTCATAGTTCCACAATTATGGTATCAACTGAACATTAACATACTAACATGGCTGTCAAAGTTCCACAATTATGGTATTAACTGAACATAAACATACTAACACGGCTGTCATAGTTCCACAATTATAGTATCAACTATACTTAAAAATACTAATACAGCTGTCATAGTTCCACAATTATGGTATCAACTGAACATAAACATACTAACAAGGTTATCATGGTTCCACAATTATGTTATTAACTGAACATAAACATACTAACACGGCTGTCACAGTTTCACAATTATGGTATCAACTATACTTAAAAACACTAACCCAGCTGTCATAGTTCCACAATTATGGTATCAACTGAACATTAACATACTAACATGGCTGTCAAAGTTCCACAATTATGGTATTAACTGAACATAAACATACTAACACGGCTGTCATAGTTCCACAATTATAGTATCAACTAAACTTAAAAATACTAATACAGCTGTCATAGTTCCACAATTATGGTATCAACTGAACATAAACATACTAACAAGGTTATCACGGTTCCACAATTATGTTATTAACTGAACATAAACATACTAACACGGCTGTCACAGTTTCACAATTATGGTATCAACTATACTTAAAAACACTAACCCAGCTGTCATAGTTCCACAATTATGTTATTAACTGAACATAAACATACTAACACAGCTGTCACAGTTTCACAATTATGGTATCAACTGAACATAAACAGACTAACATGACTGTCACAGTTCCACAATAATGGTATCAACTGAACATAAACATAGTAACAGCTGACACAGTTCCACAATTATGTTATCCACTGAACATAAACATACAAACACAGCTGTCACAGTTCCACAATTATGGTGACTGTGACAAACTTTAGTACTCACACACACAGGAACTGTGACAAACCTTAGTACTCATACACACAGGAACTTTGACAAACCTTAGTACTCATACACACAGGAACTGTGACAAACCTTAATACTCATGCACACAGGAACTGTGACAAACATTAGTACTCATATACAAAGGAACTGTGACAAACCTTAGTACTCATACACACAGGAATTGTGACAAACCTTAGTACTCATACACACAGGAACTGTGACAAACCTTAGTACTCATACACACAGGAACTGTGACAAACCTTAGTACTCATACACACAGGAACTGTGACAAACTTTAGTACTCATACACACAGGAACTGTGACAAACCTTAGTACTCATACACACAGGAACTGTGACAAACCTTAGTACTCATACACACAGGAACTGTGACAAACCTTAGTACTCATATACTCAGAAACTGACAAACCTTAGTACTGACACACTCAGAGACTGTGATAAACCTGATGTAGGGTCAAGCCTTACCTGCACCAATCATAGAGACGGGTGAATCAATCAGCAGAAATTCTCCATGGTATACACCTGCATGTATGAAGATAAGAGCATCTTCCAGTTCTTCAGTGTCAGCAAAGTTGTAGGCAGACTCTATTGTGTCAAATTTCTGAAACAATCATTTTCAATCAAAGCTGTAGGTAATCTCTACTATGACATATTTCTGAAACAATCAGTTGTAATAAAAGCTGTAGGCAGACTCTATTGTGTAAATCTCTGAAACCATCATTTGCAATCAAAGTTGTAGGTAATCTCTACTACAACATATTTCTAAAACAATCATTTGCAATCAAAGCTGTAGGTAATCTCTACTACAACATATTTCTAAAACAATCATTTGCAATCAAAGCTTAAGGTAATCTCTACTACAACATATTTCTAAAACAATCATTTGCAATCAAAGCTGTAGGTAATCTCTACTGTGACATATTTCTGAAACCATCATTTACAATAAAAATGTAGGTAATTTTATTATAACATATTTCTGACACAATTATGTGTCCTGCCAACTGACACAGACACAGATTCCACTAATGATGTCCCTCATCATGTGCCCTGCCAACTGACACAGAAATCTCCACAGATTCCACTAATGATGTCCCTCATCATATGCCCTGCCAACTGACACAGACATCACAGATTCCACTAATGATGTCCCTCATCGTGTGCCCTGCCAACTGACACAGAAATCTCCACAGATTCCACTAATGATGTCCCTCATCGTATGCCCTGCCAACTGACACAGACATCACAGATTCCACTAATGATGTCCCTCATCGTGTGCCCTGCCAACTGACACAGAAATCTCCACAGATTCCACTAATGATGTCCCTCATCATGTGCCCTGCCAACTGACACAGAAATCTCCACAGATTCCACTAATGATGTCCCTCATCATGTGCCCTGCCAATTGACACAGAAATCTCCACAGATTCCACTAATGATGTCCCTCATCATGTGCCCTGCCAACTGATACAGACATCACAGATTCCACTAATGATGTCCCCCATCATGTGCCCTGCCAACTGACACAGAAATCTCCACAGATTCCACTAATGATTCCCTCATCGTATGCCCTGCCAACTGACACAGAAATCTCCACAGATTCCACTAATGATGTCCCTCATCATGTGCCCTGCCAACTGACACAGAAATCTCCACAGATTCCACTAATGATGTCCCTCATCATGTGCCCTGCCAACTGACACAGAAACCTCCACAGATTCCACTAATGATGTCCCTCATTGTGTGCCCTGCCAACTGATACAGAAATCTCCACAGATTCCACTAATGATGTCCCTCATCATGTGCCCTGCCAACTTATACAGAAATCACAGATTCCACTAATGATGTCCCTCATCATGTGCTCTGCCAACTGATACAGAAATCACAGATTCCACTAATGATGTCCCTCATCATGTGCCCTGCCAACTGACACAGAAACCTCCACAGATTCCACTAATGATGTCCCTCATCGTATGCCTTGCCAACTGACACAGAAATCTCCACAGATTCCACTAATGATGTCCCTCATCATGTGCCCTGCCAACTGATACAGAAATCACAGATTCCACTAATGATGTCCCTCATCATGTGCCCTGCCAACTGATACAGAAATCACAGATTCCACTAATTATGTCCCTCATCATGTGCCCTGCCAACTGACACAGAAACCTCCACAGATTCCACTAATGATGCCCCTCATCGTATGCCTTGCCAACTGACACAGAAATCTCCACAGATTCCACTAATGATGTCCCTCATTGTGTGCCCTGCCAACTGATACAGAAATCTCCACAGATTCCACTAATGATGTCCCTCATCATGTGCCCTGCCAACTGATACAGAAATCACAGATTCCACTAATGATGTCCCTCATCATGTGCCCTGCCAACTGATACAGAAATCACAGATTCCACTAATGATGTCCCTCATCATGTGCCCTGCCAACTGATACAGAAATCACAGATTCCACTAATGATGTCCCTCATTGTGTGCCCTGCCAACTGACACAGACATCTCCACAGATTCCACTAATGATGTCCCTCATTGTGTGCCCTGCCAACTGACACAGACATCTCCACAGATTCCACTAATGATGTCCCTCATCATGTGTCCTGCCAACTGACACAGAAATCTCCACAGATTCCACTAATGATGTTCCTCATCGTATGCCCTGCCAACTGACACAGAAATCTCCACAGATTCCACTAATGATGTCCCTCATCATGTGTCCTGCCAACTGACACAGAAATCTCCACAGATTCCACTAATGATGTCCCTCATCATGTGCCCTGCCAACTGACACAGAAATCTCCACAGATTCCACTAATGATGTCCCTCATCATGTGCCCTGCCAACTGACACAGAAATCTCCACAGATTCCACTAATGATGTCCCTCATCATGTGTCCTGCCAACTGATACACACATCTCCACAGATTCCACTAATGATGTCCCTCATCATGTGTCCTGCCAACTGATACACACATCTCCACAGATTCCACTAATGATGTCCCTCATTGTGTGCCCTGCCAACTGATACAGACACCTGTTTTTTTTTTTCTGATTAATCTCGGTCGCATTGTGACCTTCTGCTTGAATAAAACGAATCACACCACAGATTTCACAGCTGGCAGGAAAGGCAATAATAGTGTCCATGTTTGTTTGTTCGCGATTTGTGAACCACTGAACAAATGAGATTGATTTTAGAATAGCTCTCATATATACATCCAGATATCTTCTTCTTCTGCATTCATCCGGAGTGTTTTTTTCCCGGACGTGATTGCGTTGTGCCTGTTTACAGCAGAGCTGCGTTCTTGCGCCGTTAGTCCGACACATCCGACTTCTGCGGGCATTTGTTGACAGGGTTAACCTTCCCGGCATCCAGATATTACAATCTACAACTATATACATCCACAACTACATATATATATCCAGATATTACCACCCACAACTATATACAGCCAGATATTACCATCCACAACTACACAAATCCAGATATTACCATCAACAACTACACACATCCAGATATTACCATCCACAACTACACACATCCAGATATTACGATCCACAACTACACACATCCAGATATTACGATCCACAACTACACACATCCAGATATTACAATCCACAACTATATACATCCAGATATTACCACCCACAACTACATACATCCAGATATTACCATCAAAAACTATACACATCCAGATATTACCATCCACAACTATACACATCCAGATATTACCACCCACAACTATGTACATCCAGATATTACCATCCACAACTATATACATCCAGATATTACCACCCACAACTATATACATCCAGATATTACCATCCACAACTATACACATCCAGATATTACCATCCACAACTATATACATCCAGATATTACCACCCACAACTACACACATCCAGATATTACCATCCACAACTATACACATCCAGACATTACCATCCACAACTATATACATCCAGATATTGCCATCCACAATTATATACATCCATATATTACCATCCACAATTATATACATCCATATATTACCATCCACAACTATGTACATCCAGATATTACCATCCACAACTATATACATCCAGATATTACCACTCACAACTATATACATCCAAACATTACCATCCACAACTATATACATCCAGATATTACCATCCACAACTATATACATCCAGATATTCCCATCCACAACTATATACATCCAGATATTACCATCCATAACTACACACATCCAGATATTACCATCCACAAATATACACATCCAGATATTACCACTCACAACTATATACATCCAGATATTACCATCCACAACTATATACATCCAGATATTACCATCCATAACTACACACATCCAGATATTACCACCCACAACTATACAAATCCAGATATTACCACCCACAACTATATACATCCAGATATTACCATCCACAACTATATACATCCAGATATTACCATCCACAACATTACACATCCAGATATTACCATCCACAACTACATACATCCAGATATTACCATCCACAACTACACACATCCAGATATAACCACCCACAACATACATCCAGATATTACCATCCACAACTATATACATCCAGATATTACCATCCACAACTATATACATCCAGATATATACATCCAGATATTACCATCCATAACTACACACATCCAGATATTACCACCCACAACTATATACATCCAGATATCTTCTTCTTCTTCTTTGCGATCATCCGGAGTGTTTTTTTCAGATGTGATTGTGGTGTGTCTGTTATGCACCCTTGGGCCGAAACCCGTAGGCCAACACATCGACTTTAGCGTGCTTTTTTGACCAGGTAGCATTCCTGGGAGACTCTCACTTTTGCGGTGCCGTCTGCAACCCAGCTGGCCAGGATGGAACGGTTGAAGACAATGGTCATCCCTCAAAGGAAGGCAGGGACAGTCCATAGCATTTTCCGCCATCCAAGGTTGCTTCCATAGTTGCAGGGCCGACACATAGCGCCCTGGTTCTGGGCTAGCCGAGGGAATCGTCACGTCCTGCTTATGGCTGCTTTTAAATCCTCACTTCAATATATTGGGCTTTCCTTCACCACGGGCTGTTCCTGCACAAACCAGACAAGTCTGCAGATGGTATCCACTCAGCGAGTTTTCGGACATGTGCGTGTCCTTGCGCCCTTCAGAGCTGTTCCAGGCACGGTGGACATTCGGAAAACTACCTAGTCAGAGCTGTTCCGAGCAAGAGCGGCATTCGGGAACTAGGTAGTCAGAGCTGTTCCTAGCACGAGAGACAAATGGACGAGATGTTTCACTCGGACGTAAAATGCGTAGTGCCAGTTTTTATTTTGCCACCCGTAGGCCAGCACTGCCGGTTTCGGCGGGCATTTTTTAATGAGGTTAGCCTTCCTCGGGTTTTGAGGCACGTTAGACTTATTGTTGTGATGCCTCCCACATCTCAGCTGGTCAGGATAGAACGGTCAACGACAAAATGGTCAACCCTCAAGGGAAGGCAGGGACAGATCATGGGCATTCTCTCGCTATCCAAGGAGGCTTCCATAATTGCAGAGCCGGCACATATTGCTCTGAGACTGGGCTCACCCGAGGAGTTGCCACGTCCTGCTCATGGCTGCTTTAGTTCCTCACTTCCATATGTTGGGCATCTCGCTTGCCACTGGCCGCTCAAGCACACACCAGGAACGGTCAGGCTGTGGGCGACATCCACTCGGTAAGCTTTGCTTTTGACTTCGGACCACGCAATAGGTTCGCTCGCCGTGCGTTCCATTTCGCGTCATTGAGACGTCCTTCCACTTTTGTCTACACTCTTTATGAGTTAGATACAGACAGTTTGCATAACCATTTTCTTCGACTGGGGGACTTCTGACTTTTTGTGCTCGCTCACGAGGTAGGCTACATGTGCTGCCGGCTCAGCACCTTACCTCCGTGCAGCGGTGAACGAGAAAAGGCCTGGCCCTCTCATCCGGGAATCTCTCATATCCCCCAGATGAGAGCCTTCGAACATGTATCAGACCTGAGCATGTAGCTTGCTCAGAATCACGCCTCTATTTTTCGGTAGGTGGGTATCAGCCTTGCTCTCAGATATCCGAGGGTTTGTGGCTTAGAGGCGTTCAGCCACAGCCCTTGACAGGGAGCCTTAAGAGTTTTGTCCGGACCAAGAACTTCTGCCTTCGTGCACCTGATTTAAATTTTTGACTGCTATCCTCACAGTCGACCTGCAGGGCAGCAGGTTGTGTCTCTCTTAGTCTGATCCCTATCCCATAAGCTGTCCGATATGTAGTTTTTCATCCATCGGCAAGCAAATGGGGTCGATGGGACACGCAAGCTCCCCCACCACGTCAAGGTGGAGACACATAGGGGGAGCATCCAGATATTACCATCCACAACTATATACATCCAGATATTACCACCCACAACTATATACATCCAGATATTACCATCCACAACTATATACATCCAGATATTACCATCCACAACTATATACATCCATAACTACACACATCCAGATATTACCATCCACAACTATAAACATCCAGATATTACCACCCACAACTATATACATCCAGATGTTACCATCCACAACTATATACATCCAGATATTACCATCCACAACTATATACATCCAGATATTACCATCCACAACTATATACATCCAGATATTACCATCCACAACTATATACATCCAGATAGTACCATCCATAACTACACACATCTAGATATAACCACCCACAACATACATCCAGATATTACCATCCACAACTATATACATCCAGATATTACCATCCACAACTATATACATCCAGATATTACCATCCACAACATACATCCAGATATTACCATCCATAACTACACACATCCAGATATTACCATCCACAACAACATACATCCAGATATTACCATCCACAACTACATACATCCAGATATTACCACCCATCAAGAGTCTACATCCAGTCACAACCATATATGCATGGGCAACTTCAAATTGACTCACAATCAAATGTCTTCCCTTGAAACGTTTGCCTCTGGGTGTCTCACACTGAGGGATGTTGTCCCTGGACACATGGATGCCTCTGTACTGTCAATGTTCAACAAATCACATCAGTACATGTTATCTAGCACACACTCACCCACCCACCCACACGTGTCAACATGACTTACACAAACAACAATGCACATAACAATATGTCAAACTATTTCTTACAGTAAACACAGAAAACTACAATTTAAAAAATCATGTACATTACAACACAACGATAGACATCAAACTATCTCCTAAAACAAAACATATACAGTTGAAATTGCCATACTATTTCCTACATCAAAATCATACAATAGAACATGTGAGTGACACTAGCTGCTAAACTAATCACATACATGTGAATGAAAATAGTTGCCAGAACAAACAAATACATTAGAACTTGCAAACTTATTTCCTACAATACACACACACACAATAGAACATATGAAATTACTTCCTACAATCAACATAGATAACAATAAACACACATAATAGAACACTTGGACACTCTTGTTCTCACAACAAAGAACAGCTTGTTATTGGTGAGAATGTTCTGATCACTGCGAAGCATCTCCCATCAGATGTTACGATTGTTCAGAGATAGTTGTATCGACTCACTTGTTCAAGAATATTTCCATTTACTTGGATGTTACGCTGCATGGTCTCGAGGTATGGTGTCCGCCTCGAGTGCTGGAGGTCCCGGGTTCAAGCCCCGGTGATGACCGGGATTTTTTCACGTGGAGTTCTAGTAATAAAATTTCCCTGGTCTCTGGGTAGTGAGATCGAACGCCTAAGTGTATTGTTGCGCACGTAAAAAAATCCCTTGGCAGTTGGAAATAAAGAGTAGCCTAACGGCACTGCCCAGGCAAAATTTTGTGTTAAAAATCTACCCAAGTATTTTCAGGATCCTCGGCGGTGCTACGGAGTTCGTGCACTGAGCTGAGTTTCTCCAGACTCAGATTTGAGTTAGGAGGAGAACGGAGCACTTATGGGTTGCACCCGTGTTCAGTGATGTTGATCCATCAACTAAACTAAACTGCAATTTCTTTCTTCTTGGAGATCATTTCTGGACTCATCATACAATGTCATTCTTATTTAACCAGGATGGTGGTGTACGGATTTGCATATCAAGGAGAAATAATGCACCTAATTCCCTCTGCTAGCCTACAGGACACCCTTGGGTAATGTAGAGTAGCTGTTTAGTTTTATCCCCCACACAACCCCATAGTAATGCGAAATTGTTGCTCAGGTGGCGGACTGAACTTGAGAGTAGCTGACAGATAGTTATGGTCTCTCTCTCTTTCTTTCTCTGTGTGGGTGGAGGATGTGGGTGGGGATGTGTGTGGGTGGGAGGTGGGAGGTGTGTGTTTGTGGGTGGGGATGTGTGTGGGGGATGTGTGTGTGGGTGGAGAGATGTGTGGGGATGTGTGTGGGGGATGTGTGTGTGTGGGTGGGGAGATGTGTGTGTGTGTGTGGGTGGAGGATGGGTGATTGGGGTGGGTGGGGATGTGTGTGTATGTGTGTGTATAGACGTGGCATGTGTGGGTGGGTGGGGGGGAGATTGTGTGGGTGGGGGATGTGTGAAAGTGGGGGATGTGTGGGTTGGCTGGGATATATGTGTGAAAGTGGGGGATGTGTGGGTAGGTGCGTGATGTGTGGGTTGATGGGATATGTGTGTAGGTGGGGATGTGTGGTTGGGGGATGTGTGTTTGACTGGGTGGTTGAGGGTCTGTGCGTGTGTGGTGGAGGATATGTGGGTGGGTGAGTGTTTATGGGTTATGTGATGAGTGGAGGATGTGTGTGTGGGTGAGGAGATGTGTGTAGGTGGGAGATGTGTGGGTGGGCGATGGGTGGGCGGGTGCATGCATGTGTGCCTGGGGATGTGTGGTGGGTGGGAGATGTGTTTAGGGAGATGTGTGTGGGTGTGGGATGTGTGGGTGGGGATGGGTAGGGCATGTTTGTGTGCCTGGGTGTGTGTGTGGGGTTGGGTGGGTGATGTGTGGGTGGATGGGGGATGGGTGGATGGTTGGGGTATGTGTCTCATAACATGGTAATATGCATTGTTCATGTTTACAACATTCATTTGACAATGTTTCTTCCTATGTGAATGTATTATGCACTGATGAACGAAAGATGAGTGATTGGAAGGGCTGAATGTAAGACGGGCCTGTGTGCCAAATTTGTTACCCTTTGAAAATAAAGTCTGTTCATTCGTTTTCTCTGTGTGTGTGTGTGTGTGTGTGTGTGTGTGTGTGTGTGCGGGCGCACATGTGTGTGCTTAAAAAAGTCGCTTAAAAGTCGACAGGGTCGACTTCATCGCACCGGGTTTTATCCCATATGGCTCGGTCTCTTTCCGCAGCGCGGAAAGCGTCGCACAAAGCACGAACTCCGTAGCTTTTAGCGACGACCCACAGGAGTCTCCGAAACATTTAACTCGTAAACCGAAGGGTGCGGCCCGGAATCGAACCCACAACCTTCGGAGCACGAGTCAAACGGCTTGACCACTTCGCCACAGAGACTCCCACAGACATGTGTGTGCATGTGTGTTCAACAGTGTTTGAGAAGGTATAAGCATGCTCATCATTAGATTCCAAAAAGTGCTGTTATAATTAATTCTGTGAAATAACAGTGTTTAGATAACATCTTTAAGAAAGGAAAGACAAAAAAGAATTTAGGAAAATCATTGGCAACAATCCATACTAATACTAATACAGACTGACTAACTCACAGAAAGATCATACATGACACTGAAAACAATCAGTGCAACATGGATTCATATTTGTTATGCCATCATCATCATGTGTCTTGTTCAATGGTGAAGGTGTTCAGGTGTCTCCACTGACCTGTGTAAGGTGTTCTAGATCCACTGCTGACTGTTCCTTCAAGCCACTGATTGAGATCATCAGGCAAATGTTTCTTGGGCTGTCTCTGCTATGCTCTGATCTTTCCAGCCTTCATGATGTTCTCTGGTGTCTCCCTTCCATTATGGTGACCAACTGACTGACTTTGTCTCTTTCTAACAAGAGTGATTGAAGTTCTGTGGCCTCTTCCAGGCAATCATTTCCAGGCTGACAATTGATTATTTTACAGTTAGTGCCACATTTGTCTGTTAGTCAAATGAATATCAGTGTGAATGGGCATCTTCTTATACTCCTAGATACATATTTAGGCAGGTAAAATAATTAAACAACTATGAAGAGAGAATAGTTAACAGCATTAAGTACACACTGCAATTCTGATCATACTATAAGCCTGATGTCTACAGTCCATTTTGTCCAGATAAATACTGTACATAACAACATACCAGTTGTTTAAAGCTTTCCTTCCATGGGTTTTCATAAATAGGATCATCTGGGGACACAAACTGGAATACACGTGGTTCAGGGTTCATCAGAGGATTCTCATATTCAAAGACTTCTACATAGAGCACTTTCCTGAAAGTTCAACATAAAACATGAGCTGTGTCAGAACATGGCACCCACGTCTACAGCACAACACCTCAATATGGCACCCATGTTTACAGCACAACACCTCAATATGGCACCCACATCTACAGCACAACACCTCAACATGGCACCCACATCTACAGCACAACACCTCAACATGGCACCCACGTCTACAGCACAACATCTCAACATGGCACCCACATCTACAGCACAACACCTCAACATGGCACCCTTGTCTACAGCACAACACCTCAACATGGCACCCACATCTACAGCACAACACCTCAACATGGCACCCATGTCTACAGCACAACACCTCAACAGGGCACCCACATCTACAGCACAACACCTCAACATGGCACCCACATCTACAGCACAACACCTCAACATGGCACCCACGTCTACAGCACAACATCTCAACATGGCACCCACATCTACAGCACAACACCTCAACATGGCACCCACATCTACAGCACAACACCTCAACATGGCACCCACATGTAGCATGGCACCTAAGTTTACAGCACAACACCTCAACATGGCACCCACGTCTACAGCACAACACCTCAACATGGCACCCACATCTACAGCACAACACCTCAACATGGCACCCACGTCTACAGCACAACATCTCAACATGGCACCCACATCTACAGCACAACACCTCAACATGGCACCCACATGTAGCATGGCACCTAAGTTTACAGCACAACACCTCAACATGGCACCCACGTCTACAGCACAACACCTCAACATGGCACCCACATCTACAGCACAACACCTCAACATGGCACCCACATGTAGCATGGCACCTAAGTTTACAGCACAACACCTCAACATGGCACCCACGTCTACAGCATTGAGCATGTAGAGAGCACTGACACAGACTCACAGAAAGATCATACATGACATTAAGCATGGAGAGAATACTAATACATACTGACTAACTCACAGAAAGATCATACATGACATTAAGCATGGAGAGAATACTAATACAGACTGACTAACTCACAGAAAGATCATACATGACATTAAGCATGGAGAGAATTCTAATACAGACTGACTAACTCACAGAAAGATCATACATGACATTAAGCATGGAGAGAATACTAATACAGACTGACTAACTCACAGAAAGATCATACATGACATTAAGCATGGAGAGAATACTAATACAGACTGACTCACAGAAAGATCATACATGACATTAAGCATGGAGAGAATACTAATACAGACTGACTCACAGAAAGATCATACATGACATTAAGCATGGAGAGAATACTAATACAGACTGACTAACTCACAGAAGGATCATACATGACATTAAGCATGGAGAGAATACTAATACAGACTGACTCACAGAAAGATCATACATGACATTAAGCATGGAGAGAATACTAATACAGACTGACTAACTCACAGAAAGATCATACATGACATTAAGCATGGAGAGAATACTAATACAGACTGACTCACAGAAAGATCATACATGACATTAAGCATGGAGAGAATACTAATACAGACTGACTCACAGAAAGATCATACATGACATTAAGCATGGAGAGAATACTAAATACAGACAGACTCACAGAAAGATCATACATGACATTAAGCATGGAGAGAATACTAATACAGACTGACTCACAGAAAGATCATACATGACATTAAGCATGGAGAGAATACTAATACAGACTGACTCACAGAAAGATCATACATGACATTAAGCATGGAGAGAATACTAATACAGACTGACTAACTCACAGAAAGATCATACATGACATTAAGCATGGAGAGAATACTAATACAGACTGACTAACTCACAGAAAGATCATACATGACATTAAGCATGGAGAGAATACTAATACAGACTGACTCACAGAAAGATCATACATGACATTAAGCATGGAGAGAATACTAATACAGACTGACTCACAGAAAGATCATACATGACATTAAGCATGGAGAGAATACTAATACAGACTCACAGAAAGATCATACATGACATTAAGCATGGAGAGAATACTAATACAGACTGACTAACTCACAGAAAGATCATACATGACATTAAGCATGGAGAGAATACTAATACAGACTGACTCACAGAAAGATCATACATGACATTAAGCATGGAGAGAATACTAATACAGACTGACTCACAGAAAGATCATACATGACATTAAGCATGGAGAGAATACTAATGCAGACTAACTCACAGAAAGATCATACATGACATTAAGCATGGAGAGAATACTAATACAAAATGACTAACTCACAGAAAGATCATACATGACATTAAGCATGGAGAGAATACTAATACAGACTGACTCACAGAAAGATCATACATGACATTAAGCATGGAGAGAATACTAATACAGACTAACTCACAGAAAGATCATACATGACATTAAGCATGGAGAGAACACTAATACAGACTGACTAACTCACAGAAAGATCATACATGACATTAAGCATGGAGAGAATACTAATACAGACTGACTCACAGAAAGATCATACATGACATTAAGCATGGAGAGAATACTAATACAGACTGACTAACTCACAGAAAGATTGTACATGACATTGAGCATGTAGAGAGCAATGACACAGACTGACTCACCACAATTCATGATCACTGGCTATGGACCGGAATCTCCGACAAACCTGGGCAGCATTACAAAGGTCCAGCTCTTTTAGGAAGGAGAATATGTAAAACATCACCTCGTCTGGGAGTTCATGCTGGAGATATCTAGCAGCCACCCGACCTGATGTGAGTACAGCAGTACTTGCATCAACATGACTGTATCAACATGACTGCATCAACATGACTGCATGCATGGCTCCACTAGTATGGCAACATATACTCTCACATGTAACAATGACTGACATGTTTAGTCCATCCCTTAACCAACATGATCAGACCATCCCTGCTTAGCCGATATGTTTAGTCCATCCTTCCTTAGCCAACATGATAGACCATCCTTCCATAGCTGATATGGTTAGTCCATCCTTCCTTAGCAGACATGTTTAGTCCATCCTTCCTTAGCAGACATGTTTAGTCAATCCTTCCATAGCCAATATGTTTAGTTCATCCTTCCATAGCCAATATGTTTAGTTCATCCTTCCATAGCCAATATGTTTAGTCAATCCTTCCATAGCCAATATGTTTAGTTCATCCTTCCATACCAATATGTTTAGTCCATCCTTTCTTAGCAGACATGTTTAGTCCATCCTTCCATAGCCAATATGTTTAGTCCATCCTTCCATAGCCAATATGTTTAGTCCATCCTTCCATAGCCAATATGTTTAGTCCATCCTTCCATAGCCAATATGTTTAGTCCATCCTTCCATAGCCAATATGTTTAGTCCATCCTTCCATAGCCAATATGTTTAGTGTATCCTTCTTTAGCCAACATGTTTAGTCCATCCTTCCATAGCTGACATGTTTAGTCCATCCTTCCATAGCCAATATGTTTAGTCCATCCTTCCATAGCCAATATGTTTAGTCCATCCTTCCATAGCCAATATGTTTAGTCCATCCTTCCATAGCCAATATGTTTAGTGTATCCTTCTTTAGCCAACATGTTTAGTCCATCCTTCCATAGCTGACATGTTTAGTCCATCCTTCCATAGCCAACATGTTTAGTCCATCCTTCCTTAGCTTACATGTTTAGTCCATCCTTCCTTAGCCGACATGTTTAGTCCTGCCAGGGAGCAAGCAGATGACGATCTTTTATTCACTGGTGCACTCCTTCAAGATAAAGGGTGTGTTAATGACTGCTAGTGGTTATTCATAGAGAGTGTCTGACTGCTCACAAGGTCGACAGGGTCATACACACTCTGCGTTTGATGAAAGGCTGATATGTTGACTCATCGTTATCAAGTATAACTATATTCACGTCATGACTTCTTTCTTTTGATGTTCCACTCCGTGGAGTTGATGTTGAGCTACATATTCAGAACCACCATTATAGTTAGTTACTTTTAACTGTCACTCGTTGCTTCTAACCACACGCAAACTATAATGAGTTGAACACGACTCTTAACAATCAACTCAAGTAACTCCAGATCCATTTTCAATGTCTATTCATCGCTACACCAGAATACACATCATTTATTCCACAAAAGATTCATGAATATACACAACAATGCCTAAACGTTGACTATTCTAAAAGAGTGGCGTACTGTTAGCCATGCTCTATGAAACCATAACTAGGTTCAACGCTGACCATGGTTTAAGCCTCAACTGCTGAAGGTGATGCCTTGTCCTCTGACCAAGCGTCCTGAATGCTTTTCACATTCTCATGACCATGCTCGTGGCGGGTCACTCCAGACGGTCTCCTCAAGCAGACCACACTTGTTACAAACTCATGCCATGTTCCAGGCCTGTATAAACCGGACCATGGCAAGTCTATCTTTTATTAGCCAACATGTGGTTTTCAATGATCAGCTTGTCTCTGTTAGTCAAGTGTTTCTCATGGGCCAGGTGTTGTCTTGCACAGTCACAGGCACCTCAACAGTGACAATGATCTAGTGATACCGCTGCAGTATTCACACGCAGTTGACATTCACTTCTCAAAACTGACAGACATTCAACATTTATCTCAAGTCTGATACATTCACATTTTGTGCCTGGCCAGCTGGCACTGGTGTTCACATCTTTCCAGAGATCTCAGTCCTTGGTGCTCTCCATCAACTCTGCTGATATTATTCTAGGCTGTCTCAGTCCTTGGTGCTCTCCATCAACTCTGCTGATATTATTCTATGCTGTCTCAGTCCTTGGTGCTCTCCATCAACTCTGCTGATATTATTCTAGGCTGTCTCAGTCCTTGGTGCTCTCCATCAACTCTGCTGATATTATTCTAGGCTGTCTCAGTCCTTGGTGCTCTCCATCAACTCTGCTGATATTATTCTAGGCTGTCTCAGTCCTTGGTGCTTTCCATCAACTCTGCTGATATTATTCTAGGCTGTCTCAGTCCTTGGTGCTTTCCATCAACTCTGCTGATATTATTCTAGGCTGTCTCAGTCCTTGGTGCTCTCCATCAACTCTGCTGATATTATTCTAGGCTGTCTCAGTCCTTGGTGCTCTCCATCAACTCTGCTGATATTATTCTAGGCTGTCGCAGTCCTTGGTGCTCTCCATCAACTCTGCTGATATTATTCTAGGCTGTCGCAGTCCTTGGTGCTCTCCATCAACTCTGCTGATATTATTCTAGGCTGTCGCAGTCCTTGGTGCTCTCCATCAACTCTGCTGATATTATTCTAGGCTGTCTCAGTCCTTGGTGCTCTCCATCAACTCTGCTGATATTATTCTAGGCTGTCTCAGTCCTTGGTGCTCTCCATCAACTCTGCTGATATTATTCTAGGCTGTCGCAGTCCTAGGTGCTCTCCATCAACTCTGCTGATATTATTCTAGGCTGTCGCAGTCCTTGGTGCTCTCCATCAACTCTGCTGATATTATTCTAGGCTGTCGCAGTCCTTGGTGCTCTCCATCAACTCTGCTGATATTATTCTAGGCTGTCGCAGTCCTTGGTGCTCTCCATCAACTCTGCTGATATTATTCTAGGCTGTCTCAGTCCTTGGTGCTGTCCATCAACTCTGCTGATATTATTCTAGGCTGTCTCAGTCCTTGGTGCTCTCCATCAACTCTGCTGATATTATTCTAGGCTGTCTCAGTCCTTGGTGCTCTCCATCAACTCTGCTGATATTATTCCAGGCTGTCTCAGTCCTTGGTGCTCTCCATCAACTCTGCTGATATTATTCTAGGCTGTTGCGGTCCTTGGTGCTCTCCATCAACTCTGCTGATATTATTCTAGGCTATCTCAGTCCTTGGTGCTCTCCATCAACTCTGCTGATATTATTCTAGGCTGTCTCAGTCCTTGGTGCTTTCCATCAACTCTGCTGATATTATTCTAGGCTGTCTCAGTCCTTGGTGCTCTCCATCAACTCTGCTGATATTATTCTAGGCTGTCTCAGTCCTTGGTGCTCTCCATCAACTCTGCTGATATTATTCTAGGCTGTCTCAGTCCTTGGTGCTCTCCATCAACTCTGCTGATATTATTCTAGGCTGTTGCAGTCCTTGGTGCTCTCCATCAACTCTGCTGATATTATTCTAGGCTATCTCAGTCCTTGGTGCTCTCCATCAACTCTGCTGATATTATTCTAGGCTGTCGCAGTCCTTGGTGCTCTCCATCAACTCTGCTGATATTATTCTATGCTGTCTCAGCCCTTGGTGCTCTCCATCAACTCTGCTGATATTATTCTAGGCTGTCTCAGTCCTTGGTGCTCTCCATCAACTCTGCTGATATTATTCTAGGCTGTCGCAGTTCTTGGTGCTCTCCATCAACTCTGCTGATATTATTCTAGGCTGTCGCAGTCCTTGGTGCTCTCCATCAACTCTGCTGATATTATTCTAGGCTGTCGCAGTCCTTGGTGCTCTCCATCAACTCTGCTGATATTATTCTAGGCTGTCTCAGTCCTTGGTGCTCTCCATCAACTCTGCTGATATTATTCTAGGCTGTCTCAGTCCTTGGTGCTCTCCATCAACTTCGCTGATATTATTCTAGGCTGTCTCAGTCCTTGGTGCTCTCCATCAACTCTGCTGACATTATTCTAGGCTGTCGCAGTCCTTGGTGCTCTCCATCAACTCTGCTGATATTATTCTAGGCTGTCGCAGTCCTTGGTGCTCTCCATCAACTCTGCTGATATTATTCTAGGCTGTCGCAGTCCTTGGTGCTCTCCATCAACTCTGCTGATATTATTCTAGGCTGTCGCAGTCCTTGGTGCTCTCCATCAACTCTGCTGATATTATTCTAGGCTGTCGCAGTCCTTGGTGCTCTCCATCAACTCTGCTGATATTATTCTAGGCTGTTGCAGTCCTTGGTGCTCTCCATCAACTCTGCTGATATTATTCTAGGCTATCTCAGTCCTTGGTGCTCTCCATCAACTCTGCTGATATTATTCTAGGCTGTCGCAGTCCTTGGTGCTCTCCATCAACTCTGCTGATATTATTCTATGCTGTCTCAGTCCTTGGTGCTCTCCATCAACTCTGTGATATTATTCTAGGCTGTCTCAGTCCTTGGTGCTCTCCATCAACTCTGCTGATATTATTCTAGGCTGTCTCAGTCCTTGGTGCTCTCCATCAACTCTGCTGATATTATTCCAGGCTGTCTCAGTCCTTGGTGCTCTCCATCAACTCTGCTGATATTATTCTAGGCTGTCTCATCCTTGGTGCTCTCCATCAACTCTGCTGATATTATTCTAGGCTGTCGCAGTCCTTGGTGCTCTCCATCAACTCTGCTGATATTATTCTAGGCTGTCTCAGTCCTTGGTGCTCTCCATCAACTCTGCTGATATTATTCTAGGCTGTCGCGGTCCTTGGTGCTCTCCATCAACTCTGCTGATATTATTCTAGGCTGTCTCAGTCCTTTGTGCTCTCCATCAACTCTGCTGATATTATTCTAGGCTGTCTCAGTCCTTGGTGCTCTCCATCAACTCTGCTGATATTATTCTAGGCTGTCTCAGTCCTTGGTACTCTCCATCAACTCTGCTGATATTATTCTAGACTGTCGCAGTCCTTGGTGCTCTCCATCAACTCTGCTGATATTATTCTAGGCTGTCGCAGTCCTTGGTGCTCTCCATCAACTCTGCTGATATTATTCTAGGCTGTCGCAGTCCTTGGTGCTCTCCTTTCAACTCTGCTGATATTATTCTAGGCTGTCTCAGTCCTTGGTGCTCTCCATCAACTCTGCTGATATTATTCCAGGCTGTCGCAGTCCTTGGTGCTCTCCATCAACTCTGCTGATATTATTCTAGGCTGTCGCAGTCCTTGGTGCTCTCCATCAACTCTGCTGATATTATTCCAGGCTGTCGCAGTCCTTGGTGCTCTCCATCAACTCTGCTGATATTATTCTAGGCTGTCGCAGTCCTTGGTGCTCTCCATCAACTCTGCTGATATTATTCTAGGCTGTCTCAGTCCTTGGTGCTCTCCATCAACTCTGCTGATATTATTCTAGGCTGTCTCAGTCCTTGGTGCTCTCCATCAACTCTGCTGATATTATTCTAGGCTGTCGCAGTCCTTGGTGCTCTCCATCAACTCTGCTGATATTATTCTAGGCTGTCGCAGTCCTTGGTGCTCTCCATCAACTCTGCTGATATTATTCTAGGCTGTCTCAGTCCTTGGTGCTCTCCATCAACTCTGCTGATATTATTCTAGGCTGTCTCAGTCCTTGGTGCTCTCCATCAACTCTGCTGATATTTTTCTAGGCTGTCGCAGTCCTTGGTGCTCTCCATCAACTCTGCTGATATTATTCTAGGCTGTCGCAGTCCTTGGTGCTCTCCATCAACTCTGCTGATATTATTCTAGGCTGTCTCAGTTCTTGGTGCTCTCCATCAACTCTGCTGATATTATTCTAGGCTGTCTCAGTCCTTGGTGCTCTCCATCAACTCTGCTGATATTATTCTAGGCTGTCGCAGTCCTTGGTGCTCTCCATCAACTCTGCTGATATTATTCTAGGCTGTCGCAGTCCTTGGTGCTCTCCATCAACTCTGCTGATATTATTCTAGGCTGTCGCAGTCCTTGGTGCTCTCCATCAACTCTGCCGATATTATTCTAGGCTGTCTCAGTCCTTGGTGCTCTCCATCAACTCTGCTGATATTATTCTAGGCTGTCGCAGTCCTTGGTGCTCTCCATCAACTCTGCTGATATTATTCTAGGCTATCTCAGTCCTTGGTGCTCTCCATCAACTCTGCTGATATTATTCTAGGCTGTCGCAGTCCTTGGTGCTCTCCATCAACTCTGCTGATATTATTCTATGCTGTCTCAGTCCTTGGTGCTCTCCATCAACTCTGCTGATATTATTCTAGGCTGTCTCAGTCCTTGGTGCTCTCCATCAACTCTGCTGATATTATTCTAGGCTGTCGCAGTCCTTGGTGCTCTCCATCAACTCTGCTGATATTATTCTAGGCTGTCGCAGTCCTTGGTGCTCTCCATCAACTCTGCTGATATTATTCTAGGCTGTCTCAGTCCTTGGTGCTCTCCATCAACTCTGCTGATATTATTCTAGGCTGTCTCAGTCCTTGGTGCTCTCCATCAACTCTGCTGATATTATTCCAGACTGTCTCAGTCCTTGGTGCTCTCCATCAACTCTGCTGATATTATTCTAGGCTGTCTCAGTCCTTGGTGCTCTCCATCAACTCTGCTGATATTATTCTAGGCTGTCGCAGTCCTTGGTGCTCTCCATCAACTCTGCTGATATTATTCTAGGCTGTCTCAGTCCTTGGTGCTCTCCATCAACTCTGCTGATATTATTCTAGGCTGTAGCAATCCTTGGTGCTGTCCATCAACTCTGCTGATATTATTCTAGGCTGTCTCAGTCCTTGGTGCTCTCCATCAACCTTTCTGATATTATTCTAGTCTGTCTCAGTCCTTGGTGCTGTCCATCAACTCTGCTGATATTATTCTAGGCTGTCTCAGTCCTTGGTGCTCTCCATCAACTCTGCTGATATTATTCTAGGCTGTCTCAGTCCTTGGTGCTCTCCATCAACTCTGCTGATATTATTCTAGGCTGTCTCAGTCCTTGGTGCTCTCCATCAACTCTGCTGATATTATTCTAGGTTGTCTCAGTCCTTGGTGCTCTCCATCAACTCTGCTGATATTATTCTAGGCTGTCTCAGTCCTTGGTGCTCTCCATCAACTCTGCTGATATTATTCTAGGCTGTCTCAGTCCTTGGTGCTCTCCATCAACTCTGCTGATATTATTCTAGGCTGTCTCAGTCCTTGGTGCTCTCCATCAACTCTGCTGATATTATTCTAGGCTGTCTCAGTCCTTGGTGCTCTCCATCAACTCTGCTGATATTATTCCAGGCTGTCGCAGTCCTTGGTGCTCTCCATCAACTCTGCTGATATTATTCCAGGCTGTCTCAGTCCTTGGTGCTCTCCATCAACTCTGCTGATATTATTCTAGGCTGTCGCAGTCCTTGGTGCTCTCCATCAACTCTGCTGATATTATTCTAGGCTGTCTCAGTCCTTGGTGCTCTCCATCAACTCTGCTGATATTATTCTAGGCTGTCTCAGTCCTTGGTGCTCTCCATCAACTCTGCTGATATTATTCTAGGCTGTCTCAGTCCTTGGTGCTCTCCATCAACTCTGCTGATATTATTCTAGGCTGTCTCAGTCCTTGGTGCTCTCCATCAACTCTGCTGATATTATTCCAGGCTGTCGCAGTCCTTGGTGCTCTCCATCAACTCTGCTGATATTATTCCAGGCTGTCTCAGTCCTTGGTGCTCTCCATCAACTCTGCTGATATTATTCTAGGCTGTCGCAGTCCTTGGTGCTCTCCATCAACTCTGCTGATATTATTCTAGGCTGTCTCAGTCCTTGGTGCTCTCCATCAACTCTGCTGATTCTTCTTCTTCTTCTTCTTTCGTTCGCTTGAAATATGTCTATATCTGCAATGTCGTCTCTTGCATGAATTGAACTGTTTTTTTTCAGTTCACACAGTGGTCCATAGAGTTTATCTTCCACTGTCATCTCTCTAGGCCAGAAGGTTTGCCTAGATATGTTATATTTTGGGCAGTCTTGGAGTGTGCTCTGCTGTCTGCGATGCCAATCCACATGTGCACATGGCTGTTTCACGAATCTTGAATTTTGTATACATGTGGTTGCGTAATCTATTGTGTCCTGTTCTGAGGCGCAGAATAATGACTTGTTCTGGTCTGTCCATAATGTGGTAGTCATCTTGAGCAGGTTTTGGTGGCTTTCTGACTGATTTGATCATTCTTTTCTTTTGGTGGTATGTAACGGGCACATCAGGCTGTTCCTCTTTGGCTCCTTCCTTAGCCAATTGATCAGCTCTGTTGTTTCCGGGTACTCCACAGTGGGATGGTATCCACTGTATGGTGACTTTATGCTGACTGCTAAGTTCAGAAAGTAGTGTCCTTAGTACTGGCAATTTCCCAGAGAGGAGCGCCTCGAGTACTGATTTTGCATCTGTTAGTAGCACCACAGGTTGTGCACCATTGCTGTTATTTAGTAATTTCTCTGTTGCTATCTTGATTGCCTCAATTTCGGCATCATAGTTATGGCAGTACTTTCCTGTCGGTACTCTGGCTGTGTCCCTAGTATTATTTGGGTATTCTATGTACACTCCCGCTCCTCCATTTCGAACAGCATTTTGTGCTGACCCATCTGTGTAGACTCGGATCCAGAGGTCCTGTGGGTATTCTTCATCAAGGAAGCTGAGAGTGGCTGTTCTGCGCTGCACACTGTTCTGTTCTTCCTTGTCAAATATTCCTCTCACTTTTGTCTGGATTTGTAACGATAGTCTATGCTCATCTTTCCATGGAGTTCGCTCTGGAATAGTTGTTAGGGGGATACCAACTGTGGGCAGATCAGTGGTTTCTCTGCAGAGTCGTTTGGCCTGGTGGATAAAACTACTTCTTTTCAACCGCCCCATAGCTAGGTTTTCAAATCTGTTCTTCATAGGGTGGCCTGGCAAGCTGAGGGACTTTTCTGCTTGTATTAGCATTTTCGTATCTCTGCGCTCACTCAGTGCCTGTGTCCTCCCCATCTTCTCCATTTCCACTATAGGGGTTGATCTCATCCCTCCTGTGGTGACTCTAAGTGCTTGATTTTGCACCTTGTCCAACTCTTGTAGTGTGGTATTTGATGCTGAACACCACGCAGTTGACCCATATTCCAGGTGTGGTCGTATGCTCTGTTGGTAAACTTTGCTAAGTATTTTCGTACTGGCTCCCCATGTGGTTCCACTTAGCTTTCTCAGGATGGCTATTTTCCTTCTGGCTTTTGCTACTGCTTTGTTGATGTGCTTTCTCCATGTCAGCTTGCCATCAAATGTTACTTCAAGGTATGTTGGTTCTTTATCTTCTCTTAGGGGTGTTCCATTTATCTGGATGATCCCTGCCTTTTGTTTTGGAGAGAGGGTAAATAGGGTGGTGCTGCACTTGTCAGTGTTTATGCTGACACACCATCTATTTGCCCATGCAGCAAATGTATCTACAGCTCTTTGTAGCAATCTGGTGGCCACTGATGCATATTCATTTGTGCTCCATAGAACCAGGTCATCGGCGTACATTGCCGCTTTAATTCCATGCGGTAGGTGAGCAACAAGATCATTGATGAAGATTAGAAAAAGTGTGGGGGACAAGACTCCGCCCTGGGGGACACCGTGACGCAGTAGTACTTTCTTGCTCTTGAGTCCGTCTATCTGTACTCGGGCTCTTCTGTTGTGCAAGTATGCTTTCACCCATTTGTACATTCTTCCATTGACTTTGCAGTTTCTCAGTTTCTTCATCAGACCTTCTTTCCAGACTTTGTCAAAGGCTTTCTTCAGATCTATCCATGCCGCAAGCACCAGCTTCTTCTCTTGGAATGCATCCTCAATTTCTTGAGAGAGGTAGGTTGTCTGATCTTCCGTAGAGTAGCACTGCCTAAAGCCAGCCTGCTGTGGCACAAGGATGTTTTTACTTTCAATGTACCACTGCAGTCTGTGATTGATGATGCGCTCCAGTGTTTTGCAGAGACAGCTGGTGAGGCTAATTGGTCTGTAGCTAGAGGCAATGGAACCATCTTTCCCTGATTTTAGGAGGGGTATCATGATTGCTTCTCTCCAGGCTTGTGGAACACTGCCTAAGGTCCAGCTGTTATTGAAGATCTGCAACAGCTTTGTTTTGGCCTCTGTTCCTAGGTTCCTGATCATTTCATTGGAGATACCATCAGCTCCTGGTGACTTTCTCATTTTCAGTTTTGATATGGCTAGCTCCAGTTCGCTGATTGTGATGGGTGCCTCCAGAACCTCATGTACTATTTCCTTCTGTCCTGTATGTTGTCGTTTCTCTCAAATCTCTTGTTGTTTCTCTGGACTAATTTTGATATTGCTATCTTGTGCGAACGAGTCCGCAAAATGGTCAGTTGCTTGCTTTCTTGTTAAGATTTTTCCATCTTTATGTAGTGCAATTTTTGAGTTTCTCCCTGTGCCCTCGTCATTAAGCTGTTTTATTAGCTTCCACAATTTCCTTGTGTCTCTTTCAAAGTTCAGAGACTCCGTTTTCTCCTGCCAGCTTTTCCGTCTAGCCTGCAGCTTGGCCCTTTGAAATTTGGCTTTTGCATGCTGGAATTTATTGTGGTGCTCTTGGCTGGGTGTGGCCTCTGCTTGCTTTCTACACACTTCAACATCATTATGCAACTGTTCCAGTTCACTACTCCAGTAGGGTTTATATTGTTTACGGGCTCCTCTTGGTACTGTTTCTCGCGCTGCCTGTAGTATGCATTTCCCAAACTCTTCAATTGCTTTATTTATGTCTTTCTCAGTGTTCAGGTTTCTAACCAGTATGCTGGTGCGATGCTTGTACATTGCCCAGTCTGCTTTCTTGTAGTTCCACCTCGAGAGGGTGCTGCTTTCACTTACAAGCTCATTTTCTACGGTTAGAAAGACTGGCCGATGGTCACTGCCACCAAGTTGTTTCCCAACAGTTCGTGTAATGTTCCACTCCAGGTCTGGTGAATGAAAAGCCAGGTCAGGTGTAGTTGTAGAGTGCCATGATCTCGAGTAGAAAGTATGTGGGTCGGACGGCTTGTTAATCAACATGAATCTATTCTCATCTTGCCAGTCTTCCAGTCTCTCTCCTCTCTGGTCCATGTGATCATAGCCCCAGCTCTGCGAGTGGCTGTTGAAATCGCCACACACAATCATTTTTTCTTTTAGTGGTAGAGTGTCCAGTGCCTGTGGGCGGTCACTTGGACAGTAGTAATTGATCAGATGTAGATCTGTATTACCTGTCTTAAGTTTAAGTGTCTGATACTCAGCCCCTTCCATGTAGACTTTGATTTGAGAAGCCATGATGTTATTTCTTACAAGGGTCAGTATCCCACCTTTTCGCCTGTTCTTTCGGTCAGATCGGTAACACTGGTAGCCTCTGATTTTGAAGGCTATATTTTCATTGAGGTGAGTTTCTTGCAAGCAACATATGCTTACTTTTTCTTGGTCCAAGATTTTTTCTAATTCTATTTTTTTGTTGCTGACTCCCTCCGCATTCCAGTGCATTATTTTAAGTCTTCGTTTAGTATGGCCAGTCGTCCTATTCTCATGTCCCCTGGCTCCACAGGACATCTGAGAAGGACCTCCAGTAGTTGGGGTTGGACCATTTCGAGACATAGGGCCCGGCACTGCACCTGCCTGGGGGTCCAAAGCAGGGCGAGCACCATAACGATTAGCAGTAGTCGACATATTCCATTTTGCGTGATTGCGTGGCATCCTGATTTCTGTGGTGCGCCTCTTGGCTGGTTGCCTCCGTCTTCAGCACCTTTCTTTGCTAGAGCAGACTGTGGTCTCACTCAAGTGTAGATGTGTACGCGCGCACACACCTGTCTGCGCATGCATGTACGTGCATACACATCTAGAGCATACTGGTTATTTTCCGGCGCCAGAGACTCGCCGTCGCCCCTTCTCCTGTTAGTTTAAACAGGTCCGCCACGTGAAGGTGAGGAGTTGGACTTTTGCTGCATAGGTTATGTATTCACGAGCCATTGAGGTATTTGAGCAATGTTGGGCGCTCACCCCAACACCGCGCCTCGGCTACATACAGCAACATTTGGAACCCAACTCTGCTGATATTATTCTAGGCTGTCTCAGTCCTTGGTGCTCTCCATCAACTCTGCTGATATTATTCTAGGCTGTCGCAGTCCTTGGTGCTCTCCATCAACTCTGCTGATATTATTCTAGGCTGTCGCAGTCCTTGGTGCTCTCCATCAACTCTGCTGATATTATTCTAGGCTGTCGCAGTCCTTGGTGCTCTCCATCAACTCTGCTGATATTATTCTAGGCTGTCGCAGTCCTTGGTGCTCTCCATCAACTCTGCTGATATTATTCTAGGCTGTCGCAGTCCTTGGTGCTCTCCATCAACTCTGCTGATATTATTCTAGGCTGTCGCAGTCCTTGGTGCTCTCCATCAACTCTGCTGATATTATTCCAGGCTGTCTCAGTCCTTGGTGCTCTACATCAACTCTGCTGATATTATTCTAGGCTGTCGCAGTCCTTGGTGCTCTCCATCAACTCTGCTGATATTATTCTAGGCTGTCGCAGTCCTTGGTGCTCTCCATCAACTCTGCTGATATTATTCTAGGCTGTCGCAGTCCTTGGTGCTCTCCATCAACTCTGCTGATATTATTCTAAGCTGTCGCAGTCCTTGGTGCTCTCCATCAACTCTGCTGATATTATTCTAGGCTGTCGCAGTCCTTGGTGCTCTCCATCAACTCTGCTGATATTATTCTAGGCTGTCGCAGTCCTTGGTGCTGTCCATCAACTCTGCTGATATTATTCTAGGCTGTCGCAGTCCTTGGTGCTCTCCATCAACTCTGCTGATATTATTCCAGGCTGTCGCAGTCCTTGGTGCTCTCCATCAACTCTGCTGATATTATTCTAGGCTGTATCAGTCCTTGGTGCTCTCCATCAACTCTGCTGATATTATTCTAGGCTGTCTCAGTCCTTGGTGCTCTCCATCAACTCTGCTGATATTATTCTAGGCTGTCGCAGTCCTTGGTGCTCTCCATCAACTCTGCTGATATTATTCTAGGCTGTCTCAGTCCTTGGTGCTCTCCATCAACTCTGCTGATATTATTCTAGGCTGTCTCAGTCCTTGGTGCTGTCCATCAACTCTGCTGATATTATTCTAGGCTGTCGCAGTCCTTGGTGCTCTCCATCAACTCTGCTGATATTATTCTAGGCTGTCGCAGTCCTTGGTGCTCTCCATCAACTCTGCTGATATTATTCTAGGCTGTCGCAGTCCTTGGTGCTCTCCATCAACTCTGCTGATATTATTCTAGGCTGTCGCAGTCCTTGGTGCTCTCCATCAACTCTGCTGATATTATTCTAGGCTGTCGCAGTCCTTGGTGCTCTCCATCAACTCTGCTGATATTATTCTAGGCTGTCGCAGTCCTTGGTGCTCTCCATCAACTCTGCTGATATTATTCCAGGCTGTCGCAGTCCTTGGTGCTGTCCATCAACTCTGCTGATATTATTCTAGGCTGTCTCAGTCCTTGGTGCTCTCCATCAACTCTGCTGATATTATTCTAGGCTGTCGCAGTCCTTGGTGCTCTCCATCAACTCTGCTGATATTATTCTAGGCTGTCGCAGTCCTTGGTGCTCTCCATCAACTCTGCTGATATTATTCTAGGCTGTCTCAGTCCTTGGTGCTCTCCATCAACTCTGCTGATATTATTCTAGTCTGTCGCAGTCCTTGGTGCTCTCCATCAACTCTGCTGATATTATTCTAGGCTGTCTCAGTCCTTGGTGCTCTCCATCAACTCTGCTGATATTATTCTAGGCTGTCTCAGTCCTTGGTGCTCTCCATCAACTCTGCTGATATTATTCTAGGCTGTCGCAGTCCTTGGTGCTCTCCATCAACTCTGCTGATATTATTCTAGGCTGTCTCAGTCCTTGGTGCTCTCCATCAACTCTGCTGATATTATTCTAGGCTGTCTCAGTCCTTGGTGCTCTCCATCAACTCTGCTGATATTATTCTAGGCTGTCGCAGTTCTTGGTGCTCTCCATCAACTTTGCTGATATTATTCTAGGCTGTCTCAGTCCTTGGTGCTCTCCATCAACTCTGCTGATATTATTCTAGGCTGTCTCAGTCCTTGGTGCTCTCCATCAACTCTGCTGATATTATTCTAGGCTGTCTCAGTCCTTGGTGCTCTCCATCAACTCTGCTGATATTATTCTAGGCTGTCGCAGTCCTTGGTGCTCTCCATCAACTTTGCTGATATTATTCTAGGCTGTCTCAGTCCTTGGTGCTCTCCATCAACTCTGCTGATATTATTCTAGGCTGTATCAGTCCTTGGTGCTCTCCATCAACTCTGCTGATATTATTCTAGGCTGTCTCAGTCCTTGGTGCTCTCCATCAACTCTGCTGATATTATTCTAGGCTGTCGCAGTCCTTGGTGCTCTCCATCAACTTTGCTGATATTATTCTAGGCTGTATCAGTCCTTGGTGCTCTCCATCAACTCTGCTGATATTATTCTAGGCTGTCTCAGTCCTTGGTGCTCTCCATCAACTCTGCTGATATTATTCCAGGCTGTCTCAGTCCTTGGTGCTCTCCATCAACTCTGCTGATATTATTCCATGCCGTCTCAACATTGACTAATATATCAAATAAAAGTTTAGGATATGTACAGTCAATATTGATTGATGTATGAAATAAAGGTTTAGGATGATATGTACAGTCAACACTGACTGCCGTACCTTGTGGTTGCAGTGCAGGATTAATGCTGGATTTTCTTCTCTTTTTCCTTGGTGGCTGTAGCACAGCATCTGAGGCGAAGTAGACCTGGACCCCACTGTTACTGTGTGATGTGCGCCTGCGAAGATTATATCTGCTGCAGTTTTCATCATCAGAACATCCACCATCTGTTGCGGTTGGTGGTGACTCTGCTGATGTAGAGGGAAAAAAATACTATTCACAAGTATGTGATTACAAGCCTTACAAAATCTGCATCAACATTTTTTTGGGGGGGTCATCGAACCACCCCAGATTAGGAAAATACAGTTTAGCTGAATATCTGACCACATCACCTCTCCCAACATGGCAATGATGTAAGGGAATACAACAAGTGATGCTGGGAAAAAATAGTAATTCTAACAAGCTTGTGATAGTGAAGGTCTCACCTATAGATTAGCAGAAAGATTAAAGATGCCCTCTCAAACATGCAGTGGGAGAAGTAAGCCTAGATTATGCAATGCATCACATGGTGGAGATTAGGAGGGAAGATGGACAAGCATTCAGTGCTTTAATGATGGAACAGACTAGATGATTTTGAGTGTAGCTTGTCAGAAAGACCCATTTCCAATTCCAACAGAGAAAGAAAATGGAGTGCCAGGACCAGATGTGTCAGATCTATATAACAGATAACGGTCAGAGGAACATCTATCTACTACCAAAATATTCCTGGTGGTGGTGGTGGGGAGGGGGAGAAAGAAATATTAGAGAGAGAGAGAGAGAGAGAGAGAGAGAGAGAGAGAGAGAGAGAGAGAGAGAGAGAGAGAGAGAGAGAGAGAGAGAGAGAGAGAGAGAGAGAGAGAGAGAGAGAGAGAGAGAGAGAGAGAGAGAGAGAGAGAGAGAGAGAGAGAGAGAGAGAGAGAGAGAGAAGAAGAAGAGAACATGACATGGCTTCATGTTTGTTAAGAACATGTAACACGTGGCAACTGGAAGTACTATGTACTGTGTGAGAGAGGAACATCTATCTACTACCAAAATATTCCTGGTGGTGGTGGTGGGGAGGGGGAGAAAGAAATATTAGAGAGAGAGAGAGAGAGAGAGAGAGAGAGAGAGAGAGAGAGAGAGAGAGAGAGAGAGAGAGAGAGAGAGAGAGAGAGAGAGAGAGAGAGAGAGAGAGAGAGAGAGAGAGAGAGAGAGAAGAAGAAGAGAACATGACATGGCTTCATGTTTGTTAAGAACATGTAACACGTGGCAACTGGAAGTACTATGTACTGTGTGAGAGAAATACATGAACATACTTTCCACGTATACATAATTTAATGTTAGAATGCATTTGCCAAACAAAAGCAATATGAATATGTCCATATAAGGGAAGGAAAGAGGAACGGATGACTATGTGCAGATAAAGGAAAAGAGTGTATGAAGCATAATGTTACTCTACAGTTGCTGACAGTGGTGCTGGGCTTCCTAATGGTGAATTCAAGAGTAACCAAATACAGATCACCAAGCGGAATGCTACAGAAACAATCAATCTTTATCCAGAGACTATAAGAGTTCAGTGGGTTCACAACTCCATCCAAATGCACAAACAGTGAAAGAATCAACTTCTGCCTCATGCATCTCCACACCCAAGGTGTCTGCCATGTCCTGTGTCCATCTCCACACCCAAGGTGTCTGCCATGTCTGGGTCCATCTTTGTGCTCATCAACTTCTGCCTCATGCATCTCCACATCCAAGGTGTCTGCTATGTCTGGGTCCATCTTTGTGCTCATCAACTTCTGCCTCATGCATCTCCACATCCAAGGTGTCTGCCATGTCTGGGTCCACCTTTGTGCTCATCAACTTCTGTCTCATGCATCTCCACATCCAAGGTGTCTGCCATGTCTGGGTCCATCTTTGTGCTCATCAACTTCTGCCTCATGCATCTCCACACCCAAGGTGTCTGCCATGTCTGGGTCCATCTTTGTGCCCATCAACTTCTGCCTCATGCACCTCCACACTCAAGGTGTCTGTCATGTCTGGGTCCATCTTTGTGCTCATCAACTTCTGCCTCATGCATCTCCACACCCAAGGTGTCTGCCATGTCCTGTGTCCATCTCCACACTCAAGGTGTCTGTCATGTCTGGGTCCATCTTTGTGCTCATCAACTTCTGCCTCATGCATCTCCACACCCAAGGTGTCTGCCATGTCTGGGTCCATCTTTGTGCTCATCAACTTCTGCCTCATGCATCTCCACATCCGAGGTGTCTGTCATGTCTGGGTCCATCTCCACACCCGAGGTGTCTGTCATGTCTGGGTCCATCTTTGTGCTCATCAACTTCTGCCTCATGCATCTCCACACCCAAGGTGTCTGTCATGTCTGGGTCCATCTTTGTGCTCATCAACTTCTGCCTCATGCATCTCCACACCCAAGGTGTCTGCCATGTCTGGGTCCATCTTTGTGCTCATCAACTTCTGCCTCATGCATCTCCACACCCAAGGTGTCTGTCATGTCTGGGTCCATCTCCACACCCAAGGTGTCTGTCATGTCTGGGTCCATCTTTGTGCTAATCAACTTCTGCCTCATGCATCTCCACACCCAAGGTGTCTGTCATGTCTGGGTCCATCTCCACACCCGAGGTGTCTGTCATGTCTGGGTCCTTCTTTGTGCTCATCAACTTCTGCCTCATGCATCTCCACACCCGAGGTGTCTGTCATGTCTGGGTCCATCTTTGTGCTCATCAACTTCTGCCTCATGCATCTCCACACCCATGGTGTCTGCCATGTCCTGTGTCCATCTCCACACCCATGGTGTCTGCCATGTCTGGGTCCATCTCCACACCCATGGTGTCTGCCATGTCTGGGTCCATCTCCACACCCATGGTGTCTATCATGTCTGGGTCCATCTTTGTGCTCATCAACTTCTGCCTCATGCATCTCCACACCCAAGGTGTCTGCCATGTCCTGTGTCCATCTCCACACCCAAGGTGTCTGCCATGTCTGGGTCCATCTTTGTGCTCATCAACTTCTGCCTCATGCATCTCCACACCCAAGGTGTCTGCCATGTCTGGGTCCATCTTTGTGCTCATCAACTTCTGCCTCATGCATCTCCACACTCAAGGTGTCTGTCATGTCTGGGTCCATCTTTGTGCTCATCAACTTCTGCCTCATGCATCTCCACACCCAAGGTGTCTGCCATGTCCTGTATCCATCTCCACACCCAAGGTGTCTGCCATGTCTGGGTCCATCTTTGTGCTCATCAACTTCTGCCTCATGCATCTCCAAACCCAAGGTGTCTGCCATGTCTGGGTCCATCTTTGTGCTCATCAACTCTGCCTCATGCATCTCCACACCCATGGTATC
The DNA here is from genome assembly GCA_963921405.1 of Cepaea hortensis. Taxonomy (NCBI): domain Eukaryota; kingdom Metazoa; phylum Mollusca; class Gastropoda; order Stylommatophora; family Helicidae; genus Cepaea; species Cepaea hortensis. The sequence continues at coordinate 979,903 of OY992894.1, forward strand.
TGCCATGTCTGGATCCATCTTTGTGCTCATCAACTTCTGCCTCATGCATCTCCACACCCAAGGTGTCTGCCATGTCTGGGTCCATCTTTGTGCTCATCAACTTCTGCCTCATGCATCTCCACATCCAAGGTGTCTGCCATGTCTGGGTCCATCTTTGTGCTCATCAACTTCTGCCTCATGCATCTCCACACCCAAGGTGTCTGCCATGTCTGGGTCCATCTTTGTGCTCATCAACTTCTGCCTCATGCATCTCCACACCCAAGGTGTCTGCCATGTCTGGGTCCATCTTTGTGCTCATCAACTTCTGCCTCATGCATCTCCACACCCAAGGTGTCTGCCATGTCCTGTGTCCATCTCCACATCCAAGGTGTCTGCCATGTCTGGGTCCATCTTTGTGCTCATCAACTTCTGCCTCATGCATCTCCACACCCAAGGTGTCTGCCATGTCTGGTTCCATCTTTGTGCTCATCAACTTCTGCCTCATGCATCTCCACACCCAAGGTGTCTGCCATGTCTGGGTCCATCTTTGTGCTCATCAACTTCTGCCTCATGCATCTCCACATCCAAGGTGTCTGCCATGTCTGGGTCCATCTTTGTGCTCATCAACTTCTGCCTCATGCATCTCCACACCCAAGGTGTCTGCCATGTCTGGGTCCATCTTTGTGCTCATCAACTTCTGCCTCATGCATCTCCACACCCAAGGTGTCTGCCATGTCTGGGTCCATCTTTGTGCTCACCAACTTCTGCCTCATGCATCTCCACACCCAAGGTGTCTGCCATGTCCTGTGTCCATCTCCACACCCAAGGTGTCTGCCATGTCTGGGTCCATCTTTGTGCTCATCAACTTCTGCCTCATGCATCTCCACACCCAAGGTGTCTGCCATGCCCTGTGTCCATCTCCACACCCAAGGTGTCTGCTATGTCTGGGTCCATCTTTGTGCTCATCAACTTCTGCCTCATGCATCTCCACATCCAAGGTGTCTGCCATGTCTGGGTCCATCTTTGTGCTCATCAACTTCTGCCTCATGCATCTCCGCATCCAAGGTGCCTGCCATGTCTCGGTCCATCTTTGTGCTCATCAACTTCTGCCTTATGCATCTTTAAAAAAAAGTCGCTTAAAAGTCGACAGGGTCAACTTCATTGCACTGGGTTTTATCCCATATGGCTCGGTCTCTTTCCACAGCACGGAAAGCGTCGCACAAAGCACGAACTCCGTAGCTTTTAGTGACGACCCACAGGAGTCTACGAAACATTTAACTCGTAAACCAAAGGACGTAGCCCGGAATCTAACCCACAACCTTTGGAGCACGAGTCAAACGGCTTGACCACTTCGCCACAGAGACTCCCGTTATAAGCATCTCCACACCCATGGTGTCTGCCATGTCCTGTGTTCATCTCCACACCCAAGACGTCTGCTATGTCCTGTGTTCATCTCCACACCCAAGACATCTGCTATGTCCTGTGTCCATCTTTATGCTGGTCAACTTCTGCCTCATTACAGCAGTCGGCTGAACATTCTGTGCTGCAACTCCAGTTATTAGTTACAGAACCACACCTATTAAGAACCTGTCCCTCTGTACGCCTAAGCCAATTGTATTTATCAATTACATGCAGGTGCCAGATTACCTACATCGGCAGAACAGAGAGCCAATTGAACAACAGGGTCATCAAACACATACCCAACTGGATTGACAGAATAATAAAGAAAGACTGAGAATCTGGCCAAGCCGACATACCACAAACCTCCTACGTCATCAATTGAATGGCTTATGATGAAAACTGGCTATGTGATTGATAGGGACAATGTGTTTTGTGTGTTGTTTAACAAGCAATATGGTCATATTTTAAAGCTGGCAGAAGCAATCACCATTAATTTACCTAAGTCAAATTTGTGCAAACAGAAAGACATGAAGGTCAGTTTAAAATTACCATGGTTGACAATTGATATTACTGTGTGAATATGAGTGCTGTATATTTCAGCTTGATGATTTATCTAATTGCTTTATGTTGTGTGATTTATACGGCATGTACCTGTACCTGACGAGATGCAGCGAAATATGCCAGGCAATAAAATGTACAATCTATTGTTTGACTTCGTTATTCAAAACTACTACTGCCAGGCTGCAACAATGATGAATAAATTACTACTATTAGTCCTGGGTAATGATGGACAAACAACTTCTCCTAGCAGACTTCAACAATGATGAACAAACTATTCCTACACCACCTAGACAATGATGGACAAACAACTTCTCCTAGCAGACTTCAACAATGACGAACAAACTATTCTCGCCAGATCTCAACAATGATGGACATAATTTCTAGCACACCTTATGATTATAGACAAACTTATTTCTGCCAGTCTGCAACAATGATGAACAAACTATTCCTACACCACCTAGACAATGATGGACAAACAACTACTTATATAAGACCTGGACAATGATGGACAAACAACTACTATTACAAGACCAGGACAATGATGGTCAAACTACTCCTATTACAAGACCTGGACAATGATGGACAAACTACTCCCACAAGACCTGGACAATGATGGACAAACTACTCCTAGAAGACGTGGACAATGATGGACAAACTACTCCTAGAAGACGTGGACAATGATGGGCAAACTACTACTAGAAGACCTAGACAATGATGGGCAAACTACTACTAGAAGACCTAGACAATGATGGATAAACTACTCCTAGAAGACGTGGACAATGATGGGCAAACTACTACTAGAAGACCTAGACAATGATGGACAAACTACTCCTAGAAGACGTGGACAATGATGGGCAAACTACTACTAGAAGACCTGGACAATGATGGACAAACAATTATTCCTTGCAGAAGCTGACAATAATGGAATACAAAACAATGTTTTCCCGTAGTGAATTTGAATAACGAAGACACAAACAATAGATTGCACAATTTATTGCCTGGCATATTTCGCATATTTGTGTGATTTCTGCAGTATGTACCTGACGAGATGCAGCGAAATATGCAAGGCAATAAATCGTGCAATCTATTGTTTGTGTCTTCGTTATTCAAATTCACTACAGGAAAACATTGTTTTGAATTTCTCAAACGTCGCCTCCCATTACCAACTGTGAACCGATTAGATGGATTACTCAAGCTGAAGTGTAAAATATCGCTACAGGATTGTCAATTGAGATTTCTCGAGGAATGCCTAAGGACGGGGATATTTCCTAACCGGTATCTCAGATCTCTGAGGGCCGACAGAATATGTCCGACAAGAAAAAACCTGAGACGACTGACAAAAAACCAGATAGAAGAAACCCAGTCCAAGCTGGCCAACTTGAAGCGCACACACAGTTCTGCCTACTATGTCACCCAAGAATTAAAATTATCGTGGTAGATAAGTGACATTACTGTGTGAATATGTGTATATTTCAACTTGAAGGATTTATCTAGTTAATTCACGTAAGTTGTGTGATTTCTGCAGTATGTACCTGACGAGATGCAGCGAAATATGCCAGGCAATAAATTGTGCAATCTATTGTCTTCGTTATTCAAAATAATGGAATAACTTCTCCTAGAAGATCTGGACAAAGATGGACAAAGTACTACTAGAAGACCTGGACAATGATGGACAAACTACTCCCACAAGACCTGGACAATGATGGACAAACTACAGCTAGAATACCTGGACAATGATGGACAAACTACTCCTAGAAGACCTGGACAATGATGGATAAACTACTCCCACAAGACCTGGACAATGATGGACAAACTACTCCCACAAGACCTGGACAATGATGGACAAACTACAGCTAGAATACCTGGACAATGATGGACAAACTACTCCTAGAATACCTGGACAATGATGGATAAACTACTCCTAGAATACCTGGACAATGATGGATAAACAACTCCTAGAAGATGTGGACAATGGTGGACAAACTACAGCTAGAATACCTGGACAATGATGGACAAACTACTCCCACAAGACCTGGACAATGATGGATAAACTACAGCTAGAATACCTGGACAATGATGGATAAACTACTCCTAGAAGATGTGGACAATGGTGGACAAACTACAGCTAGAATACCTGGACAATGATGGACAAACTACTCCCACAAGACCTGGACAATGATGGACAAACTACAGCTAGAATACCTGGACAATGATGGATAAACTACTCCTAGAAGATGTGGACAATGGTGGACAAACTACAGCTAGAATACCTGGACAATGATGGACAAACTACTCCCACAAGACCTGGACAATGATGGACAAACTACAGCTAGAATACCTGGACAATGATGGACAAACTACTCCCACAAGACCTGGACAATGATGGATAAACTACTCCTAGAATACCTGGACAATGATGGATAAACTACTCCTAGAATACCTGGACAATGATGGATAAACTACTCCTAGAAGACCTGGACAATGATGGATAAACTACTCCTAGAAGACCTGGACAATGATGGATAAACTACTCCTAGAAGACCTGGACAATGATGGATAAACTACTCCTAGAAGACCTGGACAATGATGGATAAACTACTCCTAGAAGACCTGGACAATGATGGATAAACTACTCCTAGAAGACCTGGACAATGATGGATAAACTACTCCTAGAAGACCTGGACAATGATGGATAAACTACTCCTAGAAGACCTGGACAATGATGGACAAACTACAGCTAGAATACCTGGACAATGATGGACAAACAATTATTCCTTGCATAAGTTGACAATGATGGACAAAGTAGTACTAGAATACCTGGACAATGATGGACAAACTACAACTAGAATACCTGGACAATGATGGATAAACTACTCCTAGAAGATGTGGACAATGGTGGACAAAGTAGTACTAGAATACCTGGACAATGATGGATAAACTACTCCCACAAGACCTGGACAATGATGGACAAACTACAGCTAGAATACCTGGACAATGATGGACAAACAATTATTCCTTGCATAAGTTGACAATGATGGACAAAGTAGTACTAGAATACCTGGACAATGATGGACAAACTACAACTAGAATACCTGGACAATGATGGACAAAGTAGTACTAGAATACCTGGACAATGATGGATAAACTACTCCTAGAATACCTGGACAATGATGGATAAACTACTCCTAGAATACCTGGACAATGATGGATAAACTACTCCTAGAAGACCTGGACAATGATGGATAAACTACTCCTAGAAGACCTGGACAATGATGGATAAACTACTCCTAGAAGACCTGGACAATGGTGGACAAACAATTATTCCTTGCATAAGTTGACAATGATGGACAAAGTAGTACTAGAATACCTGGACAATGATGGACAAAGTAGTACTAGAATACCTGGACAATGATGGACAAAGTAGTACTAGAATACCTGGACAATGATGGACAAAGTAGAACTAAAATACCTGGACAATGATGGACAAACTACTCCTAGAAGACCTGGACAATGGTGGACAAAGTAGAACTAGAATACCTGGACAATGATGGACAAACTACAACTAGAATACCTGGACAATGATGGACAAAGTAGTACTAGAATACCTGGACAATGATGGATAAACTACTCCTAGAAGACCTGGACAATGATGGATAAACTACTCCTAGAAGACCTGGACAATGATGGATAAACTACTCCTAGAATACCTGGACAATGATGGATAAACTACAGCTAGAATACCTGGACAATGGTGGACAAACAATTATTCCTTGCATAAGTTGACAATGATGGACAAAGTAGTACTAGAATACCTGGACAATGATGGACAAAGTAGTACTAGAATACCTGGACAATGATGGACAAAGTAGAACTAGAATACCTGGACAATGATGGACAAACTACTCCTAGAAGACCTGGACAATGGTGGACAAAGTAGAACTAGAAGACCTGGACAATGGTGGACAAAGTAGAACTAGAATACCTGGACAATGATGGACAAAGTAGAACTAGAATACCTGGACAATGATGGACAAACTACTCCTAGAAGACCTGGACAATGGTGGACAAAGTAGAACTAGAAGACCTGGACAATGATGGACAAACTACTCCTAGAATACCTGGACAATGGTGGACAAACAATTATTCCTTGCATAAGTTGACAATGATGGACAAAGTAGTACTAGAATACCTGGACAATGATGGACAAAGTAGAACTAGAATACCTGGACAATGATGGACAAAGTAGAACTAGAATACCTGGACAATGATGGACAAACTACTCCTAGAAGACCTGGACAATGGTGGACAAACTGGTTTGTCCAAACTGGATGGTTTTCCAATGTCTTGCGATCGCGTTCGTGAGATGTGCAAGATTTTATCACCGTAACACGTATGTCGGCAACCCCACAGTGGTCGGAACTGTTGAAATGTAGGGGTACCGGTTTCTTGGCACCACTGTCGATATCGGATAAATGTTGTATAAATCTGTCCGCTAGACGAAGGCCCGTCTCTCCAAGATACCTCATGTCGCAACGTGTGCAGATGATCGCATAGCTAACGTTGCGACTCGTACATGAGAAACCCTCCCGGATGTGGAAAGTAGTCTTAGGGAAAGTCAGACTGGTGGTTTGAAGGACATATGGACAAGTCTTACGAGATCAAAGACATGCAGTCGTGTCAGGAAGAGACTGGTGGGATTGTGATAGAGTGCTATGGACCAGTACATCCCTCAGGTTACGATCACGCCTGTATGCCACAAGTGGAGCTTCTGAGAAGACATCACGAGTGACCGGGTCTGCCTGGAGGATGGATAGATGCCTCATGAGAATATTCTTGGCAGCAATATTATGAGGATGGTAGGTAAGTGAGAGAATAGGTCTATTATTTCGTGGTTTCGGCCTGGAAGAGAGAGCCTCGGCACGGCTAATAGACTGGCAGCGGTGAAGAGCTGTAGACAAAACATTCTCAGGGTAGTCTTGAAGGTGGAAGAAATCCAACATTTCGTGGGCCTTTTGACGGAAGTCGTTATTATCATGACAAAGCCGTCGGAGACATAGCAGTTGTGAGAAAGGAATGGAATCCTTGCAAGAGGGAGGATGGGAGGAGGTGTAGAGCAGGAATGCATATGAGTCAGTAGGTTTATAGTAAACCGTCGTGCATAGGCCAGCAGAACCTAAGGAAACTGTTATGTCTAAGAAATTAACAGCCGACGAGGAAATAGTGGAGGTGAGTCTGATGCTAGGATGAAAGTTAGAGAAAAAGGCAATGAAGTCCTGGAGATCAGACAATGGCATGTCTGAAACACCAAAACAGTCATCGATATACCTCCCATAGAGCTCCGGGAGCCTACCAGTGTATTGACTCCATACCTGGTGTTCCAGATAGCCCATGAACAGACAGGCATAACTCGGACCCATCTTAGTGCCCATGGCAACCCCGCTGATCTGGTCAAAATAGTCCCCATTGAACTCAAATGAATTGAGGTTAAGGACTAACTCTGCCAGACGCAACAATGGTCCAGTGGCTATGGTGGGGCCGCGTCTTTTGTCTAAGAAAAATTCCAAGGCTTTAAGGCCGTCAGAGTGAGGAATAGATGTGTAGAGTGAAGTCACATCTAAAGTGAAGATGTGGTGCTGAGAAGGGGTGGTGAAGCTGATGGAATCGAAGATGGAGATCGCGTGGTTGGTGTCTTTGATATATGAGGGGAGGCTAGCAACCAACGGCTGAAATATGCTGTCAAGGAACTCTGAAATCCGTTCAGTAGGGCACGAGCAGGCTGAGACGATGGGTCTGCCTGGGTTCCCTAGCTTGTGTGTCTTAGGCAGCATGTACAAGGTGGGTTTTCCCAAGCAACTATCTTGGATGATCAGCGACGTGGCAGAGCTAGGCAAGAGGCCTTGTCTGATGATGGCATTTGTCACACTCTTGACTTCGGTGTTGTTATTGACCGTCCCGTCTTCTGTCCATGGTTTGTAAGAAGTGGTATCCCCAAGTTGTTTGTTGCCTTCCTGTATATACAAGTCCTTTCTCCAAACCACTAACGCTCCTCCCTTATCGGCAGGCTTGATAACAATGTCATCACGGCGTTTCAAATGTGTGAGCGCCTGTTGTTCCTCTGCTGTAAGGTTCGAGTGCCTTAGTGGCTTGAATTTCAATTGTTCTATGTCGAAGAGCGTCTTCTCGATATAGAGATCTGAAGCCTTGGATGCTCCTGGAGTAGGGACCCAAGTGGATCTGCGTTTAGAAAGGTGGGAGAAGTGATCGGTGGGATCCGAGGAGTTGTCCTTAGTAGGTTGATTAATGAAGTGATATTGCAACCTGAGAGTGCGATGGAAACGATGGACGTCCTGCAGTAGTGCATATCTGTTGCCAGAGGGACGCAGAAGTATGAAACGGAGGCCTTTACTAAGGACCGACTTCTCCGGTGCTGATAGGGGGAGATCAGGAGGTATGCACACAACTAAATTGTCGGAAACGATGGTAGGGTGAGCCGAGAGAGAAGAGGTGGAATGAGTAGGGATAGGGGCACGAAGTTTGGTTAACTTAGTTTTTTTTAGCCGTGGAAAGACATTTATATAAGTGGTGATTGGTGCTATTGATGATGCAGCGTATCACACAATACAGGAAATAATTACCTGAGGTAAAATGTTTGAGACGCCGATCGAGGGTGGAAATACAAGAGCTAATGTCAGACAAATGGCGTGCATGGTTGTCGGTAATACAATGCATGCGAAGTGTAGCACATTTAAGCTCAATTTTAGATAGACGTCTACTACAGCTGTTGTGAAGAGAGCCCGCCGATGGGTTAAATCTAGAAGTGAACCCACGTGGGGTGAGATGAAGCCGTAGGCAGTTCTGCAGGAAGTTAAAATGACATGTTGTACACATCTTATTGTAGATGTTAAGAGCCAAGTCGGTAGCTATAATTTTAATATCCGTAGGTAGAAGAGAAAAGCAGATGATGATGTATGATCTCAACTGTTGGAATAGCTGGGGTGAGTCGGTTGAAGACATGGCGGCAAATGGTAGAGAGAAAAGGGATAAAAGACCGATGTGAAGGCCGAGTCGTGAAATGGGGTCACCAGGTGAACAGGCGTGTGCACATAGAAAATAGGCAGTAAAGTGGATAGAATAGCCAGTAGGAAGGGCAGTAATGGGGCAGCGTGGCAGACGGTGGACGTGTAAACACTAATATTAAGCACACAACACACACTGAATGGACTGTAAAAATCAACAAAAGCTTAAAAGACTATGAGGACGGAACGTAAAACATATAGTAGCAGTTCGTGGGAATGAAGCGTGGTTAACGAGAATAAGGTGAACTGCGGTAAAACTTGAAAAGCAATGAATGAATCACTGAAAAACGAGAAGTAGGTTGAGAGCTTTACCAAAGCACAACTAAAAAAAAACAATGGACGTTGCGGCCAAAGCCTTCGTCAACACAGAACAAACAAACAAAAATAGATTAACAAATACTTATCTAGTGTCCTAGCTTAAAACGGCTATCCATGGGTAGAATGAAACGGATGTTGTGTTAACGGGGTCAACTGACTAAAGGTCAGTACAGCCAGAAACTCGGTGATTGGTTGAGTCAACCGGTGAGGGAACCCGCGCTAGGGGGATCGGGGTGCGCCCAGGAGAGCGAATGGAAAAATATGGATGTGTAACTCTGGGGCAATGTAACGGATGCAGTTCGCAATTCCGCCAAGTTCGAAACGCTGCTGTGGGCAATATGGATGCAGGCCAACAAGCGTAAGCTATCAAAAAGTAGCACAAGTGACGGTAGTTCGGAACGCAATGAGAAGCGACCCCACGCAAACCAACCAAGAAGTCACAGAAAGCAGAGATAATGCTGGTGGTGACTACCACGTCCTGCGAAGGACATGCAACTGGCTATGAAGTGGACTATAAGATAGCGGAGATGGTGGGGGGGGGGGGGGAATAAGGGGCGTAGGGGACTTAAATAAAACTGTGTTGGACATTGAGACTGTGAGGGGAAAGTGAACCCAACTGGAAGATATGACGGTTTTCTAATGTCTTGCGATCGCATTCGTGAGATGTGCACGATTTTATCGCCGTAACACGTATGTCGGCAACCCCACAGTGGTCGGAACTGTTGAAATGTAGGGGTACCGGTTTCTCAATGATGAACAAACTACTCCTAGAATACCTGGACAATGATGGATAAACTACTCCTAGAAGACATGGACAATGATGGATAAACTACTAGAAGACCTGGACAATGATGGATAAACTACTCCTAGAAGACATGGACAATGATGGATAAACTACTAGAAGACCTGGACAATGATGTATAAACTACTCCTAGAAGACATGGACAATGATGGATAAACTACTCCTAGAAGACCTGGAGAATGATGGATAAATTACTCCTAGAATACCTGGACAAAGATGGATAAACTACTCCTAGAATACCTGGACAATGATGGATAAACTACTCCTAGAATACCTGGACAATGATGTATAAACTACTCCTAGAATACCTGGACAATGATGGATAAACTACTCCTAGAAGACCTGGACAATGATGGATAAACTACTCCTAGAAGATGTGGACAATGATGTATAAACTACTCCTAGAATACCTGGACAATGATGGATAAACTACTCCTAGAATACCTGGACAATGATGGATAAACTACTCCTAGAAGACCTGGACAATGATGGATAAACTACTCCTAGAATACCTGGACAATGATGGATAACTCCTAGAATACCTGGACAATGATGGATAAACTACTCCTAGAAGACCTGGACAATGATGTATAAACTACTCCTAGAATACCTGGACAATGATGTATAAACTACTCCTAGAATACCTGGACAATGATGTATAAACTACTCCTAGAATACCTGGACAATGATGGATAAACTACTCCTAGAAGACCTGGACAATGATGGATAAACTACTCCTAGAATACCTGGACAATGATGGATAACTCCTAGAATACCTGGACAATGATGGATAAACTACTCCTAGAAGACCTGGACAATGATGTATAAACTACTCCTAGAATACCTGGACAATGATGGATAAACTACTCCTAGAAGACCTGGACAATGATGTATAAACTACTCCTAGAAGATGTGGACAATGATGTATAAACTACTCCTAGAATACCTGGACAATGATGGATAAACTACTCCTAGAAGACCTGGACAATGATGGATAAACTACTCCTAGAAGACCTGGACAATGATGTATAAACTACTCCTAGAATACCTGGACAATGATGTATAAACTACTCCTAGAATACCTGGACAATGATGGATAAACTACTCCTAGAAGATGTGGACAATGGTGGACAAACTACAGCTAGAATACCTGGACAATGATGGATAAACTACTCCTAGAATACCTGGACAATGATGGATAAACTACTCCTAGAAGACCTGGACAATGATGTATAAACTACTCCTAGAATACCTGGACAATGATGGATAAACTACTCCTAGAAGACCTGGACAATGATGGATAAACTACTCCTAGAAGACCTGGACAATGATGTATAAACTACTCCTAGAAGACCTGGACAATGATGGATAAACAACTCCTAGAAGATGTGGACAATGATGGATAAACTACTCCTAGAATACCTGGACAATGATGGATAAACTACTCCTAGAAGACCTGGACAATGATGTATAAACTACTCCTAGAAGACCTGGACAATGATGTATAAACTACTCCTAGAAGACCTGGACAATGATGGATAAACTACTCCTAGAATACCTGGACAATGATGGATAAACTACTCCTAGAAGACCTGGACAATGATGGATAAACTACTCCTAGAAGACCTGGACAATGATGTATAAACTACTCCTAGAAGACCTGGACAATGATGGATAAACTACTCCTAGAATACCTGGACAATGATGGATAAACTACTCCTAGAAGACCTGGACAATGATGGATAAACTACTCCTATAATACCTGGACAATGATGTATAAACTACTCCTATAATACCTGGACAATGATGGATAAACTACTCCTAGAAGACCTGGACAATGATGGATAAACTACTCCTAGAATACCTGGACAATGATGGATAAACTACTCCTAGAATACCTGGACAATGATGGATAAACTACTCCTAGAAGACCTGGACAATGATGGATAAACTACTCCTAGAAGATGTGGACAATGATGTATAAACTACTCCTAGAAGATGTGGACAATGATGTATAAACTACTCCTAGAAGATGTGGACAATGATGGATAAACTACTCCTAGAAGACCTGGACAATGATGGATAAACTACTCCTAGAATACCTGGACAATGATGGATAAACTACTCCTAGAAGACCTGGACAATGATGGATAAACTACTCCTAGAATACCTGGACAATGATGGATAAACTACTCCTAGAAGATGTGGACAATGATGTATAAACTACTCCTAGAATACCTGGACAATGATGGATAAACTACTCCTAGAATACCTGGACAATGATGGATAAACTACTCCTAGAAGATGTGGACAATGATGTATAAACTACTCCTAGAAGATGTGGACAATGATGTATAAACTACTCCTAGAAGATGTGGACAATGATGGATAAACTACTCCTAGAAGATGTGGACAATGATGTATAAACTACTCCTAGAATACCTGGACAATGATGGATAAACTACTCCTAGAAGATGTGGACAATGATGTATAAACTACTCCTAGAAGATGTGGACAATGATGTATAAACTTCTCCTAGAAGATGTGGACAATGATGTATAAACTACTCCTAGAAGACCTGGACAATGATGGATAAACTACTCCTAGAATACCTGGACAATGATGGATAAACTACTCCTAGAAGATGTGGACAATGATGTATAAACTACTCCTAGAAGATGTGGACAATGATGTATAAACTACTCCTAGAAGATGTGGACAATGATGGATAAACTACTCCTAGAAGATGTGGACAATGATGTATAAACTACTCCTAGAAGATGTGGACAATGATGTATAAACTACTCCTAGAAGATGTGGACAATGATGGATAAACTACTCCTAGAAGATGTGGACAATGATGTATAAACTACTCCTAGAAGACCTGGACAATGATGGATAAACTACTCCTAGAATACCTGGACAATGATGGATAAACTACTCCTAGAATACCTGGACATTGATGGATAAACTACTCCTAGAAGATGTGGACAATGATGTATAAACTACTCCTAGAAGATGTGGACAATGATGGATAAACTACAGCTAGAATACCTGGACAATGATGTATAAACTACTCCTAGAATACCTGGACAATGATGGATAAACTACTCCTAGAATACCTGGACAATGATGGATAAACTACTCCTAGAATACCTGGACAATGATGGATAAACTACTCCTAGAATACCTGGACAATGATGGATAAACTACTCCTAGAATACCTGGACAATGATGGATAAACTACTCCTAGAAGACCTGGACAATGATGGATAAACTACTCCTAGAATACCTGGACAATGATGGATAACTCCTAGAATACCTGGACAATGATGGATAAACTACTCCTAGAAGATGTGGACAATGATGTATAAACTACTCCTAGAAGACCTGGACAATGATGGATAAACTACTCCTAGAAGACCTGGACAATGATGGATAAACTACTCCTAGAAGATGTGGACAATGATGTATAAACTACTCCTAGAATACCTGGACAATGATGGATAACTCCTAGAATACCTGGACAATGATGGCTAAACTACTCCTAGAAGATGTGGACAATGATGTATAAACTACTCCTAGAATACCTGGACAATGATGGATAAACTACTCCTAGAATACCTGGACAATGATGGATAAACTACTCCTAGAATACCTGGACAATGATGGATAAACTACTCCTAGAATACCTGGACAATGATGGATAAACTACTCCTAGAAGACCTGGACAATGATGGATAAACTACTCCTAGAATACCTGGACAATGATGGATAAACTACTCCTAGAAGACCTGGACAGTGATGTATAAACTACTCCTAGAATACCTGGACAATGATGGATAACTCCTAGAATACCTGGACAATGATGGATAAACTACTCCTAGAATACCTGGACAATGATGGATAAACTACTCCTAGAATACCTGGACAATGATGGATAAACTACTCCTAGAATACCTGGACAATGATGGATAAACTACTCCTAGAATACCTGGACAATGATGGATAAACTACTCCTAGAATACCTGGACAATGATGGATAAACTACTCCTAGAATACCTGGACAATGATGGATAAACTACTCCTAGAAGATGTGGACAATGATGTATAAACTACTCCTAGAATACCTGGACAATGATGGATAAACTACTCCTAGAAGATGTGGACAATGATGTATAAACTACTCCTAGAATACCTGGACAATGATGTATAAACTACTCCTAGAAGATGTGGACAATGATGTATAAACTACTCCTAGAATACCTGGACAATGATGTATAAACTACTCCTAGAATACCTGGACAATGATGTATAAACTACTCCTAGAATACCTGGACAATGATGCATAAACTACTCCTAGAAGACCTGGACAATGATGTATAAACTACTCCTAGAAGATGTGGACAATGATGTATAAACTACTCCTAGAATACCTGGACAATGATGTATAAACTACTCCTAGAATACCTGGACAATGATGTATAAACTACTCCTAGAAGACCTGGACAATGATGTATAAACTACTCCTAGAAGATGTGGACAATGATGTATAAACTACTCCTAGAATACCTGGACAATGATGTATAAACTACTCTTAGAAGACCTGGACAATGATGTATAAACTACTCCTAGAAGATGTGGACAATGATGTATAAACTACTCATAGAAGATGTGGACAATGATGTATAAACTACTCCTAGAATACCTGGACAATGATGTATAAACTACTCCTAGAAGACCTGGACAATGATGTATAAACTACTCCTAGAAGATGTGGACAATGATGTATAAACTACTCCTAGAATACCTGGACAATGATGGATAAACTACTCCTAGAAGATGTGGACAATGATGGATAAACTACTCCTAGAATACCTGGACAATGATGGATAAACTACTCCTAGAAGATGTGGACAATGATGTATAAACTACTCCTAGAATACCTGGACAATGATGGATAAACTACTCCTAGAATACCTGGACAATGATGGATAAACTACTCCTAGAAGATGTGGACAATGATGTATAAACTACTCCTAGAATACCTGGACAATGATGGATAAACTACTCCTAGAAGATGTGGACAATGATGTATAAACTACTCCTAGAATACCTGGACAATGATGTATAAACTACTCCTAGAATACCTGGACAATGATGTATAAACTACTCCTAGAAGACCTGGACAATGATGTATAAACTACTCCTAGAAGATGTGGACAATGATGTATAAACTACTCCTAGAATACCTGGACAATGATGTATAAACTACTCCTAGAAGACCTGGACAATGATGTATAAACTACTCCTAGAAGATGTGGACAATGATGTATAAACTACTCCTAGAAGATGTGGACAATGATGTATAAACTACTCCTAGAATACCTGGACAATGATGTATAAACTACTCCTAGAAGACCTGGACAATGATGTATAAACTACTCCTAGAAGATGTGGACAATGATGTATAAACTACTCCTAGAATACCTGGACAATGATGTATAAACTACTCCTAGAAGATGTGGACAATGATGTATAAACTACTCCTAGAAGACCTGGACAATGATGGATAAACTACTCCTAGAAGATGTGGACAATGATGTATAAACTACTCCTAGAATACCTGGACAATGATGGATAAACTACTCCTATAATACCTGGACAATGATGTATAAACTACTCCTATAATACCTGGACAATGATGGATAAACTACTCCTATAATACCTGGACAATGATGTATAAACTACTCCCAGAAGACCTGGACAATGATGGATAAACTACTCCTAGAATACCTGGACAATGATGGATAAACTACTCCTAGAATACCTGGACAATGATGGATAAACTACTCCTAGAAGACCTGGACAATGATGGATAAACTACTCCTAGAAGATGTGGACAATGATGTATAAACTACTCCTAGAAGATGTGGACAATGATGTATAAACTACTCCTAGAATACCTGGACAATGATGGATAACTCCTAGAATACCTGGACAATGATGGATAAACTACTCCTAGAAGATGTGGACAATGATGTATAAACTACTCCTAGAAGATGTGGACAATGATGGATAAACTACTCCTAGAAGATGTGGACAATGATGTATAAACTACTCCTAGAATACCTGGACAATGATGGATAAACTACTCCTAGAAGATGTGGACAATGATGTATAAACTACTCCTAGAAGATGTGGACAATGATGTATAAACTTCTCCTAGAAGATGTGGACAATGATGTATAAACTACTCCTAGAAGACCTGGACAATGATGGATAAACTACTCCTAGAATACCTGGACAATGATGGATAAACTACTCCTAGAAGATGTGGACAATGATGTATAAACTACTCCTAGAATACCTGGACAATGATGGATAAACTACTCCTAGAATACCTGGACAATGATGGATAAACTACTCCTAGAAGATGTGGACAATGATGTATAAACTACTCCTAGAAGATGTGGACAATGGTGTATAAACTACTCCTAGAAGATGTGGACAATGATGGATAAACTACTCCTAGAAGATGTGGACAATGATGTATAAACTACTCCTAGAATACCTGGACAATGATGGATAAACTACTCCTAGAATACCTGGACAATGATGGATAAACTACTCCTAGAATACCTGGACAATGATGGATAAACTACTCCTAGAAGACCTGGACAATGATGGATAAACTACTCCTAGAATACCTGGACAATGATGGATAACTCCTAGAATACCTGGACAATGATGGATAAACTACTCCTAGAAGATGTGGACAATGATGTATAAACTACTCCTAGAAGACCTGGACAATGATGGATAAACTACTCCTAGAAGACCTGGACAATGATGGATAAACTACTCCTAGAAGATGTGGACAATGATGTATAAACTACTCCTAGAATACCTGGACAATGATGGATAACTCCTAGAATACCTGGACAATGATGGATAAACTACTCCTAGAAGATGTGGACAATGATGTATAAACTACTCCTAGAATACCTGGACAATGATGGATAAACTACTCCTAGAAGATGTGGACAATGATGGATAAACTACTCCTAGAATACCTGGACAATGATGGATAAACTACTCCTAGAATACCTGGACAATGATGGATAAACTACTCCTAGAATACCTGGACAATGATGGATAAACTACTCCTAGAATACCTGGACAATGATGGATAAACTACTCCTAGAATACCTGGATAATGATGGATAAACTACTCCTAGAATAATTGGACAATGATGGATAAACTACTCCTAGAATACCTGGACAATGATGGATAAACTACGCATAGAAGATGTGGACAATGATGTATAAACTACTCCTAGAAGACCTGGACAATGATGGATAAACTACTCCTAGAATACCTGGACAATGATGGATAAACTACTCCTAGAAGATGTGGACAATGATGTATAAACTACTCCTAGAAGACCTGGACAATGATGGATAAACTACTCCTAGAATACCTGGACAATGATGGATAAACTACTCCTAGAAGACCTGGACAATGATGTATAAACTACTCCTAGAATACCTGGACAATGATGGATAACTCGTAGAATACCTGGACAATGATGGATAAACTACTCCTAGAATACCTGGACAATGATGGATAAACTACTCCTAGAATACCTGGACAATGATGGATAAACTACTCCTAGAATACCTGGACAATGATGGATAAACTACTCCTAGAATACCTGGACATTGATGGATAAACTACTCCTAGAAGATGTGGACAATGATGTATAAACTACTCCTAGAATACCTGGACAATGATGGATAAACTACTCCTAGAAGATGTGGACAATGATGTATAAACTACTCCTAGAATACCTGGACAATGATGTATAAACTACTCCTAGAAGATGTGGACAATGATGTATAAACTACTCCTAGAATACCTGGACAATGATGTATAAACTACTCCTAGAATACCTGGACAATGATGTATAAACTACTCCTAGAATACCTGGACAATGATGTATAAACTACTCCTAGAAGACCTGGACAATGATGTATAAACTACTCCTAGAAGATGTGGACAATGATGTATAAACTACTCCTAGAATACCTGGACAATGATGTATAAACTACTCCTAGAATACCTGGACTATGATGTATAAACTACTCCTAGAAGACCTGGACAATGATGTATAAACTACTCCTAGAAGATGTGGACAATGATGTATAAACTACTACTAGAATACCTGGACAATGATGTATAAACTACTCCTAGAAGACCTGGACAATGATGTATAAACTACTCCTAGAAGATGTGGACAATGATGTATAAACTACTCCTAGAAGATGTGGACAATGATGTATAAACTACTCCTAGAATACCTGGACAATGATGTATAAACTACTCCTAGAAGACCTGGACAATGATGTATAAACTACTCCTAGAAGATGTGGACAATGATGTATAAACTACTCCTAGAATACCTGGACAATGATGTATAAACTACTCCTAGAAGATGTGGACAATGATGTATAAACTACTCCTAGTATACCTGGACAATGATGGATAAACTACTCCTAGAAGATGTGGACAATGATGGATAAACTACTCCTAGAATACCTGGACAATGATGGATAAACTACTCCTAGAAGATGTGGACAATGATGTATAAACTACTCCTAGAATACCTGGACAATGATGGATAAACTACTCCTAGAATACCTGGACAATGATGGATAAACTACTCCTAGAAGATGTGGACAATGATGTATAAACTACTCCTAGAATACCTGGACAATGATGGATAAACTACTCCTAGAAGATGTGGACAATGATGTATAAACTACTCCTAGAATACCTGGACAATGATGTATAAACTACTCCTAGAATACCTGGACAATGATGTATAAACTACTCCTAGAAGACCTGGACAATGATGTATAAACTACTCCTAGAAGATGTGGACAATGGTGTATAAACTACTCCTAGAATACCTGGACAATGATGTATAAACTACTCCTAGAAGACCTGGACAATGATGTATAAACTACTCCTAGAAGATGTGGACAATGATGTATAAACTACTCCTAGAAGATGTGGACAATGATGTATAAACTACTCCTAGAATACCTGGACAATGATGTATAAACTACTCCTAGAAGACCTGGACAATGATGTATAAACTACTCCTAGAAGATGTGGACAATGATGTATAAACTACTCCTAGAATACCTGGACAATGATGTATAAACTACTCCTAGAAGATGTGGACAATGATGTATAAACTACTCCTAGAAGACCTGGATAATGATGGATAAACTACTCCTAGAAGATGTGGACAATGATGTATAAACTACTCCTAGAATACCTGGACAATGATGGATAAACTACTCCTAGAAGACCTGGACAATGATAGATAAACTACTCCTATAATACCTGGACAATGATGTATAAACTACTCCTATAATACCTGGACAATGATGGATAAACTACTCCTAGAAGACCTGGACAATGATGTATAAACTACTCCTAGAAGACCTGGACAATGATGGATAAACTACTCCTAGAATACCTGGACAATGATGGATAAACTACTCCTAGAATACCTGGACAATGATGGATAAACTACTCCTAGAAGACCTGGACAATGATGGATAAACTACTCCTAGAAGATGTGGACAATGATGTATAAACTACTCCTAGAAGATGTGGACAATGATGTATAAACTACTCCTAGAAGATGTGGACAATGATGGATAAACTACTCCTAGAAGACCTGGACAATGATGTATAAACTACTCCTAGAAGATGTGGACAATGATGTATAAACTACTCCTAGAAGACCTGGACAATGATGTATAAACTACTCCTAGAATACCTGGACAATGATGGATAAACTACTCCTAGAAGATGTGGACAATGATGTATAAACTACTCCTAGAATACCTGGACAATGATGGATAAACTACTCCTAGAATACCTGGACAATGATGGATAAACTACTCCTAGAAGATGTGGACAATGATGTATAAACTACTCCTAGAAGATGTGGACAATGATGTATAAACTACTCCTAGAAGATGTGGACAATGATGTATAAACTACTCCTAGTATACCTGGACAATGATGGATAAACTACTCCTAGAAGATGTGGACAATGATGGATAAACTACTCCTAGAATACCTGGACAATGATGGATAAACTACTCCTAGAAGATGTGGACAATGATGTATAAACTACTCCTAGAATACCTGGACAATGATGGATAAACTACTCCTAGAATACCTGGACAATGATGGATAAACTACTCCTAGAAGATGTGGACAATGATGTATAAACTACTCCTAGAATACCTGGACAATGATGGATAAACTACTCCTAGAAGATGTGGACAATGATGTATAAACTACTCCTAGAATACCTGGACAATGATGTATAAACTACTCCTAGAATACCTGGACAATGATGTATAAACTACTCCTAGAAGACCTGGACAATGATGTATAAACTACTCCTAGAAGATGTGGACAATGGTGTATAAACTACTCCTAGAATACCTGGACAATGATGTATAAACTACTCCTAGAAGACCTGGACAATGATGTATAAACTACTCCTAGAAGATGTGGACAATGATGTATAAACTACTCCTAGAAGATGTGGACAATGATGTATAAACTACTCCTAGAATACCTGGACAATGATGTATAAACTACTCCTAGAAGACCTGGACAATGATGTATAAACTACTCCTAGAAGATGTGGACAATGATGTATAAACTACTCCTAGAATACCTGGACAATGATGTATAAACTACTCCTAGAAGATGTGGACAATGATGTATAAACTACTCCTAGAAGACCTGGACAATGATGGATAAACTACTCCTAGAAGATGTGGACAATGATGTATAAACTACTCCTAGAATACCTGGACAATGATGGATAAACTACTCCTAGAAGACCTGGACAATGATAGATAAACTACTCCTATAATACCTGGACAATGATGTATAAACTACTCCTATAATACCTGGACAATGATGGATAAACTACTCCTAGAAGACCTGGACAATGATGTATAAACTACTCCTAGAAGACCTGGACAATGATGGATAAACTACTCCTAGAATACCTGGACAATGATGGATAAACTACTCCTAGAATACCTGGACAATGATGGATAAACTACTCCTAGAAGACCTGGACAATGATGGATAAACTACTCCTAGAAGATGTGGACAATGATGTATAAACTACTCCTAGAAGATGTGGACAATGATGTATAAACTACTCCTAGAAGATGTGGACAATGATGGATAAACTACTCCTAGAAGACCTGGACAATGATGTATAAACTACTCCTAGAAGATGTGGACAATGATGTATAAACTACTCCTAGAAGACCTGGACAATGATGTATAAACTACTCCTAGAATACCTGGACAATGATGGATAAACTACTCCTAGAAGATGTGGACAATGATGTATAAACTACTCCTAGAATACCTGGACAATGATGGATAAACTACTCCTAGAATACCTGGACAATGATGGATAAACTACTCCTAGAAGATGTGGACAATGATGTATAAACTACTCCTAGAAGATGTGGACAATGATGTATAAACTACTCCTAGAAGATGTGGACAATGATGGATAAACTACTCCTAGAAGATGTGGACAATGATGTATAAACTACTCCTAGAATACCTGGACAATGATGGATAAACTACTCCTAGAAGATGTGGACAATGATGTATAAACTACTCCTAGAAGATGTGGACAATGATGTATAAACTACTCCTAGAAGATGTGGACAATCTTATATATAAATTAGGATGTGCGTCCGTATTTATGTATCTCTGTATGTATGTATGTCCTTTATTTGTTCGCGAACGGCCCATCCGATTGAGATGAAATTTTCTACACGCCTTCCTTTCATTCCAGAGCTGTCAACTGTGATATTTTTTTAGTGTGAAATCGCCTGCTTACCCAGTATTATTTCATTTTTCATTTTTCATTGTAATTTCATATATCTCAGGGGACCTAACTCTGTAAAAGTTATTTCAAGGGGCATAACTTTTCTGTATAACTTATAGTCATATTGTGGCATCGTTTTCAAAGATTTATAAACTCTTTGTCCATAGTTATGTACCGGCATATGAGTTATAATAAATAATGATACAATCTGTAAGGTATTTTCAAAGTTTTCATAAAAATAATGCACAATGCATAACATTGTAACTCATCTTTTTTTGCTTAAGAAGTTACTGTAGTCATGCAGGTGATTAGAAAGCGTTTTCATTAAAAATAATGGATGGTGTGTGGAAGGGCATTTTTTTAAGTTACTTTTTTTTATTGTATGAATTTAATGAGACGCTACCCGCCAGGAGCTGGGCGAAGTCACGCCGGGTCAGATAGATAGACAGACCCACCTTTTCGCTGCAGTTGTCTATTCCTCCTTTTCCTTCTTCTGCTGATGCTGCTGCCGCCGCTCCATTTACCCAAGTTAATTGTTGGGGGAAGATGTAAAGATCTTTCAAGTGCTCTTTCTAATGCTTTTTGTAAGTTGGTCTTCGTTTATCTAAGGTTGTTCTAACTGCAACCAATAAATGATTAGACAGACAGGCAGACAGACAGACAGAGAGGGACAGACGGACAGACAGACAGACAGACAGACAGACAGACAGACAGATAGTCGGTAACGGGAACGGGAACTTATATGACTACTTATATGAATTAAATGAGATGCTCCCCACCAAGGACTGGGCGATGCTGGGTCAGACAGACAGACAGACAGACAGACAGTCGGTAACGGGAACGTGAGCTTATATGACTACTTATATGAATTAAATGAGATGCTCCCCACCAAGGACTGGGCGAAGCCGGGCCGGGTCAGCTAGTGATGTATAAACTACTCCTAGAAGACCTGGACAATGATGGATAAACTACTCCTAGAATACCTGGACAATGATGGATAAACTACTCCTAGAAGATGTGGACAATGATGTATAAACTACTCCTAGAATACCTGGACAATGATGGATAAACTACTCCTAGAATACCTGGACAATGATGGATAAACTACTCCTAGAAGATGTGGACAATGATGTATAAACTACTCCTAGAAGATGTGGACAATGATGTATAAACTACTCCTAGAAGATGTGGACAATGATGGATAAACTACTCCTAGAAGATGTGGACAATGATGTATAAACTACTCCTAGAATACCTGGACAATGATGGATAAACTACTCCTAGAAGACCTGGACAATGATGGATAAACTACTCCTAGAATACCTGGACAATGATGGATAAACTACTCCTAGAATACCTGGACAATGATGGATAAACTACTCCTAGAAGATGTGGACAATGATGTATAAACTACTCCTAGAAGATGTGGACAATGATGGATAAACTACAGCTAGAATACCTGGACAATGATGTATAAACTACTCCTAGAATACCTGGACAATGATGGATAAACTACTCCTAGAATACCTGGACAATGATGGATAAACTACTCCTAGAATACCTGGACAATGATGGATAAACTACTCCTAGAAGACCTGGACAATGATGGATAAACTACTCCTAGAATACCTGGACAATGATGGATAACTCCTAGAATACCTGGACAATGATGGATAAACTACTCCTAGAAGATGTGGACAATGATGTATAAACTACTCCTAGAAGACCTGGACAATGATGGATAAACTACTCCTAGAAGACCTGGACAATGATGGATAAACTACTCCTAGAAGATGTGGACAATGATGTATAAACTACTCCTAGAATACCTGGACAATGATGGATAACTTCTAGAATACCTGGACAATGATGGATAAACTACTCCTAGAAGATGTGGACAATGATGTATAAACTACTCCTAGAATACCTGGACAATGATGGATAAACTACTCCTAGAAGATGTGGACAATGATGGATAAACTACTCCTAGAATACCTGGACAATGATGGATAAACTACTCCTAGAATACCTGGACAATGATGGATAAACTACTCCTAGAATACCTGGACAATGATGGATAAACTACTCCTAGAATACCTGGACAATGATGGATAAACTACTCCTAGAATACCTGGACAATGATGGATAAACTACTCCTAGAATACCTGGACAATGATGGATAAACTACTCCTAGAAGATGTGGACAATGATGTATAAACTACTCCTAGAAGACCTGGACAATGATGGATAAACTACTCCTAGAATACCTGGACAATGATGGATAAACTACTCCTAGAAGATGTGGACAATGATGTATAAACTACTCCTAGAAGACCTGGACAATGATGGATAAACTACTCCTAGAATACCTGGACAATGATGGATAAACTACTCCTAGAAGACCTGGACAATGATGTATAAACTACTCCTAGAATACCTGGACAATGATGGATAACTCCTAGAATACCTGGACAATGATGGATAAACTACTCCTAGAATACCTGGACAATGATGGATAAACTACTCCTAGAATACCTGGACAATGATGGATAAACTACTCCTAGAATACCTGGACAATGATGGATAAACTACTCCTAGAAGATGTGGACAATGATGTATAAACTACTCCTAGAATACCTGGACAATGATGGATAAACTACTCCTAGAAGATGTGGACAATGATGTATAAACTACTCCTAGAATACCTGGACAATGATGTATAAACTACTCCTAGAAGATGTGGACAATGATGTATAAACTACTCCTAGAATACCTGGACAATGATGTATAAACTACTCCTAGAATACCTGGACAATGATGTATAAACTACTCCTAGAATACCTGGACAATGATGTATAAACTACTCCTAGAAGACCTGGACAATGATGTATAAACTACTCCTAGAAGATGTGGACAATGATGTATAAACTACTCCTAGAATACCTGGACAATGATGTATAAACTACTCCTAGAAGACCTGGACAATGATGTATAAACTACTCCTAGAAGATGTGGACAATGATGTATAAACTACTCCTAGAATACCTGGACAATGATGTATAAACTACTCCTAGAAGATGTGGACAATGATGTATAAACTACTCCTAGAAGACCTGGACAATGATGGATAAACTACTCCTAGAAGATGTGGACAATGATGTATAAACTACTCCTAGAATACCTGGACAATGATGTATAAACTACTCCTAGAAGACCTGGACAATGATGTATAAACTACTCCTAGAATACCTGGACAATGATGGATAAACTACTCCTAGAAGACCTGGACAATGATAGATAAACTACTCCTATAATACCTGGACAATGATGTATAAACTACTCCTATAATACCTGGACAATGATGGATAAACTACTCCTAGAAGACCTGGACAATGATGTATAAACTACTCCTAGAAGACCTGGACAATGATGGATAAACTACTCCTAGAATACCTGGACAATGATGGATAAACTACTCCTAGAAGATGTGGACAATGATGTATAAACTACTCCTAGAAGACCTGGACAATGATGGATAAACTACTCCTAGAATACCTGGACAATGATGGATAAACTACTCCTAGAAGACCTGGACAATGATGTATAAACTACTCCTAGAATACCTGGACAATGATGGATAACTCGTAGAATACCTGGACAATGATGGATAAACTACTCCTAGAATACCTGGACAATGATGGATAAACTACTCCTAGAATACCTGGACAATGATGGATAAACTACTCCTAGAATACCTGGACAATGATGGATAAACTACTCCTAGAATACCTGGACATTGATGGATAAACTACTCCTAGAAGATGTGGACAATGATGTATAAACTACTCCTAGAATACCTGGACAATGATGGATAAACTACTCCTAGAAGATGTGGACAATGATGTATAAACTACTCCTAGAATACCTGGACAATGATGTATAAACTACTCCTAGAAGATGTGGACAATGATGTATAAACTACTCCTAGAATACCTGGACAATGATGTATAAACTACTCCTAGAATACCTGGACAATGATGTATAAACTACTCCTAGAATACCTGGACAATGATGTATAAACTACTCCTAGAAGACCTGGACAATGATGTATAAACTACTCCTAGAAGATGTGGACAATGATGTATAAACTACTCCTAGAATACCTGGACAATGATGTATAAACTACTCCTAGAATACCTGGACTATGATGTATAAACTACTCCTAGAAGACCTGGACAATGATGTATAAACTACTCCTAGAAGATGTGGACAATGATGTATAAACTACTACTAGAATACCTGGACAATGATGTATAAACTACTCCTAGAAGACCTGGACAATGATGTATAAACTACTCCTAGAAGATGTGGACAATGATGTATAAACTACTCCTAGAAGATGTGGACAATGATGTATAAACTACTCCTAGAATACCTGGACAATGATGTATAAACTACTCCTAGAAGACCTGGACAATGATGTATAAACTACTCCTAGAAGATGTGGACAATGATGTATAAACTACTCCTAGAATACCTGGACAATGATGTATAAACTACTCCTAGAAGATGTGGACAATGATGTATAAACTACTCCTAGTATACCTGGACAATGATGGATAAACTACTCCTAGAAGATGTGGACAATGATGGATAAACTACTCCTAGAATACCTGGACAATGATGGATAAACTACTCCTAGAAGATGTGGACAATGATGTATAAACTACTCCTAGAATACCTGGACAATGATGGATAAACTACTCCTAGAATACCTGGACAATGATGGATAAACTACTCCTAGAAGATGTGGACAATGATGTATAAACTACTCCTAGAATACCTGGACAATGATGGATAAACTACTCCTAGAAGATGTGGACAATGATGTATAAACTACTCCTAGAATACCTGGACAATGATGTATAAACTACTCCTAGAATACCTGGACAATGATGTATAAACTACTCCTAGAAGACCTGGACAATGATGTATAAACTACTCCTAGAAGATGTGGACAATGGTGTATAAACTACTCCTAGAATACCTGGACAATGATGTATAAACTACTCCTAGAAGACCTGGACAATGATGTATAAACTACTCCTAGAAGATGTGGACAATGATGTATAAACTACTCCTAGAAGATGTGGACAATGATGTATAAACTACTCCTAGAATACCTGGACAATGATGTATAAACTACTCCTAGAAGACCTGGACAATGATGTATAAACTACTCCTAGAAGATGTGGACAATGATGTATAAACTACTCCTAGAGTACCTGGACAATGATGTATAAACTACTCCTAGAAGATGTGGACAATGATGTATAAACTACTCCTAGAAGACCTGGATAATGATGGATAAACTACTCCTAGAAGATGTGGACAATGATGTATAAACTACTCCTAGAATACCTGGACAATGATGGATAAACTACTCCTAGAAGACCTGGACAATGATAGATAAACTACTCCTATAATACCTGGACAATGATGTATAAACTACTCCTATAATACCTGGACAATGATGGATAAACTACTCCTAGAAGACCTGGACAATGATGTATAAACTACTCCTAGAAGACCTGGACAATGATGGATAAACTACTCCTAGAATACCTGGACAATGATGGATAAACTACTCCTAGAATACCTGGACAATGATGGATAAACTACTCCTAGAAGACCTGGACAATGATGGATAAACTACTCCTAGAAGATGTGGACAATGATGTATAAACTACTCCTAGAAGATGTGGACAATGATGTATAAACTACTCCTAGAAGATGTGGACAATGATGGATAAACTACTCCTAGAAGACCTGGACAATGATCTATAAACTACTCCTAGAAGATGTGGACAATGATGTATAAACTACTCCTAGAAGACCTGGACAATGATGTATAAACTACTCCTAGAATACCTGGACAATGATGGATAAACTACTCCTAGAAGATGTGGACAATGATGTATAAACTACTCCTAGAATACCTGGACAATGATGGATAAACTACTCCTAGAATACCTGGACAATGATGGATAAACTACTCCTAGAAGATGTGGACAATGATGTATAAACTACTCCTAGAAGATGTGGACAATGATGTATAAACTACTCCTAGAAGATGTGGACAATGATGTATAAACTACTCCTAGTATACCTGGACAATGATGGATAAACTACTCCTAGAAGATGTGGACAATGATGGATAAACTACTCCTAGAATACCTGGACAATGATGGATAAACTACTCCTAGAAGATGTGGACAATGATGTATAAACTACTCCTAGAATACCTGGACAATGATGGATAAACTACTCCTAGAATACCTGGACAATGATGGATAAACTACTCCTAGAAGATGTGGACAATGATGTATAAACTACTCCTAGAATACCTGGACAATGATGGATAAACTACTCCTAGAAGATGTGGACAATGATGTATAAACTACTCCTAGAATACCTGGACAATGATGTATAAACTACTCCTAGAATACCTGGACAATGATGTATAAACTACTCCTAGAAGACCTGGACAATGATGTATAAACTACTCCTAGAAGATGTGGACAATGGTGTATAAACTACTCCTAGAATACCTGGACAATGATGTATAAACTACTCCTAGAAGACCTGGACAATGATGTATAAACTACTCCTAGAAGATGTGGACAATGATGTATAAACTACTCCTAGAAGATGTGGACAATGATGTATAAACTACTCCTAGAATACCTGGACAATGATGTATAAACTACTCCTAGAAGACCTGGACAATGATGTATAAACTACTCCTAGAAGATGTGGACAATGATGTATAAACTACTCCTAGAATACCTGGACAATGATGTATAAACTACTCCTAGAAGATGTGGACAATGATGTATAAACTACTCCTAGAAGACCTGGACAATGATGGATAAACTACTCCTAGAAGATGTGGACAATGATGTATAAACTACTCCTAGAATACCTGGACAATGATGGATAAACTACTCCTAGAAGACCTGGACAATGATAGATAAACTACTCCTATAATACCTGGACAATGATGTATAAACTACTCCTATAATACCTGGACAATGATGGATAAACTACTCCTAGAAGACCTGGACAATGATGTATAAACTACTCCTAGAAGACCTGGACAATGATGGATAAACTACTCCTAGAATACCTGGACAATGATGGATAAACTACTCCTAGAATACCTGGACAATGATGGATAAACTACTCCTAGAAGACCTGGACAATGATGGATAAACTACTCCTAGAAGATGTGGACAATGATGTATAAACTACTCCTAGAAGATGTGGACAATGATGTATAAACTACTCCTAGAAGATGTGGACAATGATGGATAAACTACTCCTAGAAGACCTGGACAATGATGTATAAACTACTCCTAGAAGATGTGGACAATGATGTATAAACTACTCCTAGAAGACCTGGACAATGATGTATAAACTACTCCTAGAATACCTGGACAATGATGGATAAACTACTCCTAGAAGATGTGGACAATGATGTATAAACTACTCCTAGAATACCTGGACAATGATGGATAAACTACTCCTAGAATACCTGGACAATGATGGATAAACTACTCCTAGAAGATGTGGACAATGATGTATAAACTACTCCTAGAAGATGTGGACAATGATGTATAAACTACTCCTAGAAGATGTGGACAATGATGGATAAACTACTCCTAGAAGATGTGGACAATGATGTATAAACTACTCCTAGAATACCTGGACAATGATGGATAAACTACTCCTAGAAGATGTGGACAATGATGTATAAACTACTCCTAGAAGATGTGGACAATGATGTATAAACTACTCCTAGAAGATGTGGACAATCTTATATATAAATTAGGATGTGCGTCCGTATTTATGTATCTCTGTATGTATGTATGTCCTTTATTTGTTCGCGAACGGCCCATCCGATTGAGATGAAATTTTCTACACGCCTTCCTTTCATTCCAGAGCTGTCAACTGTGATATTTTTTTAGTGTGAAATCGCCTGCTTACCCAGTATTATTTCATTTTTCATTTTTCATTGTAATTTCATATATCTCAGGGGACCTAACTCTGTAAAAGTTATTTCAAGGGGCATAACTTTTCTGTATAACTTATAGTCATATTGTGGCATCGTTTTCAAAGATTTATAAACTCTTTGTCCATAGTTATGTACCGGCATATGAGTTATAATAAATAATGATACAATCTGTAAGGTATTTTCAAAGTTTTCATAAAAATAATGCACAATGCATAACATTGTAACTCATCTTTTTTTGCTTAAGAAGTTACTGTAGTCATGCAGGTGATTAGAAAGCGTTTTCATTAAAAATAATGGATGGTGTGTGGAAGGGCATTTTTTTAAGTTACTTTTTTTTATTGTATGAATTTAATGAGACGCTACCCGCCAGGAGCTGGGCGAAGTCACGCCGGGTCAGATAGATAGACAGACCCACCTTTTCGCTGCAGTTGTCTACTCCTCCTTTTCCTTCTTCTGCTGATGCTGCTGCCGCCGCTCCATTTACCCAAGTTAATTGTTGGGGGAAGATGTAAAGATCTTTCAAGTGCTCTTTCTAATGCTTTTTGTAAGTTGGTCTTCGTTTATCTAAGGTTGTTCTAACTGCAACCAATAAATGATTAGACAGACAGGCAGACAGACAGACAGAGAGGGACGGACGGACAGACAGACAGACAGACAGACAGACAGACAGACAGATAGTCGGTAACGGGAACGGGAACTTATATGACTACTTATATGAATTAAATGAGATGCTCCCCACCAAGGACTGGGCGATGCTGGGTCAGACAGACAGACAGACAGACAGACAGTCGGTAACGGGAACGTGAGCTTATATGACTACTTATATGAATTAAATGAGATGCTCCCCACCAAGGACTGGGCGAAGCCGGGCCGGGTCAGCTAGTGATGTATAAACTACTCCTAGAAGACCTGGACAATGATGGATAAACTACTCCTAGAATACCTGGACAATGATGGATAAACTACTCCTAGAAGATGTGGACAATGATGTATAAACTACTCCTAGAATACCTGGACAATGATGGATAAACTACTCCTAGAATACCTGGACAATGATGGATAAACTACTCCTAGAAGATGTGGACAATGATGTATAAACTACTCCTAGAAGATGTGGACAATGATGTATAAACTACTCCTAGAAGATGTGGACAATGATGGATAAACTACTCCTAGAAGATGTGGACAATGATGTATAAACTACTCCTAGAATACCTGGACAATGATGGATAAACTACTCCTAGAAGACCTGGACAATGATGGATAAACTACTCCTAGAATACCTGGACAATGATGGATAAACTACTCCTAGAATACCTGGACAATGATGGATAAACTACTCCTAGAAGATGTGGACAATGATGTATAAACTACTCCTAGAAGATGTGGACAATGATGGATAAACTACAGCTAGAATACCTGGACAATGATGTATAAACTACTCCTAGAATACCTGGACAATGATGGATAAACTACTCCTAGAATACCTGGACAATGATGGATAAACTACTCCTAGAATACCTGGACAATGATGGATAAACTACTCCTAGAAGACCTGGACAATGATGGATAAACTACTCCTAGAATACCTGGACAATGATGGATAACTCCTAGAATACCTGGACAATGATGGATAAACTACTCCTAGAAGATGTGGACAATGATGTATAAACTACTCCTAGAAGACCTGGACAATGATGGATAAACTACTCCTAGAAGACCTGGACAATGATGGATAAACTACTCCTAGAAGATGTGGACAATGATGTATAAACTACTCCTAGAATACCTGGACAATGATGGATAACTTCTAGAATACCTGGACAATGATGGATAAACTACTCCTAGAAGATGTGGACAATGATGTATAAACTACTCCTAGAATACCTGGACAATGATGGATAAACTACTCCTAGAAGATGTGGACAATGATGGATAAACTACTCCTAGAATACCTGGACAATGATGGATAAACTACTCCTAGAATACCTGGACAATGATGGATAAACTACTCCTAGAATACCTGGACAATGATGGATAAACTACTCCTAGAATACCTGGACAATGATGGATAAACTACTCCTAGAATACCTGGACAATGATGGATAAACTACTCCTAGAATACCTGGACAATGATGGATAAACTACTCCTAGAAGATGTGGACAATGATGTATAAACTACTCCTAGAAGACCTGGACAATGATGGATAAACTACTCCTAGAATACCTGGACAATGATGGATAAACTACTCCTAGAAGATGTGGACAATGATGTATAAACTACTCCTAGAAGACCTGGACAATGATGGATAAACTACTCCTAGAATACCTGGACAATGATGGATAAACTACTCCTAGAAGACCTGGACAATGATGTATAAACTACTCCTAGAATACCTGGACAATGATGGATAACTCCTAGAATACCTGGACAATGATGGATAAACTACTCCTAGAATACCTGGACAATGATGGATAAACTACTCCTAGAATACCTGGACAATGATGGATAAACTACTCCTAGAATACCTGGACAATGATGGATAAACTACTCCTAGAAGATGTGGACAATGATGTATAAACTACTCCTAGAATACCTGGACAATGATGGATAAACTACTCCTAGAAGATGTGGACAATGATGTATAAACTACTCCTAGAATACCTGGACAATGATGTATAAACTACTCCTAGAAGATGTGGACAATGATGTATAAACTACTCCTAGAATACCTGGACAATGATGTATAAACTACTCCTAGAATACCTGGACAATGATGTATAAACTACTCCTAGAATACCTGGACAATGATGTATAAACTACTCCTAGAAGACCTGGACAATGATGTATAAACTACTCCTAGAAGATGTGGACAATGATGTATAAACTACTCCTAGAATACCTGGACAATGATGTATAAACTACTCCTAGAAGACCTGGACAATGATGTATAAACTACTCCTAGAAGATGTGGACAATGATGTATAAACTACTCCTAGAATACCTGGACAATGATGTATAAACTACTCCTAGAAGATGTGGACAATGATGTATAAACTACTCCTAGAAGACCTGGACAATGATGGATAAACTACTCCTAGAAGATGTGGACAATGATGTATAAACTACTCCTAGAATACCTGGACAATGATGTATAAACTACTCCTAGAAGACCTGGACAATGATGTATAAACTACTCCTAGAATACCTGGACAATGATGGATAAACTACTCCTAGAAGACCTGGACAATGATAGATAAACTACTCCTATAATACCTGGACAATGATGTATAAACTACTCCTATAATACCTGGACAATGATGGATAAACTACTCCTAGAAGACCTGGACAATGATGTATAAACTACTCCTAGAAGACCTGGACAATGATGGATAAACTACTCCTAGAATACCTGGACAATGATGGATAAACTACTCCTAGAATACCTGGACAATGATGGATAAACTACTCCTAGAAGACCTGGACAATGATGGATAAACTACTCCTAGAAGATGTGGACAATGATGTATAAACTACTCCTAGAAGATGTGGACAATGATGTATAAACTACTCCTAGAAGATGTGGACAATGATGGATAAACTACTCCTAGAAGACCTGGACAATGATGTATAAACTACTCCTAGAAGATGTGGACAATGATGTATAAACTACTCCTAGAAGACCTGGACAATGATGTATAAACTACTCCTAGAATACCTGGACAATGATGGATAAACTACTCCTAGAAGATGTGGACAATGATGTATAAACTACTCCTAGAATACCTGGACAATGATGGATAAACTACTCCTAGAATACCTGGACAATGATGGATAAACTACTCCTAGAAGATGTGGACAATGATGTATAAACTACTCCTAGAAGATGTGGACAATGATGTATAAACTACTCCTAGAAGATGTGGACAATGATGGATAAACTACTCCTAGAAGATGTGGACAATGATGTATAAACTACTCCTAGAATACCTGGACAATGATGGATAAACTACTCCTAGAAGATGTGGACAATGATGTATAAACTACTCCTAGAAGATGTGGACAATGATGTATAAACTACTCCTAGAAGATGTGGACAATCTTATATATAAATTAGGATGTGCGTCCGTATTTATGTATCTCTGTATGTATGTATGTCCTTTATTTGTTCGCGAACGGCCCATCCGATTGAGATGAAATTTTCTACACGCCTTCCTTTCATTCCAGAGCTGTCAACTGTGATATTTTTTTAGTGTGAAATCGCCTGCTTACCCAGTATTATTTCATTTTTCATTTTTCATTGTAATTTCATATATCTCAGGGGACCTAACTCTGTAAAAGTTATTTCAAGGGGCATAACTTTTCTGTATAACTTATAGTCATATTGTGGCATCGTTTTCAAAGATTTATAAACTCTTTGTCCATAGTTATGTACCGGCATATGAGTTATAATAAATAATGATACAATCTGTAAGGTATTTTCAAAGTTTTCATAAAAATAATGCACAATGCATAACACTGTAACTCATCTTTTTTTGCTTAAGAAGTTACTGTAGTCATGCAGGTGATTAGAAAGCGTTTTCATTAAAAATAATGGATGGTGTGTGGAAGGGCATTTTTTTAAGTTACTTTTTTTTATTGTATGAATTTAATGAGACGCTACCCGCCAGGAGCTGGGCGAAGTCACGCCGGGTCAGATAGATAGACAGACCCACCTTTTCGCTGCAGTTGTCTACTCCTCCTTTTCCTTCTTCTGCTGATGCTGCTGCCGCCGCTCCATTTACCCAAGTTAATTGTTGGGGGAAGATGTAAAGATCTTTCAAGTGCTCTTTCTAATGCTTTTTGTAAGTTGGTCTTCGTTTATCTAAGGTTGTTCTAACTGCAACCAATAAATGATTAGACAGACAGGCAGACAGACAGACAGAGAGGGACGGACGGACAGACAGACAGACAGACAGACAGACAGACAGTCGGTAACGGGAACGGGAACTTATATGACTACTTATATGAATTAAATGAGATGCTCCCCACCAAGGACTGGGCGATGCTGGGTCAGACAGACAGACAGACAGACAGACAGACAGACAGACAGACAGACAGTCGGTAACGGGAACGTGAGCTTATATGACTACTTATATGAATTAAATGAGATGCTCCCCACCAAGGACTGGGCGAAGCCGGGCCGGGTCAGCTAGTGATGTATAAACTACTCCTAGAAGACCTGGACAATGATGGATAAACTACTCCTAGAATACCTGGACAATGATGGATAAACTACTCCTAGAAGATGTGGACAATGATGTATAAACTACTCCTAGAATACCTGGACAATGATGGATAAACTACTCCTAGAATACCTGGACAATGATGGATAAACTACTCCTAGAAGATGTGGACAATGATGTATAAACTACTCCTAGAAGATGTGGACAATGATGTATAAACTACTCCTAGAAGATGTGGACAATGATGGATAAACTACTCCTAGAAGATGTGGACAATGATGTATAAACTACTCCTAGAATACCTGGACAATGATGGATAAACTACTCCTAGAAGACCTGGACAATGATGGATAAACTACTCCTAGAATACCTGGACAATGATGGATAAACTACTCCTAGAATACCTGGACAATGAAGGATAAACTACTCCTAGAAGATGTGGACAATGATGTATAAACTACTCCTAGAAGATGTGGACAATGATGGATAAACTACAGCTAGAATACCTGGACAATGATGTATAAACTACTCCTAGAATACCTGGACAATGATGGATAAACTACTCCTAGAATACCTGAACAATGATGGATAAACTACTCCTAGAATACCTGGACAATGATGGATAAACTACTCCTAGAAGACCTGGACAATGATGGATAAACTACTCCTAGAATACCTGGACAATGATGGATAACTCCTAGAATACCTGGACAATGATGGATAAACTACTCCTAGAAGATGTGGACAATGATGTATAAACTACTCCTAGAAGACCTGGACAATGATGGATAAACTACTCCTAGAAGACCTGGACAATGATGGATAAACTACTCCTAGAAGATGTGGACAATGATGTATAAACTACTCCTAGAATACCTGGACAATGATGGATAACTCCTAGAATACCTGGACAATGATGGATAAACTACTCCTAGAAGATGTGGACAATGATGTATAAACTACTCCTAGAATACCTGGACAATGATGGATAAACTACTCCTAGAAGATGTGGACAATGATGGATAAACTACTCCTAGAATACCTGGACAATGATGGATAAACTACTCCTAGAATACCTGGACAATGATGGATAAACTACTCCTAGAATACCTGGACAATGATGGATAAACTACTCCTAGAATACTTGGACAATGATGGATAAACTACTCCTAGAATACCTGGACAATGATGGATAAACTACTCCTAGAATACCTGGACAATGATGGATAAACTACTCCTAGAAGATGTGGACAATGATGTATAAACTACTCCTAGAAGACCTGGACAATGATGGATAAACTACTCCTAGAATACCTGGACAATGATGGATAAACTACTCCTAGAAGATGTGGACAATGATGTATAAACTACTCCTAGAAGACATGGACAATGATGGATAAACTACTCCTAGAATACCTGGACAATGATGGATAAACTACTCCTAGAAGACCTGGACAATGATGTATAAACTACTCCTAGAATACCTGGACAATGATGGATAACTCCTAGAATACCTGGACAATGATGGATAAACTACTCCTAGAATACCTGCACAATGATGGATAAACTACTCCTAGAATACCTGGACAATGATGGATAAACTACTCCTAGAATACCTGGACAATGATGGATAAACTACTCCTAGAAGATGTGGACAATGATGTATAAACTACTCCTAGAATACCTGGACAATGATGGATAAACTACTCCTAGAAGATGTGGACAATGATGTATAAACTACTCCTAGAATACCTGGACAATGATGTATAAACTACTCCTAGAAGATGTGGACAATGATGTATAAACTACTCCTAGAATACCTGGACAATGATGTATAAACCACTCCTAGAATACCTGGACAATGATGTATAAACTACTCCTAGAATACCTGGACAATGATGTATAAACTACTCCTAGAAGACCTGGACAATGATGTATAAACTACTCCTAGAAGATGTGGACAATGATGTATAAACTACTCCTAGAATACCTGGACAATGATGTATAAACTACTCCTAGAAGACCTGGACAATGATGTATAAACTACTCCTAGAAGATGTGGACAATGATGTATAAACTACTCCTAGAATACCTGGACAATGATGTATAAACTACTCCTAGAAGATGTGGATAATGATGTATAAACTACTCCTAGAAGACCTGGACAATGATGGATAAACTACTCCTAGAAGATGTGGACAATGATGTATAAACTACTCCTAGAATACCTGGACAATGATGTATAAACTACTCCTAGAAGACCTGGACAATGATGTATAAACTACTCCTAGAATACCTGGACAATGATGGATAAACTACTCCTAGAATACCTGGACAATGATGGATAAACTACTCCTAGAAGATGTGGACAATGATGTATAAACTACTCCTAGAATACCTGGACAATGATGGATAAACTACTCCTAGAAGATGTGGACAATGATGTATAAACTACTCCTAGAATACCTGGACAATGATGGATAAACTACTCCTAGAAGATGTGGACAATGATGTATAAACTACTCCTAGAATACCTGGACAATGATGGATAAACTACTCCTAGAAGATGTGGACAATGATGGATAAACTACTCCTAGAATACCTGGACAATGATGGATAAACTACTCCTAGAAGATGTGGACAATGATGTATAAACTACTCCTAGAAGACCTGGACAATGATGTATAAACTACTCCTAGAATACCTGGACAATGATGGATAAACTACTCCTAGAAGACCTGGACAATGATGGATAAACTACTCCTAGAAGACCTGGACAATGATGTATAAACTACTCCTAGAATACCTGGACAATGATGGATAAACTACTCCTAGAAGACCTGGACAATGATGTATAAACTACTCCTAGAATACCTGGACAATGATGGATAAACTACTCCTAGAAGACCTGGACAATGATGGATAAACTACTCCTAGAAGACCTGGACAATGATGGATAAACTACTCATAGAAGACCTGGACAATGATGGATAAACTACTCCTAGAAGACCTGGACAATGATGGATAAACTACTCCTAGAAGACCTGGACAATGATGGATAAACTACTCCTAGAAGACCTGGACAATGATGGATAAACTACTCCTAGAAGACCTGGACAATGATGGATAAACTACTCCTAGAAGACCTGGACAATGATGGATAAACTACTCCTAGAAGACCTGGACAATGATGGATAAACTACTCCTAGAAGACCTGGACAATGATGGATAAACTACTCCTAGAAGACCTGGACAATGATGGATAAACTACTCCTAGAAGACCTGGACAATGATGGATAAACTACTCCTAGAAGACCTGGACAATGATGGATAAACTACTACTAGAAGACCTGGACAATGATGGATAAACTACTTCTAGAATACCTGGACAATGATGGATAAACTACTCCAAGAAGACCTGGACAATGATGGATAAACTACTCCAAGAAGACCTGGACAATGATGGATAAACTACACCTAGAAGACCTGGACAATGATGGATAAACTACTCCTAGAAGATGTGGACAATGATGGATAAACTACTCCTAGAAGACCTGGACAATGATGGATAAATTACTCCAAGAAGACCTGGACAATGATGGATAAACTACTCCTAGAAGATGTGGACAATGATGGATAAATTACTCCAAGAAGACCTGGACAATGATGGATAAACTACTCCAAGAAGACCTGGACAATGATGGATAAACTACTACTAGAAGACCTGGACAATGATGGATAAACTACTTCTAGAATACCTGGACAATGATGGATAAACTACTCCTAGAATACCTGGACAATGATGGATAAACTACTCCAAGAAGACCTGGACAATGATGGATAAACTACTCCAAGAAGACCTGGACAATGATGGATAAACTACACCTAGAAGACCTGGACAATGATGGATAAACTACTCCTAGAATACCTGGACAATGATGGATAAACTACTCCTAGAAGACCTGGACAATGATGGATAAATTACTCCAAGAAGACCTGGACAATGATGGATAAACTACTCCAAGAAGACCTGGACAATGATGGATAAATTACTCCAAGAAGACCTGGACAATGATGGATACACTACTCCAACAAGACCTGGACAATGATGGATAAATTACATTACTCCTAGAAGACCTGGACAATGATGGATAAACTACTCCTAGAAGACATGGACAATGATGGATACACTACAACAAGACCTGGACAATGATGGATAAACTACTCCTAGAAGACCTGGACAATAATGGATAAACTACTCCTAGAAGACCTGGACAATGATGGATAAACTACTCCAAGAAGACGTGGACAATCTTCTTCAGCGTTCCGAGCCATTGAGGTTCTTTGCTGCAAATACAATCCGTCTCCATTCGTCTCTCTGGTGGACCTTCTCTTGCCAGTCGTTGATTCCAAGTGCTTGTAGGTCTGTACATGTATTCTCTCTCCACCGCCTTCTTGGTCTACCTCGGGGTCTACGGTCATTTATTTCCTGAGTGTAAGCGAGTTTTGTTTCCCTATTATCTTCCATTCTTTCTATATGCCCCAGCCATTGTAGTCTATTAGCCTTCATGATACTAGTGATTAGCGGGGACTTAAACAGATCATAAATGTCTTTGTTACTTCTTCTTTTCCACTCTCCACTTTGTGTATCCCTAATGGGTCCAAAGATGCGTCTTAAAATTTTGTTCTCAAAGGTTTGTAACAAGGCTTCGTCTCCTTTCGTTGTACTCCAGGTTTCAGAGCCATACAGCACAACTGGCCTGATCAGTGTTTTGTATATTGTGATTTTGGTGTTACGAGATAGCGCCTTTGATTTTAGTAGATGTTGTAGTGCATAGTATATCTTATTTCCAGAGACCTGGACAATGATGGATAAATTACTCCAAGAAGACCTGGACAATAATGGACAAACAACCACTCCTAGCAGACCTGGATAGTGATGAACAAACTAACTAAACCACACTACTCCTACAA
This sequence comes from Cepaea hortensis, assembly GCA_963921405.1. NCBI lineage: Eukaryota > Metazoa > Mollusca > Gastropoda > Stylommatophora > Helicidae > Cepaea > Cepaea hortensis. The sequence continues at coordinate 1,020,283 of OY992894.1, forward strand.
GACCTCTGTAAATGAGGGCCAAACTATTCCTGCCAGAACTTTTCAATGATGGACAAACTATTCCTGCCAGAACTTTTCAATGATGGACAAACTATTCCTGCCAGAACTTTTCAATGATGGACAAACAACTAATGCCAGCAAACCAGGACAATGATGGACAAACTATTCCTGCCAGAACTTTTCAACGATGGACAAACTAATGCCAGTAGATCTGGACAATGATGGACAAACTATTCCTGCCAGAACTTTTCAATGATGGACAAACAACTAATGCCAGCAGACCTGGACAATGATGGACAAACTATTCCTGCCAGAACTTTTCAATAATGGACAAACAACTAATGCCAGCAGACCTGGACAATGATGGACAAACTATTCCTGCCAGAACTTTTCAATGATGGACAAACTATTCCTGCCAGAACTTTTCAATGATGGACAAACAACTAATGCCAGCAAACCAGGACAATGATGGACAAACTATTCCTGCCAGAACTTTTCAACGATGGACAAACTAATGCCAGTAGATCTGGACAATGATGGACAAACTATTCCTGCCAGAACTTTTCAATGATGGACAAACAACTAATGCCAGCAGACCTGGACAATGATGGACAAACTATTCCTGCCAGAACTTTTCAATAATGGACAAACAACTAATGCCAGCAGACCTGGACAATGATGGACAAACTATTCCTGCCAGAACTTTTCAATGATGGACAAACAACTAATGCCAGCAGACCTGGACAATGATGGACAAACTATTCCTGCCAAAACTTTTCAATGATGGACAAACAACTAATGCCAGCAGACCTGGACAATGATGGACAAACTATTCTTGCCAGAACTTTTCAATGATGGACAAACAACTAATGCCAGCAAACCTGGACAATGATGGACAAACTATTCCTGCCAGAACTTTTCAACGATGGACAAACTAATGCCAGCAGACCTGGACAATGATGGACAAACTATTCCTGCCAGAACTTTTCAATGATGGACAAACAACTAATGCCAGCAGACCTGGACAATGATGGACAAACTATTCCTGCCAGAACTTTTCAATGATGGACAAACAACTAATGCCAGCAGACCTGGACAATGATGGACAAACTATTCCTGCCAGAACTTTTCAATGATGGACAAACTAATGCCAGCAGACCTGGACAATGATGGACAAACTATTCCTGCCAGAACTTTTCAATGATGGACAAACAACTAATGCCAGCAGACCTGGACAATGATGGACAAACTATTCCTGCCAGAACTTTTCAATAATGGACAAACAACTAATGCCAGCAGACCTGGACAATGATGGACAAACTATTCCTGCCAGAACTTTTCAATGATGGACAAACAACTAATGCCAGCAGACCTGGACAATGATGGACAAACTATTCCTGCCAAAACTTTTCAATGATGGACAAACAACTAATGCCAGCAGACCTGGACAATGATGGACAAACTATTCTTGCCAGAACTTTTCAATGATGGACAAACAACTAATGCCAGCAAACCTGGACAATGATGGACAAACTATTCCTGCCAGAACTTTTCAACGATGGACAAACTAATGCCAGCAGACCTGGACAATGATGGACAAACTATTCCTGCCAGAACTTTTCAATGATGGACAAACAACTAATGCCAGCAGACCTGGACAATGATGGACAAACTATTCCTGCCAGAACTTTTCAATAATGGACAAACAACTAATGCCAGCAGACCTGGACAATGATGGACAAACTATTCCTGCCAGAACTTTTCAATGATGGACAAACAACTAATGCCAGCAGACCTGGACAATGATGGACAAACTATTCCTGCCAAAACTTTTCAATGATGGACAAACAACTAATGCCAGCAGACCTGGACAATGATGGACAAACTATTCTTGCCAGAACTTTTCAATGATGGACAAACAACTAATGCCAGCAAACCTGGACAATGATGGACAAACTATTCCTGCCAGAACTTTTCAATGATGGACAAACTAATGCCAGCAGACCTGGACAATGATGGACAAACTATTCCTGCCAGAACTTTTCAATGATGGACAAACAACTAATGCCAGCAGACCTGGACAATGATGGACAAACTTTTCCTGCCAGACCTCGGAATGAAGGATGGACAAGCAACTATTCCTGGCAGACCTGGTCTCAGACTTGGCTGGGAGGGACAAGGTAAACTCTCAAATGTCCTGAGCCCTGAGCGTCCACCTACTTTATAATTTAATATAATATAAATTATATTGCACTTTTTAAAATGTTATACAGCAAGCTTCATGCTAATTTATTACTTAAACGAAAACTACATCTGTGATGATACTTTCTACTCATTATACTTTGCGATAATTAGATTTACAAACAAGGAATATTATTATTTGTATTAGTTTTTCCCCCCACAAACTGTGAATGAATTCTATTCTAGTATTCTCTCTATGTCTATGATGATATGATGAGCTGGACTGAGACACAAGTCAGATAATGTTACTCACCAGATTTCCGATTCTTTAATGGTATTGAATGGGTCTGATTTTTTTTCCTAAGGTTTCTTGATTTCAGTCGTGTGGTTCGAGCGGATCGCAAAGACATTTTCCCACCAAACAAACAGAAATAACCGTAAACAACTTCATGAAAGCCTGCAGTAGATAGCGGCCATCTTGAGATGTCCCTATAATCATAGCAGCTCCAGCCAATGAAATCCAGCCGTTAGTATCACGTGATTGGAAGCAGCCAATCGTCGCGATGTGTTATATATGTGTACACAGATTCTGGTCAGTGTAAATAACGGTAACGGCAATGTTGCCAGTGGGATCCGAACTCTGCTAAGTGCTACACACCACCACAGCTGTCTGCACTTAACGTCGCTAGGATACCACCTTCCCTCAGACATACTGCTCATGTAGCATAGTTCACACATGATTCGACATGAACAGATTCTGCACAGCCTAAATAACGGCAATGTTGCCAGTGAGATCCGAACTCTGCTAGCACAAGCATACCACAGTACGTCGCTAGCACTCCTAGTAGTGTAGTAGGAGACCTCATTCTCTCAGACATAGTAGTATTGCTATTACTGCTTCTGCATTATAATATTTGACAGATGCATCGACATGAGCAGGTGAATTCACTGTGTTTGTGTGATATATAGAATAGAGACTACTCAATTACTTCAATTAGAAGCTGGGTGTTGATTAAAGAGTATCTTCTTCTTCAGCGTTCCGAGCCATTGAGGTTCTTTGCTGCAAATACAATCCGTCTCCATTCGTCTCTCTGGTGGACCTTCTCTTGCCAGTCGTTGATTCCAAGTGCTTGTAGGTCTGTACATGTATTATCTCTCCACCGCCTTCTTGGTCTACCTCGGGGTCTACGGTCATTTATTTCCTGAGTGTAAGCGAGTTTTGTTTCCCTATTATCTTCCATTCTTTCTATATGCCCCAGCCATTGTAGTCTATTAGCCTTCATGATACCAGTGATTAGCGGGGACTTAAACAAATCATAAATATCTTTGTTACTTCTTCTTTTCCACTCTCCACTTTGTGTATCCCTAATGGGTCCAAAGATGCGTCTTAAAATTTTGTTCTCAAAGGTTTGTAACAACGCTTCGTCTCCTTTCGTTGTACTCCAGGTTTCAGAGCCATACAGCACAACTGGTCTGATCAGTGTTTTGTATATTGTGATTTTGGTGTTACGAGATAGCGCCTTTGATTTTAGTAGATGTTGTAGTGCATAGTATATCTTATTTCCAGAATTGATTCTAGTTTGTATTTCTTCCCTTATGATGTTGGAGCAGTTGAAGATCGCACCCAGGTATTTGTATGTTTCCGTTCTTTTAATGGTCATATTATCTATTTGTATGTGGCCAGAGTTTCTAGCCATTCCGTCTCTTGAAATTACCATATATTCTGTCTTATCTTGGTTGATAACCAGTCCCATCTGTTGGGCTTTTTCCTTTAAGTGAGTTAATATTTCCAATGTCTTTTGTTCACTTTGCCCTATAATATCTATATCATCTGCATAACCAAGCAGCTTGGATATTCCTCCAATATCACATTCCTCCTTTACCTTCCTTACAACTTTCTCTAGAGCCAGATTGAAGAGTAGCGGCGATAGTGCATCACCCTGTTTCAAGCCAGATGTTATTTGGAAGGGGTCTGATTTCCTGCCTTTATATGTTACTATATTATAAGTATCTTCCATGCATAGTCTGGTCATGTTGATTAACTTCCTTGGTATTCCAAATTCCTGCATAGCATTCCATAGACTATTCCTATGGACACTATCATAAGCCTTTTTAAAATCCACAAAAATGTTATGGAGATCTCTTTTATATTCCCAATGTTTCTCGGCTATTTGTCGTAAGATAAATATCTGATCTATTGTTGATCTGTTTTGTCTAAAACCCGCCTGGTAGTCACCTAATATGTCTTCTGAATATGGTTTTAGTCTATTTAGTAATACTGCGGATAGTATCTTATAGCTTGTGGACAGTAGTGATATTCCTCTATAATTTCCACATTGGAACTTGTCTCCTTTCTTAAAGATAGGTATCAATAATGACTCTTTCCAGTCATGGGGTAATTCTTCTGTCCTCCAGATTTTTATTATTAGTTCGTATAGCTTTAGATGTAATGCATGGCCACCTGCCTTTATAAATTCAGCAGCAATTCCATCAGTCCCAGTTGCCTTATTGTTTTTAAGTCGTGTGATTACATATAGGATTTCTTCAAATGTAGGTTCTTCAATTTGTGGTTCGCATGTTAGAACCTCTTCTTGTGAGAAAATGTTACTTGGAGCTTCACAATTTAGTAATTCAATAAAATATTCTTTCCATGTGTTGCACATTTCCTCATTGGTATTTATCATATTCCCATTTTTATCTTTTAAACCATATGTGTTTTGTTGGTGCCCTCGTTTCATTGACTTCAGTTCTTTAAAAAATTTTCTGGATTCATTTTTCTGGTGATTAGTTTCCATATCTTTGATTATATTACTCATATATTCTCGCTTCTGCTGTCTGACTATTTTTGTAGCCTCTTTACATTCATTTCTATAATGCTCTTCCTTTTGGATGTTATTGATGTCATTTAACCATACATGTCTGGCATTCTTCTTCCTAATGACTGCTTCTTCACATTTTTGATTGAACCATCTGTTCTTTCTATGCGTGGTTAACACACCGAGACATTCTTCTGCGGTAGACTGAATTGTATTCTTGATGTTCAACCAAGTTTGGTCAATGCTTTCCTCCAAAGGGTTTTGCAGAGTTTCAAGTTTACATTTTATTTCATCTGTAAATTTCTCTTTGACTGTAATGTCTTGCAGTTTTTCTCTGTTATATGTTGGGTGTAATCTTTGTAATTTAGTATAGAAAGATCTGTTAAGTTTTATTTTAAATTTTGCTCCAACGAGGAAGTGGTCACTGTGGCACTCAGCTCCTCTATAACTTCTGACTTGCTGTATGTTTGATGCATTTCTGTTGTTAATTAAAATGTGATCTATTTGATTATAGGTTCTCTTGTCACATGATTTCCAAGTTTGTTTGTGTATATCCTTTCTTTGTAGTCTGGTACTGCTAACCTGCAGTCCTTTGGCTTCTGCCAGGTTGATGACTCTCCATCCATTATCATTTGAAGTTGTATGTAGGCTTTCCATACCGGCCACTTTTTTATTAGTTTGCTCTCTACCTATTTTTGCATTGAAGTCTCCCAGCACAATCAGGATGTCCTGTTTGGGGGTTTCTTCTATGACATCTTCCAGATCATTATAAAAGTCTTCTTTAATATCATCTTCTTTCTCTTCAGTGGGTGCATGTACATTAATCATCGTTATACTTTTCCATTTACCTTTTATTCGTAATTTACTAATCCTGTCATTAAAAGCTTTAAAGTTTAAAACGTTCCCCCATAACTCTTTTTTGATGACAAATCCTGTTCCTAATTCGTGTTTATTTTGGGTGTTTCCTCCATATATTATAATCATTCCATTTTGCTCTAAAGTACCCTCTCCTGGCCACCTTATTTCTTGGATTGCTGTTATATCCATTTGATATTCAATCAGCTCCCGGGTTAGTTCTTCGGCCGCTCCAGCTCGATATAGTGTCCGTACATTCCATGTTCCAAATCTCAAAAGTCCTTTAACGTTCCAAGGTCGTTGTCCAGATAAGTCAGTCCGATATCGAGGCTCATGTATTTGTTTCGTAACAAAGAAAGGTTTTTACAAAGGTGGGGATGTTAACCCCACGCTTCAACCCCCAACCTGGAGGACCAGGGTGTTTCTCTTTGTCTGTTCTCTACCCTTTGACCTGTCCGGCTTGGGAGGCCCTGCTGGTAGCTACGCTACCGCCGGCATAGCTCTCAGGGTCATTGAGAAACTCAAGCTCCCCCACCACGACAAGGTGGAAACACCATCGGGGGAGGATTAAAGAGTATATTAATTATTATTATTAAAAGTGAGTGCCCTCAACAAATGGACTTATGGAGCTGGTGTAGGCCAAAATACTTGTCTCTGTTCTGAATTTGATGGACACTCCTGCAACAAATGTTTAGCTGCCATTTTACCAGTTCCACCTTTACATTCATCAGTGTCTCCTACCATTGGCACCTTTCCGTCTTGACAGATGATAGTTTGGTACAGTGCTTCAAAAAGGCTTAATAACTACGATCCATGGCGGTGGCTGGTAAGGCCAATTCTTGCTGCAAATGTTTGCCCACAGTAGGTGCATGTGAAAACATGGTAATTTCCACCATTTTGCACCATCTTACGTCTCTCACGCTCTGTGCTTTATCTGCAATCATTTTCTCCTTTGTCTTTATTCCATTTCTGATAGTTGCCCTCCATGCAACACATTCAGCGGCGACGTGTTCCCATTGTGCATTATCAATGCCTGTATCAATCATGTCCCGCTTACACACATCTTTCTGAGATCTCCTACCCATCTGTAATTAACCAAAAAAGATGTCCTTTGGTATTCTACCATCATCCATCCTCCTAACGTGTCCTATCCATCTAAGTCTACGAAGACTGAGCATGGAATACACCGTCACACAACCTGATCTTTCCAATACTTCAGTATTTGTGATTTTGTCTTGCCACTTAATACCAAGTATTCTTCGCAGACACCGCATATGAAAGCTGTTTAAACGTTTCTCTTGGCGTGAGTAAGTTGTCCAGGTTTCACTGCCATAAAGAAGAGTACTAAGGACACAGGCTTGGTAGACGAGGACTTTTGTTTTGGCAGTAAGCTTCCTGTTCTCCCAGACCCTTTTTGCTAACATGTTCATTGTTGTTGCTGCCTTGCCAATCCTGATGTTAATTTCCTGATCGAGGGATAATTTGCTATTTACCTCTGATCCTAGATATGTAAAATGGTCTACTATCTCCAGTTCGGCGTCGTCAATAAAGATTGATGGTACATCATGTGCACCTTGTAACATAATCTGTGTCTTCTTTTTGTTAATTGTTAAACCAAATTCAGAACAAGCATTGGAGAATGATGATAGTAGATGTTGTAATTCTTCCTCAGAGTGGGTCGTAATCGCAGCATCATCCGCAAAAAGCAACTCTCTGATAAGTACCCTGCTAATTTTGGTCTTGGCCTTCAATCTCTGAGCATTATAGAGGCCACCATCTGAGCGTGAGTGAATGTATATACCGTCATCCTGATCACGAAAGGCATATTTCAGCAGAAGTGAAAAGTATATCCCAAAGAGGGTGGGGGGCTAGTACACAACCTTGCTTAACTCCACTCTTGATTTCAAACTCTTCTGAAGTTGAGCCATCAAACTTGATTATACCCTTCATGCCTGTGTGGAACGATTCCACAATGGACAGAAGAGTTGGTGGGCAGCCAATCATCTTTAGTGCTTTGAACAGACCCTCACGACTGACCAAATCGAATGCCTTTGTGAGGTCGATGAAGGCAATAAACAGTGGCTGATTTTGTTCCCGGCAAGACCAGGGATGGAGTTATTGCCTCTCCATAGCACAAAGCCTGGGCTAAAATAAAGAAACCATGTGTTGCCCATGCAGCATGATCCCTCTCTCGGCCTGCCTAGTTCACTCCAGAGGAAAGTTGACACCTATAATCTGGAACAAGACAAGCTGCAGAAGCTGCCGGATCAGCAAAGCAATGCTCTAACTGTCCGCCTGTCGGAGCTTCGATCCTAGATCAGCTGCCAACCTAGGCTTAGGGCCTGGTCTGCCCTGCCATGACTTATTTTGTCTTTGGGTTGCATTTCCTCGCACCAGGATAAGGCTAGTACCCTCCCAATTGCGCTCTTCTGCCCGAAGCCGTTGGCACAATGTGGGGTGTCGGGTTTGGTAAGCGCCGCCCAACATTCGGCGCTGACAGAAAGCAGGTAGTACCATCTACTGTCATACGGTAGCTCAGTCATATCTGACTAAGACCTGACTTACGTCTCCTACCTGTAGTTTATTAAACATAAGGTATTTCAACCTTTGCTTTACTTTATTGACAGTAAGTAAGACTAAGACATGTCAACATGATGGAGATTCTTGCAGATCTACAAATTGATGGGAAAGACCTTAGATTTCTAAGATACATATATTGGAAACAACAATATACTATAAAGGTTGATAATGAAGTAGGTCAATATGAGTCTATTAAGAGAGGTGTGCGACAGGCAATGTGTAATGTTTCCTCATCTTTTTTCCCTATAACATCTGATGGCTGTAGAAATGTGGTTTCTGAGGAAAATGCAAAGAATACCATGGACAGACAGAAAAATCAATGACCAAGTGTCCTACAATAAACAAATGAAAACCATAAACTGATTAGAGAAATTAGTTGTAGATGGTCAAAATATTTTGGAAACGTTATGAGAAGAAATAAATTGGAGAACTTGGTGGCAACTGGCAAGATTACAGGGAAAAGAACAAGGGGAAGACAGAGTGGTAAATACCTGGATGGGTTGGCCACGTGGTATGGTAGAGACAAAAACACAGAGTTGTTCCACGACTCGGGTGATCGAGTGAGATGGCGAAACATGACCGCCCACGCTTATCGGCATGGCACATGATGATGATGATGATTTCAACCTGTTGTGGCCTGTCCGTAGTCTGAAGATTGTAACTTGCTATTTTCGGTTGAGTTGGTAATAATATGCATCAATATTCTGGTGGCCTGGATGATGTGATTTGCATGTTTTATAATTGCTTCTTATAAATATCTTGGCCTCATCATGACTATACTAGGCTGATGTTGTGTTTAGACATTGTTTCAGTAACTGTGCATAAACCCTACTTTTTCTGGGTAGGTTTTCTTGGAAGCAGATGAGGGAAAGAAAGGATTTCTGGATAGTTATGATATTAAAGTAGCCCTGATGATGATGTTTGGACAGAAAGTGTCACAGGTAAAGTTATACTTTTTGGGTGTTTACATATATATCATCTTATTTCATGTTTACACAAATAATGTACACACAATTGAGGACCTGAAAGAAGCAATCATAATTACCATTCAAGAAATAACAACAGACATGTTGCAGAAGGTATCTTACAATATGAAGAGACTTGCACAGACTCCATGTGTACTGCAAGAGATAGCAAAAGATGGGACCACTTGGCCTGAGCTGCTTGAGGGGCTATGCTCTGATAGGGGATTAGCAGAAGATGAGAGGGCTTGGCCTGATCTGCTTGAGGGGCTATGCTCTGATAGGGGATTAGGGACGGATGGTTGAAGAAGACAAGTGGGAAGAGCACATTAATGGATGAATTAAAGATACAGGTGGGAAGAGCACATTAATGGTCTGTGTGTTAGTCTATTTTGTTACAAATATAGCATGTTACTAATGGTTTCTGTGTGCGAGTCTATGTTGTTACATATATAGCATGTTACTAATGGTTTCTGTGTGTGGGTCTATGTTGTTACATATATAGCATGTTACTAACGGTGTCTGTGTGTGGGTCTATGTTGTTACATATATAGCATGTTACTATTGGTGTGTGTGTGGGTCTATGTTGTTACATATATAGCATGTTACTAACGGTGTCTGTGTGTGGGTCTATGTTGTTACATATATAGCATGTCACTAGTGGTGTGTGTGTGTGGGTCTATGTTGTTACATATATAGCATGTTACTAGTGGTGTGTGTGTGTGTGGGTGTATGTTGTTACATATATAGCATGTTACTAGTGGTGTCTGTGTGTGGGTCTATGTTGTTACATATATAGCATATTACTAATGGTGTATGTGTGTGGGTCTATGTTGTTACATATATAGCATGTTACTAATGGTGCATATGTGTGGGTCTATGTTGTTACACATATAGCACATTACTAATGGTGTCAGTGTGTGGGTCTATGTTGTTACATATATAGCATGTTACTAACGGTGTCTGTGTGTGGGTCTATGTTGTTACATATATAGCATGTCACTAGTGGTGTGTGTGTGTGGGTCTATGTTGTTACATATATAGAATGTTACTAGTGGTGTGTGTGGGTCTATGTTGTTACATATATAGCATGTTACTAGTGGTGTCTGTGTGTGGGTCTATGTTGTTACATATATAGCATATTACTAACGGTGTATGTGTGTGGGTCTATGTTACATATATAGCATGTTACTAATGGTGTATATGTGTGGGTCTATGTTGTTACATATATAGCACATTACTAATGGTGTCAGTGTGTGGGTCTATGTTGTTACATATATAGCATGTTACTAATGGTGTCTGTGTGGGTCTGTGTTGTTACATATATAGCACGTTACTAATGGTGTATGTGTGTGGGTCTATGTTGTTACATATATAACATGTTACTAGTGCTGTATGTGTGTGGGTCTATGTTGTTACATATATAGCATGTTACTAATGGTGTCTGTGTGTCGGTCTATGTTGTTACATATATAGCACATTACTAATGGTGTCAGTGTATGGGTCTGTGTTGTTACATATATAGCACGTTACTAATGGTGTATGTGTGTGGGTTTATGTTGTTACATATATAACATGTTACTAGTGCTGTATGTGTGTGGGTCTATGTTGTTACATATATAGCATGTTACTAATGGTGTATGTATGTGGGTCTATGTTGTTACATATATAACATGTTACTAGTGCTGTATGTGTGTGGGTCTATGTTGTTACATATATAGCATGTTACTATTGGTGTGTGTGTGGGTCTGTGTTGTTACATATATAGCATGTTACTAATGGTGTCTGTGTGTGGGTCTATGTTGTTACATATATAGCACATTACTAATGGTGTCAGTGTGTGGGTCTATGTTGTTACATATATAGCATGTCACTAGTGGTGTGTGTGTGTGTGGGTCTATGGTGTTACATATATAGCATGTTACTAGTGGTGTGTGTGTGGGGGTCTATGTTGTTACATATATAGCATGTTACTAGTGGTGTCTGTGTGTGGGTCTATGTTGTTACATATATAGCATATTACTAGCGGTGTATGTGTGTGGGTCTATGTTGTTACATATATAGCATGTTACTAATGGTGTATATGTGTGGGTCAATGTTGTTACATATATAGCACATTACTAATGGTGTCAGTGTGTGGGTCTATGTTGTTACATATATAGCATGTTACTAATGGTGTCTGTGTTGTTACATATATAGCATGTTACTAGTGGTGTGTGTGTGTGGGTCTATGTTGTTACATATATAACATGTTACTAATGGTTTCTGTGTGTGGGTCTATGTTGTTACATATATAGCATGTTACTAGTGGTGTATGTGTGTGGGGCTATGTTGTTACATATATAACATGTTACTAATGGTTTCTGTGTGTGGGTCTATGTTGTTACATATATAGCATGTTACTAGTAGTGTATGTGTGTGGGTCTATGTTGTTACATATAACATGTTACTAATGGTTTCTGTGTGTGGGTCTATGTTGTTACATATATAGCATGTCACTAGTGGTGTGTGTGTGTGGGTCTATGTTGTTACATATATAACATTTTACTAGTGCTGTATGTGTGTCGGTCTATGTTGTTACATATATAGCATGTTACTAATGGTGTCAGTGTGTGGGTCTGTGTTGTTACATATATAGCACATTACTAATGGTGTATGTGTGTGGGTTTATGTTGTTACATATATAACATGTTACTAGTGCTGTATGTGTGTGGGTCTATGTTGTTACATATATAGTATGTTGCTAATGCGGTATGTGTGTGGGTCTATGTTGTTACATATATAGCACATTACTATTGGTGTGTGTGTGGGTCTGTGTTGTTACATATAAAGCATGTTACTATTGGTGTGTGTGTGGGTCTGTGTTGTAACATATATAGCACGTTACTATTGGTGTGTGTGTGTGGGTCTATGTTGTTACATATATAACATGTTACTAGTGCTGTATGTGTGTGGGTCTATGTTGTTACATATATAGCACATTGCTATTGGTGTGTGTGTGTGGGTCTGTGTTGTTACATATATAGCATGTTACTATTGGTGTGTGTGTGGGTCTGTGTTGTTACATATATAGCATGTTACTATTGGTGTGTGTGTGGGTCTATGTTGTTACATATATAGCATGTTACTAATGGTGTCTGTGTGTGGGTCTGTGTTGTTACATATATAGCATGTTACTATTGGTGTGTGTGTGGGTCTATGGTGTTACATATATAGCATGTTACTATTGGTGTGTGTGTGGGTCTGTGTTGTTACATATATAGCACATTACTAATGGTGTGTGTGTGGGTCTATGTTGTTACATATATAGCATGTTACTATTGGTGTGTGTGTGGGTCTGTGTTGTTACATATATAGCATGTTACTATTGGTGTGTGTGTGGGTCTATGGTGTTACATATATAGCATGTTACTATTGGTGTGTGTGTGGGTCTGTGTTGTTACATATATAGCACATTACTAATGGTGTGTGTGTGGGTCTATGTTGTTACATATATAGCATGTTACTATTGGTGTGTGTGTGGGTCTGTGTTGTTACATATATAGCATGTGACTAATGGTGTCTGTGTGTGAGTCTATGTTGTTACATATTGATTGATTGATTGATTTAGGAACCGACATCACAGCATTCAGGACATTCCCATAAGCGCTCCGTCCCCATCCTCAGCAGCCAGCGAAGAGTTGTTGTTACATATATAGCATGTTACTAATGGTGTCTGTGTGTGGGTCTGTCACGAAAAACACTGTGATTAACCAGTTGATGACAATAAAGGCAATCTGATTAAACGGCATGTTTGCAGGGCCCCAATTGTTTTTTTAACAATACAGTAAAAACAGCTCGGATTCAAGCAGAAGTGCCCGGCTCGGGAGATAAAACAGTCCCGTCTGTCATTTAGAATTTCCCGACATCAAACGAAATGGCGGCTTCGCTTGTCACCACATGACAGAAAGTGTGGGATTGTTATTGGGAACATTGGGACACCTGCAGGACATCAACAACGTCACGTGAACAATTCAAGGCTGTTTGAAAAAACATGATTGGGGGAGACAGTGTAACTCAAACAGTTGATTTAGGCGGACGTGCTTTGGCCCTGCAGTTAGGGAGTGGAATAATATCTACCGTGTGCGAATTGAGTTAATTTAATTTTACACGTGCCTGTCATGGCAAATGTAGATGTGATTTGATCTAACTGCGGTGTTGCCTAAGGTAGTCATATTGTATAATTAGTCCTAATTAATTTAGGCAGTAGCATAGTTGAAACTAGCTAGAGTAGGGAAGTGATACTTGGCTCTGTTAGTTGAAAATAGAGTAGTGAAGTGTTGATAAGCTCTACTAGTTGAGAATTGAGTAATGGGGGATAATTGGGATCTTCCAGTGGGTGCTCCCTGGTGTGTGTGTGTGTGGGGGGGGGGGGGGTGTCCGCACGCTGTTTGTTGTTTTTTTCTTCTTCTTGTTTTGGCCTGATGAAAACCTATGTGTTCAGTTCATCTGTCCCTGACAGAGTTAGGTTCACTGTATTTTTCTGAGCGAGGCCGATGGCCCACGATTATCTAATAAAGATCAGTGACGTGGAGGCTATCACCAGTTGTGTTATATATTTTACAGGTTCCCTCTGGTCGGGATGAAGACACAGAATCATTGAAAAATCCAATCCCGGATACAATTTTGGTGCAGGAAGATTGGCCAGCAACTTTCTCAATGGGTCTATGCTAGAAGAAGTTGATAAACATTGCTCGGTGGAGCTGAATGGTATAAGTATCCTACATGAGTTCATACCATTCGTTAACACACCTGTAGTGATGGATGTTCAGTCCACGTATTACTAGATCAGTAGGAACTGATGTTCACATTAGATGAAACCAAACATTGAAGTGTAGTTGTTCCACGTATCAAGGAAATCATAACTTTCAGACAATATCTAGAAAATAAAGAAATCTATTTTAGTCTAGATACAATGACTGTTTAAGAGTGAAAACTATAGAACATTTCGCAAGAAGGAAAAACGTCATGTTCATAGGACAGTGTTCCATGTTTTTTTCACTGAGCAGGAATTATGAAGTCTGAGTTTCTATAAACTATTAGGAACAGTTTTTTGTTAGGAACAAAAATAGTATCGTTTACGGATTATAGATGTGAATGGGAATCAGATCTCATGGTCATCAGAGCTCCTGGAGGAGGACATGTCTGGAGAGAAGGACACGACTTCGGTGAGGTCCATTGTGCTGATTCTTGTGATGTCGTGTAATCCTTGCCATGATGAGTGGACTCTGATCATGAACTCTGTGGTCTGACCTATACATTTACATTAGAATACACGACACACATTTTCTTCGCATACACGTCTCATATACGTTACACTTTTCTTTTAATAAATTAATCTTTATTAATTTTTAGAAGCTAGAGTTGTTGAATATGTTGCGTTGGGGAAGTATGAGAGGGGGCATAGTGCGACAGTGAGAGAGAGAGAGAGAGAGAGAGAGAGAGGAAAGGGTATCCACGGGCTGATGGAGTGTGTTGGACGGAAGCTGGTGGATTCTCCAGGTTATTAGAAAGGGGGTAAATTATAATGTGGGTGTTGACTCCCCTCACTCCAGGGACAACACTTTAACCCTTTACAAGGCGTAGCGTCCGTTACCGGCCGATCTCTAAATACGAGCGTAGCGTCCGATTCCGGCCGATACTATTATGCATTGTAAAAACGCGATCTCTCGGCTTTCCGACACTTCCGACCGCTACTTTCACTTTCGCCTATAGCTTGACAACGTGGCCGCCATTTGTAAACGCGCTACAATGACTTTGAACAGACTTTTACGGACTTGATTTGATAGTTTTCGGGAGTTTTACGCTGTTTTTCAAAATGGATTTCGGCGATTCTTCAAGTGATAGCCGAGATTTCGCTCTGTTCAATTTAAATGACATTAAAGGGCACAAAGTTGATTATTAATCGGAGCTAGATATCAGTGCAAAGCGTTACTTTGCATTAGCA
Source organism: Cepaea hortensis (assembly GCA_963921405.1). Taxonomy (NCBI): domain Eukaryota; kingdom Metazoa; phylum Mollusca; class Gastropoda; order Stylommatophora; family Helicidae; genus Cepaea; species Cepaea hortensis. Next base: position 1,035,663 of record OY992894.1, read on the forward strand.
GTCGTGAGTCGGACTTTAAAGAAAGTGATTATGATTCTGAAAATGTGTTTGTAAATTGCCGTATAGATGACAGAAAATCACAAACAACATGCCGTATTTCGTAAATATTTGTGTTCATATATGGATTACCGGCAACAATCACGTGAGTAACATATTCTGCATGCTTTTCCCTTCATTGTGTTGTTTATTTAACTAAAATCGGTTGACTAACACCGTATTTGTTATGTTTTTACTAACGCGACCCGAAATTTTTACAGAACCTGAAAAAATCTTGCCCGTTCAGGGCTACAAAATGGACAAGCGTCTGCCCTGTAAAGGGTTAAAGGAAGACATGACATTATTGGGGGCTCGTAAACGGGATCTTTGGACAGCGGGATCTCTTGTACATGTTATCTTTGGACAGCGGGATCTCTCGTACACGTGATCTTTGGACAGCGGGATCTCTCATACACGTGATCTTTGGCCAGTGGGATCTCTCGTACACGTGATCCTTGGACAGCGAGATCTCCTGCAAGCAGGATCCTTTGACAGTGGGATCTTCTGACAACGGGGTCTGTTGACATGGGAGAATCCAGCTAGAGTGAATGTGGATAGGGGTTAGGACAAATATCTTACCTGTTCACATTTCACACGTCTGCATAGGTCTGTGGTCCTGATTCTACTCTTGTCACTGAGTGATTGTGTTGTGGTGTGCTGGATGTGGTGAATATATAGATTTAGAGTACTTGTTCATATATCTATATATTAATTTGCAGTTAAATTGTACTCAACCTGCTAGCTTACCTCTCTGTAAAATGGCCACTCCTAAACTAACCACTGCAGAACTAAGGGCAAAGGGGGAAGAAATGGGATTGTCGGGTTCTGCACTAACAGATTACATACAGGAAGTGGAGAGAGAGTATCATCAAGCAGAAAGAGAAGATCGAAAGGCTGAGTTGGAATTGAGAAGGATGGAGTTGGAACAAGAAGCTAGGAAATTGTAAGCAGAACAAGCTGCGAGGAAATTTGAAGCTGAGCAAGCAGCTAAGAAATTTGAAGCTGAGCAAGCAGCTAAGAAACTGGAAGCTGAACAAGAAGCTCAGAAAAGGGAGCACAAGTACCGGATGAGGGAACTCGAGTTGAAGAGTCAATCTAATGGGGAAACTGAGGGAGCAGTTGGAGGTTCTCCCATCCCAGGCTCAACCCCAGCAGGTGGACATGGTTACCATGCTATGAAGTTTCCTCTAGCGGTCTACGAGGAGGACAAAGAGAAGATTGACCAGTACCTTCAACGCTTCGAGGCCATGTCTGTTGCTATGGGTCTGGACCGTGACAAATGGTGTCTTAAGCTATCCCAGGGATTACGCAGGACCGGCAACGAGGTTTATTCACGCCTGCCACCAGGACATGAGAACAATTATGACGAATTGAAGACGGCTCTGCTGAAACGATTCGAGGTTACGTCACATACCTACCGGAAAAAATTTCGAACAGCGAAATGAGAACCGGAGGAGTTGTTTGCCGCCTACAGTTTGCATCTAAAATCCTATCTCCATAAGTGGATGGATTTGGCTGGGTTCGCACATGACTATGAGAGTCTGGAAGAGCTCATGATGGTCGACCAGCTGAAGAAGCAAATGTCAAAACCTCTCAGGACGTTCCTGGGAGAACAAGGAGCGGAACGTATTGACCTCATGACAAAATTAGCAGAACGGTTCGTCGAGGTACATGGGGAGGCAGGGGAAAACTTTTCCACCAACACCAAAGGTCAGGAGAAATATGTCAAGAAGAAAGCCAAAAACTCAGGAACCAAAAAGTGGGAACCTTATGTGCAAAGATCAGAGGATGGTTCAGAGAAGAAGAAGGAGGGAAGCAAGAGCACTTCAAGCTCTACACCAAAACGACCGTGGTCGGAGAAGTGGTGTTCAATTTGTAAGTCACCCTCTCACAATACGAGGGACTGCAAATCGAAGGCTAAGAGCCCTCACTTCGCAGCATGTCAAGTGACTTCCAAGGAGGTTGTCACGGAAAATGCCAAGGTCAACAAGGAAGCTCGCCACCAGGAGAGCTCACTCAAGTCCGGCACTAGAAAATCTAGGACAGGGAAATGGTGCAACCAATGCAAGTCAAACACACACAATGCTATTGACTGCAGGGGAAAGTCAGGAGACTCTAAATTCGTTGTGTGCCCTGGGAAACCTAAGGTGGAGCCCACTGAACAGGTCGAGGCCGAGGAAGAGACTCCAGACCAGGAAAAAAACCACCTGTAGTGGAATTGGTAGAGGTTAACGGTCGTCAAGTGGAGTGTTTGTACGACACAGGACTGGACAGGGAGGCCATGATTTCTGCGGATCTGGTACATCCAGAACAATTCACAGGTGAGACCATGGAGATACAGCCTGCACAGAAGAGTGCTGTGGCCATGAAGTTGCCCATTGCTAATGTGGAGATTCGGTCAAGATATGTCACCGGCACAATCAAGGCCGCTGTATTGACCGATCCCATTTTTCCAGTAATCCTCGGTTGCCGGTATGTCTTTCTGGGAATGCCCAGGAAGCCAATCCATATGGGAGCAATACAGACGAGAACGGAAGAGGCAGAAGCAATTGTGACTAACCCACTGCCGGGGGAGCTACAAACTGCCCAGAGTGAGGATGCTACTTTACGTCCTTGCTACAAAAAGCTGCAGAGAAGTGCTGATCCACCAGGACGGGGGCAGTACTACATGAAGAATAGGATACTCTACAGGAGAGCAGGAAGGGGAGACAACCTATACGGTCAGTTGGTCGTCCCGAAAGCTCACCGGTCCCAGATTCTTCATATGGGGCATACCATCTCCTTTAGTGGACACGTGGGTAGTGCCGCCACCATGCAGCAAATTTCCTGCCATTACTATTGGCCGGGAATGACAGGTGATGTGCGTCGGTATGTGAAGTCATGCCCTGAGTGCCAGAGGGTGGCACCAAAACAATGGACAGCACCGGTGGTGTTGGGTGAGTTGCCCATCATGCACTCTCCTTTCGAGAGGGTAGCCATCGATATCGTGGGTCCACTTCCCAGGACTAGGAAGAGGAACATGTATATACTCACAATGGTGGATTGCTGTACAATGTGGGGTGAAGCCATACCGTTGACCCCGATTGACTCGAAACGAGTGGCAGACGCACTGATGGAGGCCTTTACCAGATTAGGCTTCCCTGATCAAATTCTGACGGACAATGGGTCCCAGTTTTGTGGAAAACTCATGGAGGAGGTATTTAGGGTGTTTCACTCTAACCACATACATACCAGCCCTTATCACCCTCAAGCCAATGGACAAGTAGAGCGTTTCAACGGCACGTTGATGACAATGCTCAGGAAACTGGCACAGGAAAAACCTGATAGGTGGGATGAATATATCCCAGCAGCACTCTTTGCCTATCGGGAGGTTCCTCATGGCTCAACAGGACTACCACCCGCCACGTTGCTGTTTGGTCGTCCAATCAAAGGACCGTTGGAAGCCATGTTGAGGAGTTGGACTGAAGAGGGAACGTCAGAAGAAGTGATCTCTTCCTATAAATACGTGGAGGAACTGAAAGAAAAACTCCACAAGGGATGGACTCTGGCGAATCAAAACTTGAAAAAGGCCAGAAAAAGACATGTGGCTTACTACAACCGTAGGTCTAAAGAAAGATCTCTAGAGGTGGGAGACAAAGTCTTGTTGCTACTCCCAACGGGAAACAACAAACTGGAGATAGGTTGGCAAGGACCATTTCCCGTGGAAAGGGTGATATCCAGAACTAACTATCAGATCCGGATCCGGGGAAAGTCGAAGATTTTCCATATCAATCTCTTGCGGAAATACGAAGAGAGACCGGGAGACAAGGCAGCACACCTCATGGCAATGGCAGTTGCAGTGGAGACGGAAGTGGGAACCAAAGAGGGCAGGGAATATCCCTTGGTACACCAGGAAACCTATAGGGATGTACAAGTGAACCCTGATCTGACCTCCCAGGAGAGGGAAAAGATAACCCAGGTTCTCAAGTCTCATAAGGAGATACTGACTGATAAACCAGGACGAACAAGGTTGGTTGAGTACGAGATGACTTTGACCATGCAGGAACCTGTTCGTCAAAAGGTTTACCCAGTGCCATTCTCTAAAGAAAAGGCCCTGGAGGAGGAAATACAGAAACTGTTGGAGGATGATGTGATTGCGCCATCCACATCCCCATACAACGCGGGGGTAGTTTTGTTACGCAAACCAAGTGGAGAACACTGGTTGTGTCTAGATTACCGACTTCTGAACAGTCATACACAGTTTCAGGTGGAACCTTTGCCGAATCCAACTCAGTTATTCGCTAGGCTCCATAAGGCTCGGTACTTTTCAAAGGTAGATCTGAGTCGGGGGTATTATCAGATACCAGTCAAACCGGAGATTCGACCACTGTTGGCTTTCAGTACACCCAGTGGACACTACGAATTCAAGGTCATGCCCTTTGGACTTAGCAATGCACCCAGTGTGTTTACACGCATGATGAGGACTTTACTAGATCCTTTACAGGATCCGGCCATCATCTCATTCATGGATGACATTCTGATTTCCAGTGACAGCTTGGATGACCACTTGCAATCCTTGGAGAGAGTGTTTAATAGACTCAAGGAAGCAGGGCTTACCGCTCGTCCAACCAAGTGCATGATTGGTTACCAGACTCTGGAAGTTCTAGGTCACACCATCACTCCAGGACCATTGTCCCAGAAGAGAAGAACCTGGAGAAAATCAGAAATGCACCAAGGCCAAAAACGAAGAAGGATGTGCGATCTTTTCTCTGGTTGTGTGGGTTCTACCACAAATTTATCCCACATTTCACTGAACTGGGAGCTCCATTGACGGAAAACTTGAAAAAGGGATTCCCGGACCAAATCATTTGGACACCAGAATGTGAGACTGCCTATAGCCAGTTAAAGGAGGCCTTGGTCAGCAAACCTGTATTACAGCTCCCTGACCTTTCCAAACCATTTGTGTTGAGAACGGATGCGAGTGCGATTGGGATTGGGGCAGCCTTGTTACAGGAAGGAAAAGACGATGCTTCGGTTTTGAAACCTGTGGCATACGCAAGTAAGAAACTTCTCCAGGCTGAGAGGAATTATTCAACCGTCGAGAGAGAGTGCTTGTCTCTCGTATGGGCAGTGCAAAAATTCCAGCCCTATTTGTATGGAGTTAAGTTTCGAGTCCAGTCGGATCATCAGCCCCTGATGTTCCTGGCTACTTCTCAGAAGCTCAACGCCCGTTTGATGCGATGGTCGTTGTTACTTCAACCTTACAATTTCACAGTGGAGTATATTCCTGGGAAGGAAAATGTTGGAGCGGACTTCTTGTCAAGACACCCAGCTCCTGAAGAAGAGGAATGAATCATCTGGATTAAACTCACGGTGGAGAAGAGTGAGATGGACTACTCTCTTAAGAGGGGGCCTATGTCACGAAAAACACCGTGATTAACCAGTTGATGACAATAAAGGCAATCTGATTAAACGGCATGTTTGCAGGGCCCCAATTGTTTTTTTAACAATACAGTAAAAACAGCTCGGATTCAAGCAGAAGTGCCCGGCTCGGGAGATAAAACAGTCCCGTCTGTCATTTAGAATTTCCCGACATCAAACGAAATAGCGGCTTTTCTTGTCACCACATGACAGAAAGTGTGGGATTGTTATTTGGAACATTGGGACACCTGCAGGACATCAACAACGTCACGTGAACAATTCAAGGCTGTTTGAAAAAACATGATTGGGGGAGACAGTGTAACTCAAACAGTTGATTTAGGCGGACGTGCTTTGGCCCTGCAGTTAGGGAGTGGAATAATATCTACTGTGTGCGAATTGGGTTAATTTAATTTTACACGTGCCTGTCATGGCAAATGTAGATGTGATTTGATCTAACTGCGGTGTTGCCTAAGGTAGTCATATTGTATAATTAGTCCTAATTAATTTAGGCAGTAGCATGGTTGAAACTAGCTAGAGTAGGGAAGTGATACTTGGCTCTGTTAGTTGAAAATAGAGTAGTGAAGTGTTGATAAGCTTTACTAGTTGAGAATTGAGTAATGGGGGATAATTGGGATCTTCCAGTGGGTGCTCCCTGATGGGGGGGGGGGGGGGGGGGGGGGTCCGCACGCTGTTTGTTGTTGTTTTTTTTTGGTTTTTTTCTTCTTGTTTTGGCCTGATGAAAACCTATGTGTTCAGTTCATCTGTCCATGACAGAGTTAGGTTCACTGTATTTTTCTGAGCGAGGCCGATGGCCCACGATTATCTAATAAAGATCAGTGACGGGGAGGCTATCACCAGTTGTGTTATATATTTTACAGGTTCCCTCTGGTCGGGATGAAGCACACAGAATCATTGAAAAATCCAATCCCGGATAAAATTTTGATGCAGGAAGATTGGCCAGCAACTTTCTCAATGGGTCTATGCTAGAAGAAGTTGATAAACATTGCTCGGTGGAGCTGAATGGTATAAGTATCCTACATGAGTTCATACCATTCGTTAACACACCTGTGGTGATGGATGTTCAGTCCACGTATTACTAGATCAGTAGGAACTGATGTTCACATTAGATGAAACCAAACATTGAAGTGTAGTTGTTCCACGTATCAAGGAAATCATAACTTTCAGACAATATCTAGAAAATAAAGAAATCTATTTTAGTCTAGATACAATGACTGTTTAAGAGTGAAAACTATAGAACATTTCACAAGAAGGAAAAACGTCATGTTCATAGGACAGTGTTCCATGTTTTTTTCACTGCGCAGGAATTATGAAGTCTGAGTTTCTATAAACTATTAGGAACAGTTTTTTTGTTAGGAATAAAAATAGTATCGTTCACGGATTATAGATGTGAATGGGAATCAGATCTCATGGTCATCAGAGCTCCTGGAGGAGGACATGTCTGGAGAGAAGGACACGACTTCGGTGAGGTCCATTGTGCTGATTCTTGTGATGTCGTTTCTTCTTCTTCTTCTTTTCGTTCATCCGGAGTGTTTTTTCAGATGTGATTGCGGTGTGTCTGTTATGCGCCCTTGGGCCGAAACCCGTAGGCCAACACATCCGACAATAGCGTGCTTTTTTGACCAGGTAGCATTCCTGGGAGACTCTCACTTTTGTGGTGCCATCTACAACCATGCTGGCCAAGTTGGAACGGTCGAAGACAACGCTCATCCCTCAAAGGAAGGCAGGGACAGTCCATAGCATTTTCCGCCATCCAAGGTTGCTTCCATAGTTGCAGGGCCGACACATAACGCCCTGGATCTGGGCTCACCGAGGGAAATCGTCACGTCCTGCTCATGGCTGCTTTAAATCCTCACTTCAATATATTGGTCATTTCGTTTGCCCCGGGCCATTCCCGCACAAACCAGACAGGTTTGCAGACGGCATCCACTCAGCGAGTTTTCGGACATGTGCTTGTCGTTGCGCCCGTCAGAGCTGTTCCAGGCACGTCAGACATTCGGAAAACTACCTAGTCAGAGCTGTTCCGAACAAGAGCGGCATTCGGAAACTAGGTAGTCAGAGCTGTTCCTAGCACGAGAGACATTCGGACGGGACATTTCACTCGGACGTAATTGCGTAGTGTCAATTTTTAGTTTGCCACCCGTAGGACGACACTTCCGACTTCCGGCAGGCATTTTTTAATGAGGTTAACCTTCCTCTGGTTTCGAGGCACGTTAGACTGTTGTGATGTCGCCAACATTTCAGCTGGTCAACTTCCACACAGCAAGCTTTTCCTTTGGTCTGCCACGTAATGGATCCGCAGAAGCCAGGCATTGCATTTCGTGTCATCGAGACAATTTTTCACCTTTGACTACACTCACTCCATGAGTACGGTTAAAGACTTTCATCGGAACGTGCGACCGAGGTGTTTTTCCACCTTTTAGTACTCGCCAACGAGGTAGGCTACATGTGCTGCCGGCTCAGCACCTTACCTCCGTACAGCAGTGAGCAAGAAACGGCCAGGCCCTCTCATCCGGGGATCCCTCATATCCCCCAGCTGAGAGCCTTCGGACAAGTATCTGGACTGGGCGTGTAGCGTGCCCAGTATCTCACCTCCATTTTTCGTTGGAAGCGTTAGTGTAAGTATCTGGACCAAGATTGTGGCTTCGTGCGCCAGAGCTTAAATTTTGACTGCTATCCTCAGTCTTACCTGCAGAGCAGCAGGTTGTGTCTCTCTTAGTCTGGTCCCTATCCCATGAGCTGTCCGATATGTAGTTTTTCACCCATTGGCAAGCACATGGGGTCGATGGGACACGCCATGATGAGTGGACTCTGATCATGAACTCTGAGGTCTGACCTATACATTTACATTAGAATACACGACACACATTTTCTTTGCATACACGTCTCATATACGTTACACTTTTCTTTTAATAAATTAATCTTTATTAATTTTTAGAAGCAAGAGTTGTTGAATATGTTGCGTTGGGGAAGTATGAGAGGGGGCATAGTGCGACAGTGAGAGAGAGAGAGAGAGAGAGAGAGAGGAAAGGGTGTCCACGGGCTGATGGAGTGTGTTGGACGGAAGCTGGTGGATTCTCCAGGTAATTAGAAAGGGGGTAAATTATAATGTGGGTGTTGACTCCCCTCACTCCAGGGACGACACTTTAAAGGAAGACACGACAGGGCCTATGTTGTTACATATATAGCATGTTACTATTGGTGTGTGTGTGGGTCTATGTTGTTACATATATAGCATGTTACTATTGGTGTGTGTGTGGGTCTATGTTGTTACATATATAGCAGGTTACTAATGATGTCTGTGTGTCTATGTTGTTACACATATAGCACGTTACTATTGGTGTGTGTGTGGGTCTATGTTGTTACATATATAGCATGTTACTATTGGTGTGTGTGTGGGTCTGTGTTGTTACATATATAGCATGTGACTAATGGTGTCTGTGTGTGGGTCTATGTTGTTACATATATAGCATGTTACTATTGGTGTGTGTGTGGGTCTATGTTGTTACATATATAGCATGTAACTAATGGTGGGCACAGTAGCACAGTTGATAGTGGACTGTGCTGGTAGTGTCATGGACATGACCCCTAGGCTCACCACTGGTCAAAGTCAGGGAAACATTGGCCACTCATCCCTCCTTGCTCTTAGATCTACCCAATGTAAGGGCATTATCTGCTCTCAGACCTACCCAATGTAAGGGAATTATCTGCTCTCAGACCTACCCAATGTAAGGGCATTATCTGCTCTCAGACCTACCCAATGTAAGGGCATTATTTGCTCTCAGACCTACCCAATGTAAGGGCACTATCTGCTCTCAGACCTACACAATGTAAGGGCACTATCTGCTCTTAGACCTATGCAGTGTAAGGTCAATATCTGCTCTCAGACCTATGCAGTGTAAGGGCACTATCTGCTCTCAGACCTACCCAATGTAAGGGCGCTATCTGCTCTTAGACCTACACAATGTAAGGGCACTATCTGCTCTCAGACCTACCCAATGTAAGCGCACTATCTGTTCTTAGACCTACACAATGTAAGGGCTCTATCTGCTCTCAGACTTACCCAATGTAAGGGCACTATCTGCTCTCAGACCTACCCAATTTAAGTGCACTATCTGCTCTCAGACCTACACAATGTAAGGGCACTATCTGCTCTCAGACCTACCCAATGTAAGGGCATTATCTGCTCTCAGACCTACACAATGTAAGGGCACTATCTGCTCTCAGATCTACACAATGTAAGGGCATTATCTGCTCTCAGATCTACACAATGTAAGGGCATTATCTGCTCTCAGATCTACACAATGTAAGGGCATTATCTGCTCTCAGATCTGCACAATGTAAGGGCATTATCTGCTCTCAGATCTACACAATGTAAGGGGACTATCTGCTCTCAGATCTACACAATGTAAGGGCACTATCTGCTCTCAGACCTACGCAATGTAAGGGCACTATCTGCTCTCAGATCTACCCAATGTAAGGGCACTATCTGCTCTCAGATCTACACAATGTAAGGGCACTATCTGCTCTTAGATCTACGCAATGTAAGGGCACTATCTGCTCTCAGATCTACCCAATGTAAGGGCACTATCTGCTCTCAGATCTACACAATGTAAGGGCACTATCTGCTCTCAGATCTACCCAATGTAAGGGCACTATCTGCTCTCAGATCTACACAATGTAAGGGCACTATCTGCTCTCAGATCTACACAATGTAAGGGCACTATCTGCTCTCAGATCTACACAATGTAAGGGCACTATCTGCTCTCAGACCTATGCAGTGTAAGGGCACTATCTGCTCTCAGATCTACACAATGTAAGTGCACTATCTGCTCTCAGATCTACGCAATGTAAGGGCACTATCTGCTCTCAGACCTACACAATGTAAGGGCACTATCTGCTCTCAGATCTACACAATGTAAGGGCACCATCTGTCTCAGACCTATGCAATGTAAGGGCACTATCTGCTCTCAGACCTACACAATGTAAGGGCATTATCTGCTCTCAGACCTACACAATGTAAGGGCACTATCTGCTCTCAGACCTACGCAATGTAAGGGCACTATCTGCTCTCAGACCTACCCAATGTAAGAGCACTATTGCATTATGGGCTCTGAGACCTACGCAATATAAGGGCACTATCACATCACAAGCTCTCAGACCTACGCAGTGTAAGGTCACTATCACATCACAGGCTCTCAGACCTATGCAATGTAAGGGTACTATCACATCGCAGGTTCTCATAACTACGCATTGTAACCGCACTATCACATCACAGGCTCTCAGACCTATGCAATGTAACCTCACTATCACATCACAAGCTCTCAGATCTATGCAATGTAAGAGCACTATCACATCACAGGTTCTCAGACCTACGCATTGTAACCGCACTTATCACATCACAAGCTCTCAGACCTACGCAATGTAACCACACTATCACATCACAGGCTCTCAGATCTATGCAATGTAAGAGCACTATCACATCACAAGCTCTCGGATCTATGCAACGTAACAGCACTATCACATCACAGGCTCTCAGACCTACGCAATGTAACCGCACTATAACATCACAGGCCCTCAGATCTATGCAATGTAAGAGCACTATCACATCACAGGCTCTCAGACCTACGCATTGTAACCGCACTATCACATCACAAGCTCTCAGACCTATGCAATGTAACCGCACTATCACATCACAGGCTCTCAGATCTATGCAATGTAACCGCACTATCACATCAAAGGCTCTCAGACCTACGCAATGTAACTGCACTGTCACATCACAGGCTCTCAGATCTATGCAATGTAAGAGCACTATCACATCACAGGCTCTCAGACCTATGCAATGTAAGGGCACTATCTGCTCTCAGACCTACGCAATGTAAGGGCACTGTCTGCTCTCAGATCTACACAATATAAGGGCACTATTTGCTCTCCTCAGATCTACACAGTGTAAGGGCATTATCTGCTCTCAGACCTATGCAATGTAAGGGCATTATCTGCTCTCAGACCTATGCAATGTAAGGGCACTATCTGCTCTCAGACCTATGCAATGTAAGGGCACTATCTGCTCTCAGACCTACCCAATGTAAGAGCACTATTGCATTACGGGCTCTCAGACCTACGCAATATAAGGGCACTATCACATCACAAGCTCTCAGACCTACGCAGTGTAAGGTCACTATCACGTCACAGGCTCTCAGACCTACTCAACGTATGGGCACTATCGCATCACAGGCTGTCAGACCTATGCAATGTAAGGGTACTATCACATCGCAATGTAACTGCACTATCACATCAAAGGCTCTCAGACCTACGCAATGTAACCGCACTATCACATCACAGGCTCTCAGATCTATGCAGTGTAAGGGCACTATAACATCACAGGCTCTCAGACCTAGGCAATGTAAGAGCACTATCACATCACAGACTCTCAGACCTACGCAATGTAACCACACTATCACATCACAGGCTCTCAAATCTATGCAATGTAACCGCACTATCACATCACAGACTCTCAAACCTGCTCAATGTAAGGGCTCTATCACATCACAGGCTCTCAAACCTGCTCAATGTAAGGGCACTATCACATCACAGGCACTCCTTCGGGACAAAGTACCAATATTAATTGCATTCATTTGTGGGAGTGGTTTTCTACATATAGATCTCATATCTGTATGTGTGTGTGCACGTGTGTGTGTGTGTGTGTGTCTCTCTCTCTCTCTCTCTCTCTCTCTCTCTCTCTCTCTCTCTCTCTCTCTCTCTCATATATACAAATTGTTGTTGTTTCTTCAGCATGAAGTCATGCAGTTACTCACACAATATGGAAGCCCACAGCACTCTGGCAATCTAGGTATGTGAAAAATTACATATGTCTACCCTGCATGTTCTTTGATTGTCGTGCACTTACATAAGTGTTGTGACTTAAGAGAGTTGAAGATTGCAGTAGTGAGTGTGAGTAGAAGATTTGATCTCATTTGATCTCAGGCCCCCTTAACTCTTTATACAACTCACTTAGATCTGACAGTTGTATAAACATGGACATGTCACAGGTGCAGGTCCACTAACTTAGTGAGTCACATTGATCTCACAGTTGTATAAACACATATAGAATTAGAAGTGGCCAGGGTCACATTGATCTCACAGTTGTATAAACACATATAGAACCTAGAAGTGGCCAGGGTCACATTGATCTCACACTTGTATAAACACATATAGAACTAGAAGTGGCCAGGGTCACATTGATCTCACACTTGTATAAACACATATAGAACTAGAAGTGGCCAGCGTCACATTGATCTCACAGTTGTATAAACACATATAGAACTAGAAGTGGCCAGCGTCACATTGATCTCACAGTTGTATAAACACATATAGAACTAGAAGTGGCCAGCATCACATTGATCTCACAGTTGTATAAACACATATAGAACTAGAAGTGGCCAGCGTCACATTGATCTCACACTTGTATAAACACATATAGAACCTAGAAGTGGCCAGGGTCACATTGATCTCACAGTTGTATAAACACATATAGAACCTAGAAGTGGCCAGGGTCACATTGATCTCACACTTGTATAAACACATATAGAACTAGAAGTGGCCAGGGTCACATTGATCTCACACTTGTATAAACACATATAGAACTAGAAGTGGCCAGCGTCACATTGATCTCACAGTTGTATAAACACATATAGAACTAGAAGTGGCCAGGTTCACATTGATCTCACAGTTGTATAAACACATATAGAACCTAGAAGTGGCCAGGGTCACATTGATCTCACACTTGTATAAACACATATAGAACCTAGAAGTGGCCAGGGTCACATTGATCTCACAGTTGTATAAACACATATAGAACCTAGAAGTGGCCAGCGTCACATTGATCTCACAGTTGTATAAACACATATAGAACTAGAAGTGGCCAGGGTCACATTGATCTCACACTTGTATAAACACATATAGAACTAGAAGTGGCCATCGTCACATTGATCTCACAGTTGTATAAACACATATAGGTCTAGAAGTGGCCAGCGTCACATTGATCTCACACTTCTATAAACACATATAGAACTAGAAGTGGCCAGCGTCACATTGATCTCACAGTTGTATAAACACATATAGAACCTAGAAGTGGCCAGGGTCACATTGATCTCACAGTTGTATAAACACATATAGAACTAGAAGTGGCCAGCGTCACATTGATCTCACAGTTGTATAAACACATATAGAACCTAGAAGTGGCCAGGGTCACATTGATCTCACAGTTGTATAAACACATATAGAACTAGAAGTGGCCAGCGTCACATTGATCTCACAGTTGTATAAACACATATAGAACCTAGAAGTGGCCAGGGTCACATTGATCTCACACTTCTATAAACACATATAGAACTAGAAGTGGCCAGCGTCACATTGATCTCACACTTCTATAAACACATATAGAACCTAGAAGTGGCCAGCGTCACATTGATCTCACACTTCTATAAACACATATAGAACTAGAAGTGGCCAGCGTCACATTGATCTCACAGTTGTATAAACACATATAGAACCTAGAAGTGGCCAGCGTCACATTGATCTCACACTTGTATAAACACATATAGAACTAGAAGTGGCCAGCGTCACATTGATCTCACACTTCTATAAACACATATAGAACTAGAAGTGGCCAGCGTCACATTGATCTCACAGTTGTATAAACACATATAGAACCTAGAAGTGGCCAGTGTCACATTGATCTCACACTTGTATAAACACATATAGAACTAGAAGTGGCCAGCGTCACATTGATCTCACACTTGTATAAACACATATAGAACTAGAAGTGGCCAGCGTCACATTGATCTCACAGTTGTATAAACACATATAGAACCTAGAAGTGGCCAGCGTCACATTGATCTCACACTTGTATAAACACATATAGAACTAGAAGTGGCCAGCGTCACATTGATCTCACAGTTGTATAAACACATATAGAACCTAGAAGTGGCCAGCGTCACATTGATCTCACAGTTGTATAAACACATATAGAACTAGAAGTGGCCAGCGTCACATTGATCTCACACTTGTATAAACACATATAGAACCTAGAAGTGGCCAGCGTCACATTGATCTCACAGTTGTATAAACACATATAGAACCTAGAAGTGGCCAGGGTCACATTGATCTCACACTTGTATAAACACATATAGAACTAGAAGTGGCCAGCGTCACATTGATCTCACACTTCTATAAACACATATAGAACTAGAAGTGGCCGGCGTCACATTGATCTCACACTTCTATAAACACATATAGAACCTAGAAGTGGCCAGCGTCACATTGATCTCACACTTGTATAAACACATATAGAACCTAGAAGTGGCCAGCGTCACATTGATCTCACACTTCTATAAACACATATAGAACCTAGAAGTGGCCAGCGTCACATTGATCTCACAGTTGTATAAACACATATAGAACTAGAAGTGGCCAGCGTCACATTGATCTCACAGTTGTATAAACACATATAGAACCTAGAAGTGGCCAGCGTCACATTGATCTCACACTTGTATAAACACATATAGAACTAGAAGTGGCCAGCGTCACATTGATCTCACACTTGTATAAACACATATAGAACTAGAAGTGGCCAGTGTCACATTGATCTCACACTTGTATAAACACATATAGAACCTAGAAGTGGCCAGCGTCACATTGATCTCACAGTTGTATAAACACATATAGAATTAGAAGTGGCCAGTGTCACATTGATCTCACAGTTGTATAAACACATATAGAACCTAGAAGTGGCCAGGGTCACATTGATCTCACACTTCTATAAACACATATAGAACTAGAAGTGGCCGGCGTCACATTGATCTCACACTTCTATAAACACATATAGAACCTAGAAGTGGCCAGCGTCACATTGATCTCACACTTGTATAAACACATATAGAACCTAGAAGTGGCCAGCGTCACATTGATCTCACAGTTGTATAAACACATATAGAACTAGAAGTGGCCAGCGTCACATTGATCTCACAGTTGTATAAACACATATAGAACCTAGAAGTGGCCAGCGTCACATTGATCTCACAGTTGTATAAACACATATAGAACTAGAAGTGGCCAGCGTCACATTGATCTCACACTTCTATAAACACATATAGAACCTAGAAGTGGCCAGCGTCACATTGATCTCACACTTGTATAAACACATATAGAACTAGAAGTGGCCAGCGTCACATTGATCTCACACTTCTATAAACACATATAGAACTAGAAGTGGCCAGCGTCACATTGATCTCACACTTGTATAAACACATATAGAACGTAGAAGTGGCCAGCGTCACATTGATCTCACACTTCTATAAACACATATAGAACGTAGAAGTGGCCAGCGTCACATTGATCTCACACTTCTATAAACACATATAGAACTAGAAGTGGCCAGCGTCACATTGATCTCACAGTTGTATAAACACATATAGAACTAGAAGTGGCCAGCGTCACATTGATCTCACAGTTGTATAAACACATATAGAACCTAGAAGTGGCCAGCGTCAGAAGACAGATAGCACTTGTGGTTACAGGTTGACATATAGAACCTAGAAGTGGCCAGGCCCTCGGAGACAGATAGCACTTATAGTTGCAGGTTCACATGTAGAACCTTCTTCTTCTTCTGCGTTCATCCGGAGTTTGTTTTTTTCTGGACGTGATTGCGTTGTGCCTGTTTACAGCAGAGCTGCATTCTTGCACCGTTAGGCCGACACTTCCGACTTCTGCGGGCATTTGTTGACTGGGTTAACCTTCCTGGGGACACATAGAACCTAGAAGTGGCCAGGCCCTCAGAGACAGATAGCACTTGTGGTTTCAGGTTGACATATAGGACCTAGAAGTGGCCAGTGTCACATTGATCTCACACTTGTATAAACACATATAGAACCTAGAAGTGGCCAGGGTCAGAAGACAGATAGCACTTGTGGTTACAGGTTGACATATAGAACCTAGAAGTGGCCAGGCCCTTGGAGACAGATAGCACTTATAGTTGCAGGTTCACAAATAGAACCTAGAAGCGGCCAGGGTCAGGAGACAGATAGCACTTGTGGTTACAGGTTGACAGACATAACCCAGGGTCAGAAGACAGATAGCACTTGTGGTTACAGGTTGACATATAGAACCTAGAAGTGGCCAGGCCCTCGGAGACAGATAGCACTTATAGTTGCAGGTTCACATGTAGAACCTTCTTCTTCTTCTTCTGCGTTCATCCGGAGTTTGTTTTTTTCTGGACGTGATTGCGTTGTGCCTGTTTACAGCAGAGCTGCATTCTTGCACCGTTAGGCCGACACTTCCGACTTCTGCGGGCATTTGTTGACTGGGTTAACCTTCCTGGGGACACATAGAACCTAGAAGTGGCCAGGCCCTCAGAGACAGATAGCACTTGTGGTTTCAGGTTGACATATAGGACCTAGAAGTGGCCAGCGTCACATTGATCTCACACTTGTATAAACACATATAGAACCTAGAAGTGGCCAGGGTCAGAAGACAGATAGCACTTGTGGTTACAGGTTGACATATAGAACCTAGAAGTGGCCAGGCCCTTGGAGACAGATAGCACTTATAGTTGCAGGTTCACAAATAGAACCTAGAAGCGGCCAGGGTCAGGAGACAGATAGCACTTGTGGTTACAGGTTGACAGACATAACCCAGGGTCAGAAGACAGATAGCACTTGTGGTTACAGGTTGACATATAGAACCTAGAAGTGGCCAGGCCCTCGGAGACAGATAGCACTTATAGTTGCAGGTTCACATGTAGAACCTTCTTCTTCTTCTGCGTTCATCCGGAGTTTGTTTTTTTCTGGACGTGATTGCGTTGTGCCTGTTTACAGCAGAGCTGCATTCTTGCACCGTTAGGCCGACACTTCCGACTTCTGCGGGCATTTGTTGACTGGGTTAACCTTCCTGGGGACACATAGAACCTAGAAGTGGCCAGGCCCTCAGAGACAGATAGGACTTGTGGTTTCAGGTTGACATATAGGACCTAGAAGTGGCCAGCGTCACATTGATCTCACACTTGTATAAACACATATAGAACCTAGAAGTGGCCAGGGTCAGAAGACAGATAGCACTTGTGGTTACAGGTTGACATATAGAACCTAGAAGTGGCCAGGCCCTTGGAGACAGATAGCACTTATAGTTGCAGGTTCACAAATAGGTCAGAAGACAGATAGCACTTGTGGTTACAGGTTGACATATAGAACCTAGAAGTGGCCAGGCCCTTGGAGACAGATAGCACTTATAGTTGCAGGTTCACAAATAGAACCTAGAAGCGGCCAGGGTCAGGAGACAGATAGCACTTGTGGTTACAGGTTGACAGACATAACCCAAAAGTCACCAGGCCCACTATTCTATTCACACACTATTTGCTGGTTTCAATAAAGTAGTTTATGAGGTCGCAGTGTTATTCCTGTCGACATTGATATTATGTTCATACCTAGGGTAATCTTGCATTTATTTTGTTAGCGAAAAGGTACAGGACAAGATGCATATAACTAATATGTGCTGTATATCCAGTCCATAATAGTAAGCAGACATGTTGGATGTGTTGTCCTGACATTGTACCAGAAATGTTGGATGTGTTGTCCTGACATTGTACCAGACATGTTGGATGTGTTGTCCTGACATTGTACCAGACATGTTGTCCTGACATTGTACCAGACATGTTGGATGTGTTGTCCTGACATTGTACCAGACATGTTGGATGTGTTGTCCTGACATTGTACCAGACATGTTGTCCTGACATTGTACCAGACATGTTGTCCTGACATTGTACCAGACATGTTGGATGTGTTGTCCTGATATTGTACCAGACATGTTGTCCTGACATTGTACCAGACATGTTGGATGTGTTGTCCTGACATTGTACCAGACATGTTGTCCTGACATTGTACCAGACATGTTGGATGTGTTGTCCTGACATTGTACCAGACATGTTGGGAGTGTTGTCCTGACATTGTACCAGACATGTTGGATGTGTTGTCCTGACATTGTACCAGACATGTTGTCCTGACATTGTACCAGACATGTTGGATGTGTTGTCCTGACATTGTACCAGACATGTTGTCCTGACATTGTACCAGACATGTTGTCCTGACATTGTACCAGACATCTTGGATGTGTTGTCCTGACATTGTACCAGACATGTTGGATGTGTTGTCCTGACATTGTACCAGACATGTTGGATGTGTTGTCCTGACATTGTACCAGACATGTTGGATGTGTTGTCCTGACATTGTACCAGACATGTTGGATGTGTTGTCCTGACATTGTACCAGACATGTTGTCCTGACATTGTACCAGACATGTTGGATGTGTTGTCCTGACATTGTACCAGACATGTTGTGTGTGTTGTCCTGACATTGTACCAGACATGTTGGATGTGTTGTCCTGACATTGTACCAGACATGTTGGGTGTGTTGTCCTGACATTGTACCAGACATGTTGTCCTGACATTGTACCAGACATGTTGGGTGTGTTGTCCTGACATTGTACCAGACATGTTGGATGTGTTGTCCTGACATTGTACCAGACATGTTGGGTGTGTTGTCCTGACATTGTACCAGACATGTTATGTGTTGTCCTGACATTGTACCAGACATGTTGGATGTGTTGTCCTGACATTGTACCAGACATGTTGGATGTGTTGTCCTGACATTGTACCAGACATGTTGGATGTGTTGTCCTGACATTGTACCAGACATGTTGGGTGTGTTGTCCTGACATTGTACCAGACATGTTGGATGTGTTGTCCTGACATTGTACCAGACATGTTGGATGTGTTGTCCTGACATTGTACCAGACATGTTGGGTGTCTTGTCCTGACATTGTACCAGACATGTTATGTGTTGTCCTGACATTGTACCAGACATGTTGGATGTGTTGTCCTGACATTGTACCAGACATGTTGGATGTGTTGTCCTGACATTGTACCAGACATGTTGGATGTGTTGTCCTGACATTGTACCAGACATGTTGGATGTGTTGTCCTGACATTGTACCAGACATGTTGGATGTGTTGTCCTGACATTGTACCAGACATGTTGGGTGTGTTGTCCTGACATTGTACCAAACATGTTGGGAGTGTTGTCCTGACATTGTACCAGACATGTTGAATGTGTTGTCCTGACATTGTACTAGACATGTTGGGTGTGTTGTCCTGACATTGTACCAGACGTGTTGTCCTGACATTGTACCAGACATGTTGGTTGTGTTGTCCTGATATTGTACCAGACATGTTGGATGTGTTGTCCTGACATTGTACCAGACATGTTGGGAGTGTTGTCCTGACATTGTACCAGACATGTTGGATGTGTTGTCCTGACATTGTACCAGACATGTTGGGAGTGTTGTCCTGACATTGTACCAGAAATGTTGAATGTGTTGTCCTGACATTGTAACAGACATGTTGTCACGGCATTGTACCAGAAATGTTGAATGTGTTGTCCTGACATTGTACTAGACATGTTAAGTGTGTTGTCCTGACATTGTACCAGACGTGTTGTCCTGACATTGTACCAGACATGTTGGGTGTGTTGTCCTGACATTGTACCAGACATGTTGGATGTGTTGTCCTGACATTGTACCAGACATGTTAGGTGTGTTGTCCTGACATTGTACCAGACATGTTGGATGTGTTGTCCTGACATTGTACCAGACATGTTGGGTGTGTTATCCTGACATTGTACCAGACATGTTGGGAGTGTTGTCCTGACATTGTACCAGACATGTTGAATGTGTTGTCCTGACATTGTACCAGACATGTTGGGAGTGTTTTCCTGACATTGTACCAGACATGTTGAATGTGATGTCCTGACATTGTACCAGACATGTTGAATGTGTTGTCCTGACATTGTACCAGACATGTTGAATGTGTTGTCCTGACATTGTACCAGACATGTTAGGTGTGTTGTCCTGACATTGTACCAGACATGTTGGATGTGTTATCCTGACATTGTACCATGTATGTTGGATGTGTTGTCCTGACATTGTACCAGACATGTTGAATGTGTTGTCCTGACATTGTACCAGACATGTTGGGAGTGTTGTCCTGACATTGTACCAGACATGTTGAATGTGTTGTCCTGGCATTGTACCAGACATGTTGGGAGTGTTGTCCTGACATTGTACCAGACATGTTGAATGTGTTGTCCTGACATTGTACCAGACATGTTGGGTGTGTTGTCCTGACATTGTACCAGACATGTTGGATGTGTTGTCCTGACATTGTACCAGACATGTTGGGAGTGTTGTCCTGACATTGTACCAGACATGTTATGTGTTGTCCTGACATTGTACCAGACATGTTGGATGTGTTGTCCTGACATTGTACCAGACATGTTGAATGTGTTGTCCTGACATTGTGCCAGACATGTTGAATGTGTTGTCCTGACATTGTAACAGACATGTTGGGAGTGTTGTCCTGACATTGTACCAGACATGTTGGGTGTGTTGTCCTGACATTGTACCAGACATGTTGGGTGTGTTGTTCTGACATTGTACCAGACATGATGGGAGTGTTGTCCTGACATTGTACCAGACATGTTTTCCTGACATTGTACCAGACATGTTGGATGTGTTGTTCTGACATTGTACCAGACATGTTGTCCTGACATTGTACCAGACATGTTGTCCTGACATTGTACCAGACATGTTGTCCTGACATTGTACCAGACATGTTGTCCTGACATTGTACCAGACATGTTGGGTGTGGTGTCCTGACATTGTACCAGACATGTTGTCCTGACATTGTACTAGACATGTTGTCCTGACATTGTACCAGACGTGTTGTCCTGAGATTGTACTAGACATGTTGTCCTGACATTGTACCAGACATGTTGTCCTGACATTGTACTAGACATGTTGAATGTGTTGTCCTGACATTGTACCAGACATGTTGGGTGTTGTGTCCTGACATTGTACCAGACATGTTGTCCTGACATTGTACTAGACATGTTGGGTGTGTTGTCCTGACATTGTACCAGATGTGTTGTCCTGACATTGTACTAGACATGTTGTCCTGACATTGTACCAGACGTGTTGTCCTGACATTGTACCAGACATGTTGTCCTGACATTGTATCAGACATGTTGGGTGTGTTTTCCTGACATTGTACCAGATGTGTTGTCCTTACAATGTACTAGACATGTTGGGTGTGTTGTCCTGACATTGTACCAGACATGTTGGATGTGTTGTCCTGACATTGTACCAGACATGTTGTCCTGACATTGTACCAGACATGTTGAATGTGTTGTCCTGACATTGTACCAGACATGTTGAATGTGTTGTCCTGACATTGTGCCAGACATGTTGAATGTGTTGTCCTAACATTGTACCAGACATGTTGGATGTGTTGTCCTGACATTGTACCAGACATGTTGGGAGTGTTGTCCTGACATTGTACCAGACATGTTGGATGTGTTGTCCTGACATTGTTCCAGACATGTTGGGAGTGTTGTCCTGACATTGTACCAGAAATGTTGAATGTGTTGTCCTGACATTGTACCAGACATGTTGTCCCGACATTGTACCAGAAATGTTGAATGTGTTGTCCTGACATTGTACCAGACGTGTTGTCCTGACATTGTACCAGACATGTTGGGTGTGTTTTCCTGACATTGTACCAGACATGTTGGATGTGTTGTCCTGACATTGTACCAGACATGTTGGATGTGTTGTCCTGACATTGTACCAGACATGTTAGGCGTGTTGTCCTGACATTGTACCAGACATGTTGGATGTGTTGTCCTGACATTGTACCAGACATGTTGGGTGTGTTATCCTGACATTGTACCAGACATGTTGGATGTGTTATCCTGACATTGTACCATGTATGTTGGATGTGTTGTCCTGACATTGTACCAGACATGTTGAATGTGTTGTCCTGACATTGTACCAGACATGTTGGGAGTGTTGTCCTGACATTGTACCAGACATGTTGAATGTGTTGTCCTGACATTGTACCAGACATGTTGGGAGTGTTGTCCTGACATTGTACCAGACATGTTGAATGTGTTGTCCTGACATTGTACCAGACATGTTGGGTGTGTTGTCCTGACATTGTACCAGACATGTTGGATGTGTTGTCCTGACATTGTACCAGACATGTTGGGAGTGTTGTCCTGACATTGTACCAGACATGTTATGTGTTGTCCTGACATTGTACCAGACATGTTGGATGTGTTGTCCTGACATTGTACCAGACATGTTGAATGTGTTGTCCTGACATTGTGCCAGACATGTTGAATGTGTTGTCCTGACATTGTAACAGACATGTTGGGAGTGTTGTTTTGACATTGTACCAGACATGTTGGGTGTGTTGTCCTGACATTGTACCAGACATGTTGGGTGTGTTGTTCTGACATTGTACCAGACATGATGGGAGTGTTGTCCTGACATTGTACCAGACATTTTGGGTGTGTTGTCTTGACATTGTACCAGATGTGTTGTCCTGACATTGTACCAGACATATTGGATGTGTATTCCTGACATTGTACCAGACATGTTGTCCTGACATTGTACCAGACATGTTGGATGTGTTGTACTGACATTGTACCAGATGTGTTGTCCTGACATTGTACCAGACATATTGGATGTGTATTCCTGACATTGTACCAGACATGTTGGATGTGTTGTTCTGACATTGTACCAGACATGTTGTCCTGACATTGTACCAGACATGTTGTCCTGACATTGTACCAGACATGTTGTCCTGACATTGTACCAGACATGTTGGGTGTGGTGTCCTGACATTGTACCAGACATGTTGTCCTGAGATTGTACTAGACATGTTGTCCTGACATTGTACCAGACATGTTGTCCTGACATTGTACTAGACATGTTGAATGTGTTGTCCTGACATTGTACCAGACATGTTGGGTGTTGTGTCCTGACATTGTACCAGACATGTTGTCCTGACATTGTACTAGACATGTTGGGTGTGTTGTCCTGACATTGTACCAGATGTGTTGTCCTGACATTGTACTAGACATGTTGTCCTGACATTGTACCAGACGTGTTGTCCTGACATTGTACCAGACATGTTGTCCTGACATTGTATCAGACATGTTGGGTGTGTTTTCCTGACATTGTACCAGATGTGTTGTCCTTACAATGTACTAGACATGTTGGGTGTGTTGTCCTGACATTGTACCAGACATGTTGGATGTGTTGTCCTGACATTGTACCAGACATGTTGTCCTGACATTGTACCAGACATGTTGAATGTGTTGTCCTGACATTGTACCAGACATGTTGAATGTGTTGTCCTGACATTGTGCCAGACATGTTGAATGTGTTGTCCTAACATTGTACCAGACATGTTGGATGTGTTGTCCTGACATTGTACCAGACATGTTGGGAGTGTTGTCCTGACATTGTACCAGACATGTTGGATGTGTTGTCCTGACATTGTTCCAGACATGTTGGGAGTGTTGTCCTGACATTGTACCAGAAATGTTGAATGTGTTGTCCTGACATTGTACCAGACATGTTGTCCCGACATTGTACCAGAAATGTTGAATGTGTTGTCCTGACATTGTACCAGACGTGTTGTCCTGACATTGTACCAGACATGTTGGGTGTGTTTTCCTGACATTGTACCAGACATGTTGGATGTGTTGTCCTGACATTGTACCAGACATGTTGGATGTGTTGTCCTGACATTGTACCAGACATGTTGGGTGTGTTGTCCTGACATTGTACCAGACATGTTAGGCGTGTTGTCCTGACATTGTACCAGACATGTTGGATGTGTTGTCCTGACATTGTACCAGACATGTTGGGTGTGTTATCCTGACATTGTACCAGACATGTTGGATGTGTTATCCTGACATTGTACCATGTATGTTGGATGTGTTGTCCTGACATTGTACCAGACATGTTGAATGTGTTGTCCTGACATTGTACCAGACATGTTGGGAGTGTTGTCCTGACATTGTACCAGACATGTTGAATGTGTTGTCCTGACATTGTACCAGACATGTTGGGAGTGTTGTCCTGACATTGTACCAGACATGTTGAATGTGTTGTCCTGACATTGTACCAGACATGTTGGGTGTGTTGTCCTGACATTGTACCAGACATGTTGGATGTGTTGTCCTGACATTGTACCAGACATGTTGGGAGTGTTGTCCTGACATTGTACCAGACATGTTATGTGTTGTCCTGACATTGTACCAGACATGTTGGATGTGTTGTCCTGACATTGTACCAGACATGTTGAATGTGTTGTCCTGACATTGTGCCAGACATGTTGAATGTGTTGTCCTGACATTGTAACAGACATGTTGGGAGTGTTGTTTTGACATTGTACCAGACATGTTGGGTGTGTTGTCCTGACATTGTACCAGACATGTTGGGTGTGTTGTTCTGACATTGTACCAGACATGATGGGAGTGTTGTCCTGACATTGTACCAGACATTTTGGGTGTGTTGTCTTGACATTGTACCAGATGTGTTGTCCTGACATTGTACCAGACATATTGGATGTGTATTCCTGACATTGTACCAGACATGTTGTCCTGACATTGTACCAGACATGTTGGATGTGTTGTACTGACATTGTACCAGATGTGTTGTCCTGACATTGTACCAGACATATTGGATGTGTATTCCTGACATTGTACCAGACATGTTGGATGTGTTGTTCTGACATTGTACCAGACATGTTGTCCTGACATTGTACCAGACATGTTGTCCTGACATTGTACCAGACATGTTGTCCTGACATTGTACCAGACATGTTGGGTGTGGTGTCCTGACATTGTACCAGACATGTTGTCCTGACATTGTACTAGACATGTTGTTCTGACATTGTACCAGACGTGTTGTCCTGAGATTGTACTAGACATGTTGTCCTGACATTGTACCAGACATGTTGTCCTGACATTGTACTAGACATGTTGAATGTGTTGTCCTGACATTGTACCAGACATGTTGGGTGTTGTGTCCTGACATTGTACCAGACATGTTGTCCTGACATTGTACTAGACATGTTGGGTGTGTTGTCCTGACATTGTACCAGATGTGTTGTCCTGACATTGTACTAGTGTCATAGTCTTGCTCGTATCTAGGTAACTAAACTTGGGTTCATACAGGCAACAATAAATCTGTTCGTTATGAGATCGAATATTTATTGTATTTACATATACAGTATGCGTTGGCGCAGTGGGTAAACAGACCCGCGCTATATTACATCTCCCAAATAGTAAACATCAAACACATAAGTATCATTTATCAGTCTAGCAAACTATCTAGCCTATGTCTATATATCTATTGATATCTATAGAGTCCCTCAAAGGCAGGCCCTGTTGCCTCTCTCAAGTCCGTCTGTCCTCTCCCGGTCTCCGCGTGTCCGAACTCGACACGGGCGGTAACTCTGTCCGAGTTCCTCGTGGACCCCGCATTAGGCGGGCCACATCAGTGTCCACGGAATCATGGACTGGGTGACCATCTCTTTCGAGAAGGTTCTAGATTACTCGGGTCCTGCTCGACTCAATGGTTTCCCTTGGGCTGGAATTGCAGCCCTTTACTAAATGTGTAAGTGAGGCGGTGACAGGATCCCTCCTCCCCCGTGACATGATTTGTTGTTGGGAATTAGATCCGTTCTAATTCTGTCACCGAATCACATACAGTTGGTGTTGTAGTTTGGTGGATAGTAACCTGGCAACCTACCTATTAGCACTAAAAACTCATGTATTCTACCATACAACACTTGTCTGATTTGGTGCAGAGATCCCTGTCTCTCGTGTGCTTAAATATGCTTATCAGACCGAAGTTACGTGGCATTTTAGTAGTTGTATTTACAACTTGCCCTTCTCATAGTACCCAAAATGGTACCCAGACAAATAACCCCTATATAATAGAGGGTTAACAAGACCGAAGTCTTGGCTAAATAAGTACACCTTCAAATCTTGATCTGTGTGTGTATTTCTATACACTTTTACTCCCGTATGTTATATAATGCTAAATATGTAGTTACCTTGTTCTTTTATCCCCCCTCATACTACAAGTGTCCCTGTTGGCTTGTTAGTGTGCTTTGACTAATAAGTTGATGTTTCTAATAAAGTGACTGTATTTTAACTTGATAGTGTTGAGTTTTAAGGTTTGTGTACTGTGTGTGCTGAATGTGTGGTGTAATTCCAAGCGTCACGAGTTGGGATAACCTCAATCATGAACTACTGCACTGTGTGCAATACATGAACAGGCATTCCAAGTAGTGGTGCTTAGATGTATCGTAACTGCTAAGCTAAGTATATTAACTCACTATTAAACTAAGTACTACACATGTATTCACAAATTAGACAAGTCATACAATTTACATGAAAGACGCAGACAAATTAAAATAAATACGGTTTGCGTACAATTTGTCCGCCAAGTGTATCGTTCTCTCATTTAATCCATTCACACAGTCATTCACTCACTTTTCATTAAAAATAGTATTTGGTTAAAATATATAATTAAAGTCGAGGTAAGTGTTATTGCCCTTAAAAAAAAATGGGCTAGGCGATATTTGCCCTTTTAGAAAATACGTACTTCTTGTAAGATGACTCACAAATGGGTTATAATTTAAATAGAGACAATTGTATAGGACGGTTCTTTAGCTTAGGAATGGTACCGCCTGTAATATTAATGTCGAATATGTACAAATTACAGGTGAATACAATTTATATATAACAATAATGGAAATATAATACATATTTAATCCTAAACTAATTAATTAATTAAATCCAACGATGATGTGCGCGTCGTCCTCCTGTCGCTAGCGTGTTATGCCATGAATGGTAAAGCTAGTATGGCTGTCTCTTGAGTGTCGTAGTCGATGGGGTTCTGTTTCGGCTGTTTGTAAAGTTACGTAGTAACAACAAGTATGGCATGTTCTTAATGTCCTATATAACGAGTTCTTACAGAATTCGGAGTTAGTTCGTTGGTTGATCTTATTGGTTGACACAAACACAGTTACTGTTTCTTGCTGGAATCGTTCTAGCGCTTAGGCACTTGATGGTATAGTTCTCAAAGTAACGTATCATTTTCTTGGGTGTCGTAATTCAACTAATCACTGAGAGTACTCTAGCAGGTGTAGAGTTCCACTGTAATATGCAACCGACTAAAAGTATCACAGTTTATAGTATGGCTAATGGTCGATGTGATCAGAGTCATTCTACTGGCGCATTCACCTGCCGTGACAAAAGGTCAGCCACAATGTTGTCGGTGCCTCTGATGTGGCGGATTTCGAAGTCGAAATCTTGAAGTAGAAGACACCATCTTTGTAGCCGATGGTTTTTAGGCGACCCCTGGTTAAGGACCAATAATGGCGAACTGTCAGTGAGGACCACAAAGTGACTCCCTAAGAGGAACTTCGATAATCTCAATATACAAAACACTAGGCTTAAACACTCTAATTCAACTGTGGCATACCGAGTCTCAGCCTTCTTTAGTTTGCGGCTTACATAGAGAATTGGGTGTTTTATGCCATCCATTTCCTGCATCAAGCATCCTCCTATTGCGATAGCGCTCGCATCTGTGGTCAAAATAAAGGGTAAATTTATGTTGGGTAATCGTAAGACTGGTGGATTAGAAAAAATATGTTTCAATTTACACATTGCATCATCTAAGCTGGTACTTTTACAAATTTTTGATGGATGATTTTTAGTTAACATATCCGAAAAGATTGAGGTTAGTTCTGCCCAATGTGGAATAAATTTAGAATAATAGTTAATCAGACCTAGTAAACTTCTAACTTGCTTCTTTGTGGTAGGTACTTCTAGCTTAAGGATCTTGGAAACAATTTTATCATCAGTCAATAATTTTCCTTCAGAAATTCTATGACCAAGGAAGTCTATTTGTGTATAACCTATTTCAACCTTGGAAGGTTTGATAGTAAGTCCAAAAAGAGAGATTTGGTGGAAGACTTGTTTAAGGGTGAGTAAGTGAGAAGTCATATCAGAAGAATGGATGCATATATCATCAATATAAGCAACTATGTCATTAATTCCGTGTAATAACAATCTTGTTAGTCTTACAAATGTGGCCGGTGCGTTCTTGAGCCCAAACGGAAGATATAGCCATTCGTACAAGCCGAGAGGTGTTGCGAATGCTGTTATATGTCTACAAGAAGGGTGTAATGGAACTTGCCAATATCCTTTAGCTAAATCGGTCTTAGAAAATAAGGATGATTGAGCCATATTTAAGATAAGATCTTCACAGCTGTTCATTGGCTCTGCATCCGTTGTTGTTCTTGTATTTAATACTCGATAGTCAATGCACAAGCGAATTGTCTGGTCCTTTTTCTTCACCAGAACAATCGGTGACGAATATTGAGACATCGATTTTTGAATAATGCCATTTTTCTCTAAATCTAAAATTTCTTTATCTAAATTAGATCTGTAATGGAGAGGAATAGAATATGGTCTACATTTGACCGGTCTCAGATCTGTCAGCACAATTGAATGTGTTATTTTATCAGTGCGTCCAGGTCTGTTAGAAAAGATAGATTTATATTCGTCAAGGATAGTCAAAATGTCTTGTCGCTGTTGTTGTGTCAAAGTGTCAGAGATATGTATGTCATTTATACTTCCGTCGTCAGTCATGATTGGTACAGGGATTTCAGTGTTGTCCACGTCTGTCTGATTTACCACAGATGCCACTGTTTGTAAATTGTCTTCAATGTCATTGTCGTCGTCGTCGAGATCAATTGTTGTCAATATGTCGTCAAATTTGTAGTCGATGTCGATATCACAGATTGTCGGTAATGTCCATATGTCTTCGTCGTTTTCGTCGTCGTAAGAGTGTGTCGTTAACGATGCTTCGTTTTGTAAAATCTAGTTAAGATGTTGTTCTGTAGCCTAAATGTCCACGATGCGTTCTTTGTTAATTTTGGCTTAAGGCCTACTAACTTAAAGTATGGTGCTAGTGTAGGGTCATTTTTCTGTTCATTTCCAAAATTGATGTTAGTTGAGTTTGGCGCTACTATTTCTAATGATTCTTGTAGTTGGTCGGTGTTGGTTTTGTGGGTTGTCTGTCGTGTTATTGCGTTTGTGTGTTGTGTGTCTTGTTGCACATTTACAGGTTCGGTACTTGGTAGTTTGGTCGCATCCTCAATTCGAGGTTTTAATTCGGTCGTATCGTTTCTTGATTCGACCGCCCCTGCATTGTACACCTCGGTAAATTCTTCCTGAATTACCTCAGTGGTTGTCTCCCTTGGTATTTTGGCAGTTTGAGACAAGCAAGAATGGTGTTTCTCTTTTGTGTCGCTATTTCTGTGGTGGATACCGTGCTTTTGCTCCCAACTTTTTATTTCTCTTTCAGAGCATGGATGTATGTTGGGTAAATTACCAAGTATAATATCCGCGACGGGATTTTCAAGGATAGCACACAATACTCGCCCCGATATGAACGGCGTTTGAATTTCGACCAAAGCAAGGGGGTATTTCTCTATTGTACCTGAAAATGTGCGACACGTCACATGTTTGTCTGTGTAGTCTTTAGCGTCTATTAATGTCTTCCTCACACCACAGAGAGTTGCGCCGGAATCACAAATTAACGTGCCCTTTTTGTTGTTAACAAACCCTGTATAAAAAACTAGCTTGCCTGTAGATGATAAGGCAGCGTTAGCTATTTCATTTGCAATTGGGATTATGTGACCACAATGTAGTGTTGTGTCAATTTGGAACTTTGTACAGGTGTTGCAATTACTGTCTGTTATGGTGTTGATGACGTGTACAGCATTCCCAAGCTCGCTTTCATTGTCGTGTTGATTTTCACATTCATTTAGTGACTCAAGCTCTTCGTCAGTCGACGTTTCTACTAATGCCGCATTGGCCTGTTTCAATAACTTTCGGCCTTGACAATCTTTATTATAGTGACCCCAGCTATTGCAGAAATAACATTTAATTGCTCTGTGGTAAGCCATGCGTTTAGCTGTTTGCTTCTCTACCATCTTTTTGAGGTGTTCAGGGTAGGTGGGTGATTTGTCACACATACCGTAACTGTCGTGATGAAAATTGCAATATTGGCACCTTACTACTTTACCGACATTGGATCGTGGTTTAAATCTGCTCTGTGATTGTTTGGAGTATTTGGTGTTCACTACTGCAGCTGCTGTATCATTGTGACTTATATTATGTTGAAAAATATCCCTATTTGCTGTAAAAAATGCATTCCCTTTCGCCTCGATTTCCTGAATGCTCTTACAATCCATTTGTTTTAAGAACTTGGCAAAAGGTGTGGGGATGGTGCTAACTATTTTATCTATTATAATTAGTTCCTTAAGTTTATCATGGCTATTGTTGGTTTTAGCCGAGTTAATCCATTTTGTGCATATGTCTTGGACTGTACTGACATAATCTATAAAGGTTTGGTTTGGTTGTGGAGATAATTTGGCAAATTGTTGTTGGTAACCTGCAGTGTCTAAAGAAAAATGTTGGAGAATGCGTTGTTTTAGTCTTTTCGCATTTCCTGTGGTATTGTTTCTATTACTTTCAGTGGTTCAAGAGCCAAATTTCTCATTAGAATAAATGCCCAATCTGATTTACTGATTTTATGATGAGACATGAGACATTCAAAATTTTCTAAGTAAGCGGAGATGGAATCTCCAGAACAGAAAGCCTTCACGAGACCTTTATATTTATTATATTTTTGCTCTTCTTCTTTGCTTCTTAACTTATTTATTGATATTTCTGCGTTGGCCTCCATTTCCATCTGTTTTAGTTTAATCTGTGTCTCGGCATTTAGTTGGGCCTGTTTGGCGGCGGCCTCAAGCTCCATCTGTTTCTCTTGAGCCTGCAATTGTATTTTCTTTTCATCTGCTTGAGCCTGCAATTGTATTTTCTTTTCATCTGCTTGTATTTGCATTTGTAATTTCTTTTCATCGGCCTCGATTTGCAATCTCTTTTCCTCTGCTTGCATTTGCAGTTTCCTTTCCTCTCGTTCTATCGCTCTTTCTTCACGGGCAATGTTTTCTGCGTGTGTTTTCTGTGCCCATTCTGACAGTTTCTCTTCTTTATAACCTAACTTTATTCCTTGCTCAATGCATTGATCTAAACTAGACATTTTGTGTTTTACTTGTTTGTTAAGTTTATAGAGTTAAATCCCTTTAGAAAAATATGTTGTGTGGTCGAAAATTTGGTTAACTCCCCTACTTATTAATGTGTAAATCAAAATGCAAGGTTATGTTGGTGAAAATTTCATGAATATGCAACGAAATCAATATGATACAAAATAATACATTGATGAAACATGAGAAGTACAGCTTAGAAGTACAATGAGTATGAGGTGAAACTTAGCTCTGAATTTTGAAGCTCCTCGATGTTATCTTGCACTCTCGTTATTGTTGGAAAGGTTTCATCGGTTGGACGCGGCACTTGTTGCGGAACAATCTGCTCGTGGAGCGAGAAAACATTAGTGACTGTCACCAAAAAAAAAATGTCAAAATAGTAACATGTCAAAAAAAAATTGTTTACAGAATCAAAATAAATGGTGAGACATTGCCGAGGGACTCAGATTACTTCTATTTTATCGCTAGATAGCTACTAGTTCTATGTAACCTTGTAACGTTAACAATTTCTTTGATTTAAACAAATCAATGTGTTACCAAAAATCAATGTTTTATCAAAAATCAGTGTGATATGATTAAATAATTAATTTTACATGGCATTTAATAGGTTTTTAAGAAAACATTCTATGCCAAAACCGGAAAACTAGCCCCCAAAAAGCCTGTCATAGTCTTGCTCGTATCTAGGTAACTAAACTTGGGTTCATACAGGCAACAATAAATCTGTTCGTTATGAGATCGAATATTTATTGTATTTACATATACAGTATGCGTTGGCGCAGTGGGTAAACAGACCCGCGCTATATTACATCTCCCAAATAGTAAACATCAAACACATAAGTATCATTTATCAGTCTAGAAAACTATCTAGCCTATGTCTATATATCTATTGATATCTATAGAGTCCCTCAAAGGCAGGCCCTGTTGCCTCTCTCAAGTCCGTCTGTCCTCTCCCGGTCTCCGCGTGTCCGAACTCGACACGGGCGGTAACTCTGTCCGAGTTCCTCGTGGACCCCGCATTAGGCGGGCCACATCAGTGTCCACGGAATCATGGACTGGGTGACCATCTCTTTCGAGAAGGTTCTAGATTACTCGGGTCCTGCTCGACTCAATGGTTTCCCTTGGGCTGGAATTGCAGCCCTTTACTAAATGTGTAAGTGAGGCGGTGACAACTAGACATGTTGTCCTGACATTGTACCAGACGTGTTGTCCTGACATTGTACCAGACATGTTGTCCTGACATTGTATCAGACATGTTGGGTGTGTTTTCCTGACATTGTACCAGATGTGTTGTCCTTACATTGTACTAGACATGTTGGGTGTGTTGTCCTGACATTGTACCAGACATGTTGGATGTGTTGTCCTGACATTGTACCAGACATGTTGTCCTGACATTGTACCAGACATGTTGAATGTGTTGTCCTGACATTGTACCAGACATGTTGAATGTGTTGTCCTGACATTGTGCCAGACATGTTGAATGTGTTGTCCTAACATTGTACCAGACATGTTGGATGTGTTGTCCTGACATTGTACTAGACATGTTGGATGTGTTGTCCTGACATTGTACTAGACATGTTGGGTGTGTTGTCCTGACATTCTACCAGACATGTTGGGTGTGTTGTCCTGACATTGTACCAGACATGTTGTCCTGACATTGTACCAGACATGTTAGATGTGTTGTCCTGAAATTGTACCAGACATGTTGGGTGTGTTGTCCTGACATTGTACCAGACATGTTGGGAGTGTTGTCCTGACATTGTACCAGACATGTTGTCCTGACATTGTACCAGACATGTTGTCCTGACATTCTACCAGACATGTTGTCCTGACATTGTACCAGACATGTTGTCCTGACATTGTACCAGACATGTTGTCCTGACATTCTACCAGACATGTTGTCCTGACATTGTACCAGACATGTTGTCCTGCCATTGTACCAGACATGTTGTCTTGACATTGTACCAGACATGTTGTCCTGACATTGTACCAGACATGTTGTCCTGACATTGTACCAGACATGTTGGACTTGTTGTCCTGACATTGTACCAGACATGTTGTCCTGACATTGTACCAGACATGTTGGGAGTGTTGTCCTGACATTGTACCAGACATGTTGAATGTGTTGTCCTGACATTGTACCAGACATGTTGAATGTGTTGTCCTGACATTGTACCAGACATGTCCTGACATTGTACCAGACATGTTGTCCTGACATTGTACCAGACATGTTGTCCTGACATTGTATGAGACATGTTGTCCTAACATTGTACCAGACATGTTGTCCTGTCATTGTACCAGACATGTTGTCTTGACATTGTACCAGACATGTTGTCCTGACATGTTGTCCTGACATTGTACCAGACATGTTGGACTTTTTGTCCTGACATTGTACCAGACATGTTGTTCTGACATTGTACCAGACATGTTGGGAGTGTTGTCCTGACATTGTACCAGACATGTTGAATGTGTTGTCCTGACATTTTACCAGACATGTTGGGAGTTTTGTCCTGACATTGTACCAGACATGTTGAATGTTTTGTCCTGACATTGTACCAGACATGTTGTCCTGACATTGTACCAGACATGTTGGGAGTGTTGTCCTGACATTGTACCAGACATGTTGAATGTGTTGTCCTGACATTGTACCAGACATGTTGAATGTGTTGTCCTGACATTGTACCAGACATGTTGGGTGTGTTGTCCTGACATTGTACCAGACATGTTGGGTGTGTTGTCCTGACATTGTACCAGACATGTTGTCCTGACATTGTACCAGACATGTTGTCCTGACATTGTACCAGACATGTTGGATGTGTTGTCCTGACATTGTACCAGACATGTTGTCCTGACATTGTACCAGACATGTTGTCCTGACATTGTACCAGACATGTTGTCCTGACATTGTACCAGACATGTTGAATGTGTTGTCCTGACATTGTACCAGACATGTTGTCCGACATTGTACCAGACATTTTGGATGTGTTGTCCTGACATTGTACCAGACATGTTGGATGTGTTGTCCTGACATTGTACTAGACATGTTGGGTGTGTTGTCCTGACATTCTACCAGACATGTTGGGTGTGTTGTCCTGACATTGTACCAGACATGTTGTCCTGACATTGTACCAGACATGTTAGATGTGTTGTCCTAAAATTGTACCAGACATGTTGGGTGTGTTGTCCTGACATTGTACCAGACATGTTGTCCTGACATTGTACCAGACATGTTGTCCTGACATTGTATCAGACATGTTGTCCTAACATTGTACCAGACATGTTGTCCTGCCATTGTACCAGACATGTTGTCTTGACATTGTACCAGACATGTTGTCCTGACATGTTGTCCTGATATTGTACCAGACATGTTGGACTTGTTGTCCTGACATTGTACAAGACATGTTGTCCTGACATTGTACCAGACATGTTGGGAGTGTTGTCCTGACATTGTACCAGACATGTTGAATGTGTTGTCCTGACATTGTACCAGACATGTTGGGAGTTTTGTCCTGACATTGTACCAGACATGTTGAATGTTTTGTCCTGACATTGTACCAGACATGTTGTCATGACATTGTACCAGACATGTTGGGAGTGTTGTCCTGACATTGTACCAGACATGTTGAATGTGTTGTCCTGACATTGTACCAGACATGTTGGGTGTGTTGTCCTGACATTGTACCAGACATGTTGGGTGTGTTGTCCTGACATTGTACCAGACATGTTGTCCTGACATTGTACCAGACATGTTGTCCTGACATTGTACCAGACATGTTGGATGTGTTGTCCTGACATTGTACCAGACATGTTGTCCTGACATTGTACCAGACATGTTGAATGTGTTGTCCTGACATTGTACCAGACATGTTGTCCGACATTGTACCAGACATATTGGATGTGTTGTCCTGACATTGTACCAGACATGTTGGATGTGTTGTCCTGACATTGTACTAGACATGTTGGGTGTGTTGTCCTGACATTCTACCAGACATGTTGGGTGTGTTGTCCTGACATTGTACCAGACATGTTGTCCTGACATTGTACCAGACATGTTAGATGTGTTGTCCTGAAATTGTACCAGACATGTTGGGTGTGTTGTCCTGACATTGTACCAGACATGTTGGGAGTGTTGTCCTGACATTGTACCAGACATGTTGTCCTGACATTGTACCAGACATGTTGTCCTGACATTGTACCAGACATGTTGGGAGTGTTGTCCTGACATTGTACCAGACATGTTGAATGTGTTGTCCTGACATTGTACCAGACATGTCCTGACATTGTACCAGACATGTTGTCCTGACATTGTACCAGACATGTTGTCCTGACATTGTATCAGACATGTTGTCCTAACATTGTACCAGACATGTTGTCCTGCCATTGTACCAGACATGTTGTCTTGACATTGTACCAGACATGTTGTCCTGACATGTTGTCCTGACATTGTACCAGACATGTTGGACTTGTTGTCCTGACATTGTACAAGACATGTTGTCCTGACATTGTACCAGACATGTTGGGAGTGTTGTCCTGACATTGTACCAGACATGTTGAATGTGTTGTCCTGACATTGTACCAGACATGTTGGGAGTGTTGTCCTGACATTGTACCAGACATGTTGAATGTTTTGTCCTGACATTGTACCAGACATGTTGTCCTGACATTGTACCAGACATTTTGGGAGTGTTGTCCTGACATTGTACCAGACATGTTGAATGTGTTGTCCTGACATTGTACCAGACATGTTGAATGTGTTGTCCTGACATTGTACCAGACATGTTGGGTGTGTTGTCCTGACATTGTACCAGACATGTTGGGTGTGTTGTCCTGACATTGTACCAGACATGTTGTCCTGACATTGTACCAGACATGTTGTCCTGACATTGTACCAGACATGTTGGATGTGTTGTCCTGACATTGTACCAGACATGTTGTCCTGACATTGTACCAGACATGTTGAATGTGTTGTCCTGACATTGTACCAGACATGTTGTCCTGACATTGTACCAGACATGTTGTCCTGACATTGTACCAGACATGTTGTCCTGACATTGTACCAGACATGTTGAATGTGTTGTCCTGACATTGTACCAGACATGTTGTCCGACATTGTACCAGACATGTTGGATGTGTTGTCCTGACATTGTACTAGACATGTTGGGAGTGTTGTCCTGACATTGTACCAGACATGTTGTCCTGACATTGTACCAGACATGTTGTCCTGACATTGTACCAGACATGTTGGGAGTGTTGTCCTGACATTGTACCAGACATGTTGAATGTGTTGTCCTGACATTGTACCAGACATGTCCTGACATTGTACCAGACATGTTGTCCTGACATTGTACCAGACATGTTGTCCTGACATTGTATCAGACATGTTGTCCTAACATTGTACCAGACATGTTGTCCTGCCATTGTACCAGACATGTTGTCTTGACATTGTACCAGACATGTTGTCCTGACATGTTGTCCTGACATTGTACCAGACATGATGGACTTGTTGTCCTGACATTGTACAAGACATGTTGTCCTGACATTGTACCAGACATGTTGGGAGTGTTGTCCTGACATTGTACCAGACATGTTGAATGTGTTGTCCTGACATTGTACCAGACATGTTGGGAGTGTTGTCCTGACATTGTACCAGACATGTTGAATGTGTTGTCCTGACATTGTACCAGACATGTTGAATGTGTTGTCCTGACATTGTACCAGACATGTTGGGTGTGTTGTCCTGACATTGTACCAGACATGTTGGGTGTGTTGTCCTGACATTGTACCAGACATGTTGTCCTGACATTGTACCAGACATGTTGTCCTGACATTGTACCAGACATGTTGGATGTGTTGTCCTGACATTGTACCAGACATGTTGTCCTGACATTGTACCAGACATGTTGAATGTGTTGTCCTGACATTGTACCAGACATGTTGTCCTGACATTGTACCAGACATGTTGTCCTGACATTGTACCAGACATGTTGTCCTGACATTGTACCAGACATGTTGAATGTGTTGTCCTGACATTGTACCAGACATGTTGTCCAACATTGTACCAGACATGTTGGATGTGTTGTCCTGACATTGTACTAGACATGTTGGATGTGTTGTCCTGACATTGTCCCAGACATGTTGGATGTGTTGTCCTGACATTGTACCAGACATGTTGGATGTGTTGTTCTGACATTGTACCAGACATGTTGGGTGTGTTGTCCTGACATTGTACCAGACATGTTGTCCTGACATTGTACCAGACATGTTGGATGTGTTGTCCTGACATTGTACCAGACATGTTGGGTTTGTTGTCCTGACATTGTACCAGACATGTTGGGTGTATTGTCGTGACATTGTACCAGACATGTTGGGTGTGTTTTCCTGACATTGTACCAGACATGTTAAATGTGTTGTCCTGACATCGTACCAAACATGTTACGTGTTGTCCTGACATTGTACCAGACATGTTGTCTTGACATTATACCAGACATGGTGTCCTGACATTGTACCAGATATGTTGTCCTGACATTGTACCAGACATGTTGAATGTGTTGTCCTGACATTGTACCAGACATGTTGAATGTGTTGTCCTGACATTGTACCAGACATGTTGAATGTGTTGTCCTGACATTGTACCAGACATGTTGGATGTGTTGTCCTGACATTGTACCAGACATGTTGGGTGTGTTGTCCTGACATTGTACCAGACATGTTGAATGTGTTGTCCTGACATTGTACCAGACATGTTGGGTGTGTTGTCCTGACATTGTACCAGACATGTTGGATGTGTCGTCCTGACATTGTACCAGACATATTGGATTTGTTGTCCTGACATTGTACCAGACATGTTGGATGTGTTGCCTTGACATTGTACCATATAGGTTGGATGTGTTGTCCTGACATTGTACCAGGCATGTTGTTCTGACATTGTACCAGACATGTTGTCCTGACATTGTACCAGATATGTTGTCCTGACATTGTACCAGACATGTTGTCCTGACATTGTACCAGACATGTTGTCCTGACATTGTACCAGACATGTTGTCCTGACATTGTACCAGACATGTTGAATGTGTTGTCCTGATATTGTACTAGATTAGTTGAATGTATTGTCCTGACATTGTAGTTGCGCATGCCACCATGGAGTCTTGGATCTGCTACTCTACAGGTCTCAGCCGATCCCAGTTCCTGAAGGCCATCTCTGACAAGTTTACAGTTGATCAAGATGAACAAACCAGAAGTGCTTTCATGATGTTTGATAAATGTTGTAAGTATAAATCAGATTCTTATAGCACAACCATGTTTGAGAAAGCTGGCTACCATAGCAGATATCATCACAGTGTCTTGTCTGATTGTTTTTTCTCCCATCATTACTGTGGCTTGTCTAAAATACACTCACGTGTACTGAGATGCATTCACCCAACCACAAACCTGTACTGAGATACATTCATCTGTACTGAGGTGCATTTACCTGAC
Organism: Cepaea hortensis; assembly: GCA_963921405.1. Lineage (NCBI taxonomy): Eukaryota > Metazoa > Mollusca > Gastropoda > Stylommatophora > Helicidae > Cepaea > Cepaea hortensis. Next base: position 1,074,682 of record OY992894.1, read on the forward strand.
CACTCACCTGTACTGAGGTACATTCACCTGTACTGAGATACATTTACCTGTACTGAGATACATTTACCCAATCACACACCTGTACTGAGATACATTCACCTGTACTGAGGTACATTTACCCAATCACACACCTGTACTGAGATACATTCACCTGTACTGAGATACATTTACCCAATCACAAACCTGTACTGAGGTACATTCACCTGTATTATAATACATTCACCTGACCACTCACCCGTACTGAGGTATCTTCACCTGTTGCTTAAAAGTCGACAGGGTCGACTTCATTGCACCAGATGTTATCCCATACTGCTCGGTCTCTTTCCGCAGCGTGGAAAGCGTCGCACAAAGCACGAACTCTATAGCTCTAGCAATGACCCACAGGAGTGTAGGAAAAATTTCACTCGTGAACCGAAGGACGCGGCCCGGAATTGAACCCACAACCTTTGGAGCCTGAGTCAAACGGTCTGATTTTGCTTTGCTTCTTGACTTGTGAAAGATGTCTTCCCATGGCCTGTTTAAAGGCACAAAATGATGAGACTACATTATTTGAACATCTAGTCTGCATCATGTAAATGTCGATTTTGTCAATCCATGCCAAAATATCTGACTGTGATACAGGTTGTGCTTGCAGCCCACAGTCATCCTCATCTGCAGAATTATATTTAGCTAAAGCAGGTCTGAGCACTGCTTCTATTCATGAGTGAGTTGTTGCTTCATCGACTGACTGTTTCTCTTCACTCACATTCTTGTATGTGATGCAATGTCGTTTTTTGAAACGATCCAATCAGCCAGCACTACAATTCCAGTCTGTATGACCTCCAAGACGTGCAAATTCTTCTGCTTTCGCAATAAGTAAGGGCCCATTTACTGGTACAATTGCCAATCTAATCACAGTGAACCATTTTAAAAGGGCACATCAACAAAATCACACGCGTCAGTTCTAGCTCGTTGTCTGTCACCGTCGATTTGACATTTGAAAAACAATTTTCTATAGCGGTCTTTATGCTTTAAAATGCCGGAAAGTGTCGATGTTGGAATACCAAATTCTCCAGCTATATTCACTTTATCTTCCCACTATGTTCAACCTCTTCCAACAGCTCAATCTTTCTTTTGAAAGTTAAAGTAATAAGATTTCATCCACTAGCCGCCAATGTTGACATGTAGCGAGATATTGTCTGTGCCGTATCGATTGTTGTTCTCCTGGCTGACTAAAAATAATTCTTTCACGGAACAATTTATTTAATTATTTTAGGCTCTGAAACCTAGAGTACAACGAAAGGAGATGAAGCCTTGCTACAAACCTTTGAGAACAGTTTTAAGACGCATCTTTGGACCCATTAGGGATACACAAAGTGGAGAGTGGAAAAGAAGAAGTAACAAAGATATTTATGATCTAAGTCCCCGCTAATCACTGGTATCATGAAGGCTACAATGGCTGGGGCATATAGAAAGAATGGAAGATAATAGGGAAACAAAACTCGCTTACACTCAGGAAATAAATGACCGTAGACCAAGAAGACGGTGGAGAGATAATATATTTACAGACCTACAAGCACTTGGAATCAACGACTGGCAAGAGAAGGTCAACCAGAGAGACGAATGGAGACAGATTATATCTGCAGCAAAGAACCTCAATGGCTCGGAACGCTGAAGAAGAGGATTTTTTTTGGGGGGTGTGAAATGAACAGTTTGACTTAAACGTGAACACTTACATAGTCGGTATTCATTTTTATGTTTGACTAATCTGAAAATTCGAGTTAACTGAATTCGACTTATCAGGACTTTTTATACAGTGATAAAGAAGGATAATGGCCGGGACTAAGCCAGTAACATCGACTTAAGCGAAATTCTACTTATCCGAGTTCGACTTAAGTGGATTCGACTGTATTTGGAAATTCATCGCTTAATTCGTTTTACATGTCGTTAAATAAAATATGTCTGTGAGATGTTATTTTGTCTTTGTAAAGATGGTGGCAGCCAGACGTGGAAACTTTTAACGCTCAGACGTGCAATTTGAACTACTAAAGTTAAAGAGAATACAAGTTTAAAGATTATTAATAATTTATTTGTATACTTGTACTATTTTTTAATCATTTAACAAGACGGAACATATGTTTGAAGTTAGTTTTTCATATTTTCATCTGTTTGAGACAATCTCAGACGGACCAGAAGTGGAGATAATGAGACACATTTAAGAGTCGCAAAATTAAGGAAATAATGCCATTATTTTATCCCGAGACACCTTCACAAAAATGTGAATATCTCCATTTAGAAATGACATACAAGCATCATTAAGGTACCATTAGATTTGGTTTCCCAAGGCTTATCTATCTGTGGTGGTCTCATTAGTAAATACTCAATTTTAACTCTTTACAGGGCAGACGCTTGTCTGTTTTTTAACCCTGAACGGGCAAGATATTTTCAGGTTCGGAAAAATTTTGGGTTGCGTTAGTAAAAACATCATAAATAAGGTGTTAGTCAACCGATTTTAGTTAAATAAACAACACAATGAAGGGAAAATCATGCAGAATATGTCACTCACGTGATTGTTGTTGATAATCCATATATGAAACACAAATATGTACAAAATACAGCATGCTGTTTATGATTTTCCGTCATCTATACGGCAATTTACAAACACATTTTCAGAATCATTATCACTTCCTTTAAAGTCCGACTCAGACTGCTAATGCAAAGTAACGCTTTGTGTACTGATATCTAGTTCCGATTAATAGTCAACTTCGTGCCCTTTAATGTCACTTAAATTGAACCTAGCGAAATCTCGGCTATCACTTTAAGAATCGCCTAAATCCGTTTTGAAAAACTAAGCGTAAAAACCCCGAAAATTATTTTTATAAGTCCTTAAAAGTCTGTTCAAATTCATAGTCGGCCCTTACAAATGGCGGCCACGTTGTCAAGCTATCGGCGAAAGCAAAAGTAGCCGTTGGAAGTATCGTAAGGCCGAGAAATCATGTTTTTACAATGCATAATAGTATCGGACGGAATCGGCCGAAATGCTCGTTAAAGACATTGGCCGCAAATGGCCGTTCCGCCCTGTAAAGGGTTAAAATCATGATGGAACCTACAACACTAATATTTATTAATGCCAATGGTATGTGGACATCAACAAGCTGAAGTTCGGGAGTCTCCGTGGTGAAGTGGTCAAGTCGTTTGACTTGGGGTCCGAAGGTTGTGGGTTCGATTCCGGGCCGCATCCTTCGGTTCTCTTGTGAAATTTTTCGGAGACTTCTGTGGGTCGTCCCTAGAGCTGCGGAAAGAGACCAAGCCATATGGGATAAAACCCGGTGCAATGAAGTCAGCCCTGTCAACTTTTAAGCGACTTTTCTATATTCACCTGTATTATAATACATTCTGACCAATAAAAAGATGTCAATTGAAACGAGAAAAATAGTGTTTAGGGGATACATAGAGCCTGTTCTTTTGTATGGATATGAAATTTGGACAATGTGCAGTCAAGCTAAAAAACATCTGATGGCTGCAGAAATGTGGTTTCTGAGGAAAATGCAAAGAATACCATGAACAGATAGAAAAACCAATGACCAAGTACTACAGGAGACAAATGAACATCGTAAACTGATTAGAGAAATTAGACGTAGACAGTCAAAATTTTTTGGACATGTTATGAGAAGAAATGGACAGGAGAACTTAGTGACAACTGGCAAGATCGAAGGGAACAGACCAAGAGGAAGACCGAGAGGAAAATACCTGGATGGCTTGGCCACATGGCATGGACGAGACAGGAACACTGAGCTGATCCACGACTCTGGTGATCGAGTGAAATGGCGAGTCATGACCGCCCACGCTTTCTGGCATGGCACATGATTGATTATAATACATTCACCTGACCACTCACCTGTACTGAGGTACATTCAGTTGGCCACTCACCTGTACTGAGGTACATTCACCCAATCACACACATGTACTGAGGTACATTCACCCAATCACATACATGTACTGAGGTACATTCACCTGTACTGAGGTACATTGAGTTGGCCACTCACCTGCACTGAGGTACATTCACCTGTACTGAGGTACATTGAGTTGGCCACTCACCTGCACTGAGGTACATTCACCTGTACTGAGGTATATTCACTTGTTAGTTAATAGTTAGCTGCATATCCTTTACAAGACGTCGCAGTCAACTCCAGCATTTTTTAGCTGTCTGTGATCTCCTGGCAAGTTTACGTTCAGTAGTTTGTCAATATTCACCTGTACTGTGATACATTCACCTGACCACTCACTTGTACACTCACCTGAACTGTCAAAACATCCACCTGTATTGAGTACATTCACCTAACCACTCATCTGTACCGTGGCACATTTAACTGTACTGTGGTATATTCACCTCACCACTCATCTGTACTGAGTACATTCACCTGACCATTCACATGCACTGTGATACAATCACCTGTATTGTGATACATTTACCTGACCATTCACATGTACAGTGATACAATCACCTGTATTGTGATACATTTACCTGCCCACTCACCTGTACTGAGATACGTTCACCTGTAGGGTGATACATTCAAATGACCACTCACCTGAATTATATTCACCTGACCACCGAATTGTATTGTGATACACTCATCTGACCAATCATACTTTTTTGTTTTCCCACATAGCCTTTACAGATCATTGCTGTGAACACCAGCATTTTCCCGCTGTTGTTTTCTAGGCAAGATTATGCTCAGTAGTTTGTCATTACTTTTTGAGCGGCCGGCTCACATATTCCATGAGTCACCAACGCTGCGAGAACCGCTACCAGTTCTATGTGGATAAACGGGATTACGGAGATAGTCGTTTAAACCCTGGGCCAAGGAGACTGGCTCCAATGATACTAGTACTGTGATATATATTAATCTGATCACTCATACTAGTCCTGTGATACAATTATCTCACCAATCATACTAGTACTGTGATATATTAATCTGACCACTCATACTAGTACTGTGATATATTAATCTGATCAATCATACTAGTACTGTGATATATTAACCTGACCACCTATACTAGTACTGTGATATATTAACCTGACCACTCATACTAGTACTGTGATATATTAATCTGACCACTCATACTAGTACTGTGATATATTAATCTGACCACTCATACTAGTACTGTGATATATTACTTTGACCACTCATACTAGTGCTGTGATATACTACTCTGACCACCCATACTAGTGCTGTGATACAATCATCTGACCACCCATACTAGTACTGTGATATACTACTCTGATCACTCATACTAGTACTGTGATATACTACTCTGACCACCCATACTAGTGCTGTGATATACTACTCTGACCACCCATACTAGTGCTGTGATATACTACTCTGACCACCCATACTAGTACTGTGATATACTACTCTGACCACCCATACTAGTGCTGTGATATACTACTCTGACCACCCATACTAGTGCTGTGATACAATCATCTGACCACCCATACTAGTACTGTGATATACTACTCTGACCACCCATACAAGTACTGTGATATACTACTCTGACCACCCATACAAGTACTGTGATATACTACTCTGACCACCCATACAAGTACTGTGATATACTACTCTGACCACCCATACAAGTACTGTGATATACTACTCTGACACTCATACTAGTACTGTGATATACTACTCTGACACTCATACTAGTGCTGTGATATACTACTCTGACACTCATACTAGTAGTGTGATATACTACTCCGACTACTCATACTAGTACTGTGATATTATACTCTGACCACCCATACTAGTGCTGTGATATGCTACTCTGACCACCCATACTAGTGCTGTGATATACTACTCTGACCACCCATACTAGTACTGTGATATACTGCTTTGACCACCCATACTAGCACTGTGATATACTACTCTGACACTCATACTAGTGCTGTGATATGCTACTCTGACCACCCATACTAGTGCTGTGATATACTACTCTGACCACCCATACTAGTGCTGTGATACAATCATCTGACCACCCATACTAGTACTGTGATATACTACTCTGATCACTCATACTAGTACTGTGATATACTACTCTGACCACCCATACTAGTGCTGTGATATGCTACTCTGACCACCCATACTAGTGCTGTGATATACTACTCTGACCACCCATACTAGTACTGTGATATACTGCTTTGACCACCCATACTAGCACTGTGATATACTACTCTGACACTCATACTAGTGCTGTGATATACTACTCTGACCACCCATACTAGTGCTGTGATACAATCATCTGACCACCCATACTAGTACTGTGATATACTACTCTGACCACCCATACTAGTACTGTGATATACTACTCTGACCACCCATACTAGTACTGTGATATACTACTCCGACTACTCATACTACTGTGATATACTACTCTGACCACTCATACTAGTACTGTGATATAGTTTGACCACCCATACTAGTGCTGTGGTATACTACTCTGACCACTCATACTAGTACTGTGATATACTACTCTGACCACCCATACTAGTGCTGTGATACAATCATCTGACCACCCATACTAGTACTGTGATATACTACTCTGACCACCCATACTAGTACTGTGACATACTACTCCGACCACTCATACTAGAACTGTTATATACTACTCTGACCACTCATACTAGTACTGTGATATAGTTTGACCACCATTAACAGTACTGTGATATACTACTCTGACCACCCATACTAGTACTGTGATATACTACTCTGACCACCCATACTAGTGCTGTGACATACTACTCTGACCACCCATACTAATACTGTGATATACTACTCTGACCTCCCATACTAGTACTGTGACATACTACTCTGACCACCCATACTAGTACTGTGATATACTACTTTGACCACCCATACTAGTACTGTGATATACTACTCTGACACTCATACTAGTGCTGTGATATACTGCTTTGACCACCCATACTAGTACTGTGATATACTACTCTGACACTCATACTAGTGCTGTGATACAATCATCTGACCACCCATACTAGTACTGTGATATACTACTCTGACACTCATACTAGTTCTGTGTGATACAATCATCTGACCACCCATACTAGTACAGTGATATACTACTCTGACCACCCATACTAGTACTGTGATATACTACTCTGACCACCCATACTAGTACTGTGATATACTACTCTGACACTCATACTAGTGCTGTGATACAATCATCTGACCACCCATACTAGTACTGTGATATACTACTCTGACACTCATACTAGTTCTGTGTGATACAATCATCTGACCACCCATACTAGTACTGTGATATAATACTCTGACCACCCATACTAGTACTGTGATATACTACTCTGACACTCATACTAGTGCTGTGATACAATCATCTGACCACCCATACTAGTACTGTGATATACTACTCAGACCACCCATACTAGTACTGTGATATACTACTCTGACCACCCATACTAGTACTGGCATATACTACTCTGACTACTTATTCACGATCAATTATTTTGAAAACTGTCTGTTGCATCGTTATGAAATTTTTCCTGCCTTCTTATATTTACCCCCACCCAAGGAATATGTCTTTGATAGGTCCAAAAACAACTTAAATCATCAAAGGCGGCTTTATTTCTTTGATGTTTTGGTGAACAACTAGTGACTTCTTGCTAACAAACTTGTTTTACAGTAATGAATGCCCTTCTAATTCAGATGACGACACAAGGCGTATCCGGATTCGTATGGGAGTGGATGCAATAAAAGAAGTAGCTTAAGAGTCGACAGGGTCGACTGCATTGCACTGGGTTTTTATCCCATATGGCTCAGTCTCTTTCTGAAGCGCGGAAAGCATCGCACAAAGCATGAACTCCGTAGCTCCAGTGACAACCCGCGGGAGTCTAAAAAAAAATGCAATCGTAAAATGAAGGACGCGGCCCGGAATCGAACATACAACCTTTGGAGCCCGAGTCAGACGGCTTGACCACTTCACCACAGACTCCCGAGAGGGATGCAATGTGTAATATTAGTAAAGACAGAGAATTTACAGAGGCATGGGGTAAATAATGTGTAAATTGACAGGAAAGTAGAAGGAATATATTTCTTACCTTATTTTTCACTTTCTTCTTGTTTCTTCAGCTGCTGGTTAATAATTGTACACAAGTATTCATGTTGCTAGGATGCATTTAGCTTTTGATATTGAGTTCGTGAAAGCTTCCAAATAGCTGTGCGTTAATGTGCGAATGGAGTGACCAGAAATGATACCGCAATTTAGTCATCATGTGTCCATTTTTAAGGATCTGTTCAGCTGTCTGTGTAGTTTGTTCACACGTACACATGGGTGACAGACCCGCTTTGAGTCTTCGTGAAATATTGTCTACTCTGCTGTTTACTGTTCAGAGACGGAACATGATTACCTGTTTTGCACTATGAAAATAGGTGTCAGTGTTTCTGTAGTTTTTTTCTTCTTAACGACCAAGATGTTGGTTCTCTTTTCACTGAAGTTTATAGATTGATACGTATGCACGTGTGTTGTCCCCTAATTTGACAACATGTTTGCTCTCACGTTTCTTGTTATGCCACAATATGTCAGTTTCCACCGCCAAATTACTTTTCTGTTGGTACACAATGTGTTTAGCGTGTGTGTTTTTTTCTTCCCAATACCAGTTGTTTGTCACCGCTGAGGGCTTGCGGAATTGAAAATTCATCACTGTGGAATACAAACTGTTGCCATTGGCATTGTGCTGATGCTGTCATGTTTAGGGCCTGCAATTTGTCTGAATAGTTGGAGCAAAATATCCCAGTAAGTGTGTACGTAGATTAATGTCTGCGATCTGCTCAGACCTTAATCTGTGTCGGACGATTCCAGTAGGTTGATGACTGCTCTCGGTTGCATAAAATTCAATCCATCCTTTCTCCAATAGTCCTCTTCCGCTTTCAACACATGGTCTCACATTTTTCCAGTAACTTTTATCAATATTTAATAGCGTGGACTGGATTAGCATCTTGACATTAGTCAATTTGAATATAGTATTGTCAGCTGCCATCTGCCCTTTAATTTTAGCCCACACAAGTTCTATAGGGTTAAATTAGAATGGTTCGGCGGAAGTCTCAAGCACCCAAGACGATGCTCTTGTATCAACTTGTCGATTTGATATTTCTTGCTTTTTGGCATCTGTTTTACAAGGGACAACAATTCAAGCTAGAAATATGTTTCTGGAAATGGTACATTTTCCATTCGGAGCCATATCTTTATTGCTCCCTTTGTGCTTGATGCTGTAGGTATTTTGTCTTCTTGGGCAACAACATTGATATCATACATTGCCCATAATTGGACACGATGGTCTATCTAGTGATGGAAGCACAGTATTCTCGAGATTTCTAAATACATTACCATTCATCTTATTATGATAATCCCTATTGTCTGTATGCTTTGATACGAACACGAGCCCAGCATTCTGATGTAAGCCATTATGCGTATTACCAGCATGGGCCATGACCAAAAGCTGTCCTATACTACTGGGCACATATCATCGCTTTATCTGTCCATCCATTGATTGCCATTCCTTATCACTTGTGTGGTGCGCATTGATCCACATTTCATCCAAATACACTATGCCATAATTTTCTTTGCACATTTCCCCAAATTTCACGTAGGTATCTGCTTCTCATGGCTCCTAAATGCGGTTACTCGCAAAGAATATTTCTACCTTCCTTGTACTTTCTAAAAGTGAAGATAATGTCATTATAATTTTCCACAAAGTTGTTTTGGATAGCTCTATGTTATTGTTCTTTCTCAACCAAACCCTAAGTTTTCTTACAGTCACTGTTTCTTTGGCATCCAGCATTTTTATAATGCTGGATAATCCTGGATATAAAATCCAAAATTTTTATAATTTTAGGAGTCTCCGTGGCGAAGTGGTCAAGCCTTTTGACTTGGGCTCCAAGTTGTGGGTTCGATTCCGGCCGCATCCTTCGGTTCACGAGTTAAATTTTTCGGAGACTTCTGTGGGTCGTCGCTAGAGCTGCGGAGTTCGTGCTTTGTGCGATGCTTTCCACGCTGCGGAAAGAGATAGAACCCGGTGCAATGAAGTCGACCCTGTCGACTTTTAAAAGCATTTTTATAATAGCTCGCCTTATGACATCTTTGTCAAAGCTGTCTACAATAACCTTTCTACCTACCGTTTGGTTATTGCGTGATGGTTTAATTCCAGATTCTTGCACCCATCGACAAAATTACAGTTTACTCAAACCCAATGCATGCACTGTTCTTTTTTTGGAATTTGTAATAGTATAAAACAGTTTCCTGCGATCAGCTTCTATACAAAAATATGTGTACAACTTTATAGCAATGCTTTGAAGTGTATACACAATTTCGCATTCATTCCCATTGAAAAATGTTCACACATTTCAGTGTTAGCGATAAGTGGTAAGATTTATTTAAAAAAAATAATAATAATCAGGTTTCATGAAATAACCCACAATTTGACGACACCTCTGAAAACTCTCAGTTTAAACAGCACGGGGTTCTTGGCATAAGGCCAATCCCGTGAAACACATAGAATATTCAACATTGAACGCTGATTGTCTGGCTACGGTGTAATACATTTAAAATTATGAACTTAATCTCTGACCCATAAATTATATACCGCATATAAACAAACATTGAAATCTGCTGTACAATCTCCAGAAGAAAAAAAATTTTTGTTGGGTGGACATGATAATAAGGCTATATGCTAAATCTCATAATTTTCCCTCAGTTGGTTACTGAGATATGAATTTTTATATGGAAGCAAATAAATGTGAATGCACTATAGTGCTGTTTTACAATCATCTGGCCACCCATACTAGTGCTGTGATACACTCATTTGACCAGTGACAATGAGTAATTGCTGTTAGCTTGAAGCCACAGATTGTAGACACCTTGAAGTCATAGATCATTGTCATCTTGAAGCCATAGATTGTTGCAGCTTGATGTCCTATATTGTACAGTTTGATGCCATAGAGTATTAAAGTTTGATGTTAAATATTGTACACAGTTTGAAGCTATAGATTGCTGCAGCTTGATGTCACCTTTTGTACACCACTTGAAGTAACAGATTATTGCAGCTTGAAATCATAGATTGTTGTCAGCTTGATCCCATAAATTGTTGTCAGCTTGATGTTATATATTGTACACAGCTTGATATCATAGATTGTAGACAGCTTGAAGTCATAAATTGTAGACAGCTTGAAGTCATAAATTGTAGACAGCTTGAAGTCACGAATTGTTGATGTATGATTGTTTCATATTGGCAGGCCGAGGATTCTTGACCTTGGGCGATGTCAAGGCTGTGTTTCACCAAGTTTGCCCACATTTTGCTGATCACAGAATAGAAGTGGCTTTCAAGTGAGCAAGTGTGTATGACCCACATCTAAGTCAGCATCACAAGTTCAGTTTCCATAGTGACAAAATGATAACATGGCATTCTATGAGACTCTCTAGAACAGTGGTTCTCAACCTTTTTGGCCCATGCCTCCCTTCATCATATTTTCAGAACATCATTCCCCCCTTTCGTATTTCATACCTAAAAATTTGGCCCGTGCCCACCTTCACCATATTTTCAGAACGTCATTCTCCCCTTTCGTATTTCCTATCTAAAAATCCCGCCCCTGCCCCCACACAGTATGCGTAATAATGAGAGTGAGAAATGTGACAACCTGGCATGTGTGTGTACACATGGTCTCCCAGAGAGCTAGAAATGTGACAGCCTGGCATGACTGTGTACACATGTTCTCCCAGAGAGCGAGAAATGTGACAGCCTGGCATGTGCATACACATGGTCTCCCAGAGAGCTAGAAATGTGATAACCTGGCATGTGTGTGTACACATGTTCTCCCAGAGAGCTAGAAATGTGATAACCTGGCATGTGTGTCTACACATGTTCTCCCAGAGAGCTAGAAGTGTGACAACCTGGCACGTGTGTGTACACATGTTCTCCCAGAGAGCTAGAAATGTGATAACCTGGCATGTGTGTCTACACATGTTCTCCCAGAGAGCTAGAAGTGTGACAACCTGGCACGTGTGTGTACACATGTTCTCCCAGAGAGCTAGAAATGTGATAACCTGGCACGTGTGTCTACACATGTTCTCCCAGAGAGCTAGAAATGTGACAACCTGGCATGTGTGTGTACACATGTTCTCCCAGAGAGCTAGAAGTGTGACAACCTGGCACGTGTGTGTACACATGTTCTCCCAGAGAGCTAGAAGTGTGACAACCTAGCATGTGTGTGTACATATGTTCTCCCAGAGAGCTAGAAGTGTGACAACCTGGCACGTGTGTGTACACATGTTCTCCCAGAGAGCTAGAAATGTGATAACCTGGCATGTGTGTGTACACATGGTCTCCCAGAGAGCTAGAAGTGTGACAACCTGGCACGTGTGTGTACACATGTTAATCCAGAGAGCTAGAAGTGTGACAACCTGGCATGTGCATGTACACATATTCTCCCAGAGAGCTAGAAATGTGACAACCTGGCATGTGTGTGTACACATGTTCTCCCAGAGAGCTAGAAGTGTGACAACCTGGCACGTGTGTGTACACATGTTCTCCCAGAGAGCTAGAAGTGTGACAACCTAGCATGTGTGTGTACATATGTTCTCCCAGAGAGCTAGAAGTGTGACAACCTGGCACGTGTGTGTACACATGTTCTCCCAGAGAGCTAGAAATGTGATAACCTGGCATGTGTGTGTACACATGGTCTCCCAGAGAGCTAGAAGTGTGACAACCTGGCACGTGTGTGTACACATGTTAATCCAGAGAGCTAGAAATGTGACAACCTGGCATGTGTGTGTACACATGTTCTCCCAGAGAGCTAGAAGTGTGACAACCTGGCATGTGCATGTACACATATTCTCCCAGAGTGAGCAATGTCAGAATGCTGTTTCTCAGCCCCAGGGGTTCAGTCATTGATACTGCGGTGTATTGCATGTCACAGCCAATTAATTATATCTCTTTTTAAAATGTTTATTAGGTCAGCATGGCCGAATGGATAAGAAAGCTTATTCTTAAAACTGGAGTGCTTATGCCGAGGTAGTGGTTTCAACCCATAGACTTCTCATCCTTATCTTGGGGACGTAAATGACATGTACCCCAGAAGTGGTGGTAGGTTTGCCTGATGGTCAGGGACACCTAATCCACACCCAACATAAACACAATGCACTATGAGCAGTAGCAAGTGTCTGTACTACACATGCGTTCAAAGTGAGCCAACAGAAAAGTTGATTAAGATACTAGAGCCAGTGGTACCGTTCCCTTGTGTTTGTGATTTGACTCATGTCATGTTGTTTGACCTATGCTTGGTACTGAGACATATGCTGTTATTTGACCTATGCTAGGTACTGAGACATATGGTGTTATTTGACCTATGCTTGGTACTGAGACATATGCTGTTATTTGACCTATGCTTGGTACTGAGACATATGGTGTTATTTGACTTATGCTGGGTACTGAGACATATGCTGTTATTTGACCTATGCTTGGTACTGAGACATGCTGTTATTTGACCTATGCTTGGTACTGAGACATATGGTGTTATTTGACCTATGCTTGGTACTGAGACATATGGTGTTATTTGACCTATGCTTGGTACTGAGACATATGCTGTTATTTGACCTATGCTTGGTACTGAGACATATGCTGTTATTTAACCTATGCTGGGTACTGAGACATATGGTGTTATTTGACCTATGCTTGGTACTGAGACATATGCTGTTATTTGACTTATGCCGCGTACTGAGACATATGCTGTTATTTGACCTATGTTGGTACTGAGACATGTGGTGTTATTTGACCTATGCTTGGTACTGAGACATATGCTGTTATTTGACTTATGCCGCGTACTGAGACATATGCTGTTATTTGACCTATGTTGGTACTGAGACATATGCTGTTATTTGACCTATGTTGGTACTGAGACATGGTGTTATTTGACCTATGCTTGGTACTGAGACATATGCTGTTATTTGAACTACACTGGTACTGAGACATATGGTGTTATTTGACCTATGCTTGGTACTGAGACCTATGCTGTTATTTAACCTATGCTAGGTACTGAGACATATGGTGTTATTTGACTTATGCTGGGTACTGAGACATATGGTGTTATTTATCCTATGCTTGGTACTGAGACATATGCTGTTATTTGAACTACACTGGGTACTGAGGCATGGTGTTATTTGACCTATGGTGGGTACTGAGACATATGCTGTTATTTGACCTATGCTTGGTACTGAGACATATGCTGTTATTTGACCTATGGTGGGTACTGAGACATATGCTGTTATTTGACCTATGGTGGGTACGGAGACATATGCTGTTATTTGACCTATACTTGGTACAGAGACATATGGTGTTATTTGACCTATGCTTGGTACTGAGACATATGCTGTTATTTGACCTATGCTTGGTACTGAGACATATGCTGTTATTTGACCTATGCTTGGTACTGAGACATGCTGTTATTTGAACTACACTCGGTACTGAGACATGGTGTTATTTGACCTATGCTTGGTACTGAGACTTATGCTGTTATTTGACCTATGCTTGGTACTGAGACATATGCTGTTATTTGACCTACACTGGGTACTGAGACATATGCTGTTATTTGAACTACACTGGGTACTGAGACATGGTGTTATTTGACCTACACTGGGTACTGAGACATGGTGTTATTTGACCTATGCTTGGTACTGAGACATATGGTGTTATTTGACCTATGCTTGGTACTGAGACATATGCTGTTATTTGACCTATGGTGGGTACTGAGACATATGCTGTTATTTGACCTATGCTTGGTACTGAGACATATGCTGTTATTTGACCTATGGTGGGTACTGAGACATATGCTGTTATTTGACCTATGGTGGGTACGGAGACATATGCTGTTATTTGACCTATACTTGGTACAGAGACATATGGTGTTATTTGACCTATGCTTGGTACTGAGACATATGCTGTTATTTGACCTATGCTTGGTACTGAGACATATGCTGTTATTTGACCTATGCTTGGTACTGAGACATGCTGTTATTTGAACTACACTCGGTACTGAGACATGGTGTTATTTGACCTATGCTTGGTACTGAGACTTATGCTGTTATTTGACCTATGCTTGGTACTGAGACATATGCTGTTATTTGACCTACACTGGGTACTGAGACATATGCTGTTATTTGAACTACACTGGGTACTGAGACATGGTGTTATTTGACCTACACTGGGTACTGAGACATGGTGTTATTTGACCTATGCTTGGTACTGAGACATATGGTGTTATTTGACCTATGCTTGGTACTGAGACATATGCTGTTATTTGACCTATGCTTGGTACTGAGACACATGCTGTTATTTGACCTATGCTAGGTACTGAGACATATGGTGTTATTTGAACTATGCTAGGTACTGAGACATATGCTGTTATTTGACCTATGCTTGGTACTGAGACATATGCTGTTATTTGAACTACACTGGTACTGAGACATATGGTGTTATTTGAACTATGCTAGGTACTGAGACATATGCTGTTATTTGACCTATGCTTGGTACTGAGACATATGGTGTTATTTGACCTATGCTAGGTACTGAGACATATGCTGTTATTTGACCTATGCTTGGTACTGAGACATATGCTGTTATTTGAACTACACTCGGTACTGAGACATGGTGTTATTTGACCTATGCTTGGTACTGAGACATATGGTGTTATTTGACCTATGCTAGGTACTGAGACATATGCTGTTATTTGACCTATGCTTGGTACTGAGACATGCTGTTATTTGAACTACACTCGGTACTGAGACATGGTGTTATTTGACCTATGCTTGGTACTGAGACATATGGTGTTATTTGACCTATGCTTGGTACTGAGACATATGCTGTTATTTGACCTATGCTTGGTACTGAGACATATGCTGTTATTTGACCTATGCTTGGTACTGAGACATATGGTGTTATTTGAACTATGCTTGGTACTGAGACACATGCTGTTATTTGACCTATGCTAGGTACTGAGACATATGGTGTTATTTGACCTATGCTTGGTACTGAGACATATGCTGTTATTTGAACTACACTGGTACTGAGACATATGGTGTTATTTGAACTATGCTAGGTACTGAGACATATGCTGTTATTTGACCTATGCTTGGTACTGAGACATATGGTGTTATTTGACCTATGCTAGGTACTGAGACATATGCTGTTATTTGACCTATGCTTGGTACTGAGACATATGCTGTTATTTGAACTACACTCGGTACTGAGACATGGTGTTATTTGACCTATGCTTGGTACTGAGACATATGGTGTTATTTGACCTATGCTAGGTACTGAGACATATGCTGTTATTTGACCTATGCTTGGTACTGAGACATGCTGTTATTTGAACTACACTCGGTACTGAGACATGGTGTTATTTGACCTATGCTTGGTACTGAGACATATGGTGTTATTTGACCTATGCTTGGTACTGAGACATATGCTGTTATTTGACCTATGCTTGGTACTGAGACATATGCTGTTATTTGACCTATGGTGGGTACTGAGACATATGCTGTTATTTGACCTATGCTAGGTACTGAGACATATGGTGTTATTTGACCTATGCTTGGTACTGAGACATATGCTGTTATTTGAACTACACTGGTACTGAGACATATGGTGTTATTTGAACTATGCTAGGTACTGAGACATATGCTGTTATTTGACCTATGCTTGGTACTGAGACATATGGTGTTATTTGACCTATGCTAGGTACTGAGACATATGCTGTTATTTGACCTATGCTTGGTACTGAGACATATGCTGTTATTTGAACTACACTCGGTACTGAGACATGGTGTTATTTGACCTATGCTTGGTACTGAGACATATGGTGTTATTTGACCTATGCTAGGTACTGAGACATATGCTGTTATTTGACCTATGCTTGGTACTGAGACATGCTGTTATTTGAACTACACTCGGTACTGAGACATGGTGTTATTTGACCTATGCTTGGTACTGAGACATATGGTGTTATTTGACCTATGCTTGGTACTGAGACATATGCTGTTATTTGACCTATGCTTGGTACTGAGACATATGCTGTTATTTGACCTATGCTTGGTACTGAGACATATGGTGTTATTTGAACTATGCTAGGTACTGAGACATATGCTGTTATTTGACCTATGCTTGGTACTGAGACATATGCTGTTATTTGAACTACACTGGTACTGAGACATATGGTGTTATTTGAACTATGCTAGGTACTGAGACATATGCTGTTATTTGACCTATGCTTGGTACTGAGACATATGGTGTTATTTGACCTATGCTAGGTACTGAGACATATGCTGTTATTTGACCTATGCTTGGTACTGAGACATATGCTGTTATTTGAACTACACTCGGTACTGAGACATGGTGTTATTTGACCTATGCTTGGTACTGAGACATATGGTGTTATTTGACCTATGCTAGGTACTGAGACATATGCTGTTATTTGACCTATGCTTGGTACTGAGACATATGCTGTTATTTGAACTACACTCGGTACTGAGACATGGTGTTATTTGACCTATGCTTGGTACTGAGACATATGGTGTTATTTGACCTATGCTAGGTACTGAGACATATGGTGTTATTTGAACTATGCTAGGTACTGAGACATATGGTGTTATTTGACCTATGCTGGGTACTGAGACATATGGTGTTATTTGACCTATGCTAGGCACTGAGACATATGCTGTTATTTGACCTATGCTTGGTACTGAGACATATGCTGTTATTTGAACTACACTCGGTACTGAGACATGGTGTTATTTGACCTATGCTTGGTACTGAGACATATGGTGTTATTTGACCTATGCTAGGTAGACATATGCTGTTATTTGACCTATGCTTGGTACTGAGACATATGCTGTTATTTGAACTACACTCGGTACTGAGACATGGTGTTATTTGACCTATGCTTGGTACTGAGACATATGGTGTTATTTGACCTATGCTAGGTACTGAGACATATGCTGTTATTTGACCTATGGTGGGTACTGAGACATATGCTGTTATTTGAACTACACTGGGTACTGAGACATATGGTGTTATTTGACCTATGCTAGGTACTGAGACATATGGTGTTATTTGACCTATGGTGGGTACTGAGACATATGCTGTTATTTGAACTACACTGGGTACTGAGACATTTGGTGTTATTTGACCTATGCTTGGTACTGAGACATATGGTTTTATTTAACCTATACTGGGTACTGAGACATATGGTGTTATTTGACCTATGCTAGGTACTGAGATGTGGTGTTATTTGACCTATGCTTGGTACTGAGATGTGTTATTTGACCTATGCTTGGTACTGAGACATATGGTGTTATTTGACCTATACTGGGTACTGAGACATATGGTGTTATTTGACCTATGCTAGGTACTGAGACATATGGTGTTATTTGACCTATGCTTGGTACTGAGACATATGCTGTTATTTGAACTACACTTGGTACTGAGACATTTGCTGTTATTTGAACTACACTTGGTACTGAGACATATGCTGTTATTTGAACTACACTGGGTACTGAGACATATGCTGTTATTTGAACTACACTGGGTACTGAGACATATGGTGTTATTTGACCTATGCTTGGTACTGAGACATGGTATTTGATCTATACTTGGTACTGAGACATACTGTGTTATTTGACCTATGCTTGGTACTGAGACATATGGTGTTATTTGACCTATACTTGGTACTGAGACATATGGTGTTATTTGACCTATGCTTGGTACTGAGACATATGGTGTTATTTGACCTATGCTTGGTACTGAGACATGGTATTTGATCTATACTTGGTACTGAGACATACTGTGTTATTTGACCTATGCTTGGTACTGAGACATATGGTGTTATTTGACCTATGCTTGGTACTGAGACATGTGGTGTTATTTGACCTATACTTGGTACTGAGACATATGGTGTTATTTGACCTATGCTTGGTACTGAGACATATGGTGTTATTTGACCTATGCTTGGTACTGAGACATGGTTTGACCTACACCGGGTACTGAGACATATGGTGTTATTTGACCTATGCTTGGTACTGAGACATATGGTGTTATTTGACCTATGCTAGGTACTGAGACATATGGTGTTATTTGACCTATGGTGGGTACTGAGACATATGCTGTTATTTGAACTACACTGGGTACTGAGACATTTGGTGTTATTTGACCTATGCTTGGTACTGAGACATATGGTTTTATTTAACCTATACTGGGTACTGAGACATATGGTGTTATTTGACCTATGCTAGGTACTGAGACATATGGTCTTATTTCAATGCCTTGATGCACATTCAGTCCAGATGCCATCCTTGTGGGTGCAGGTGGATGATAGACCTGGCTAATGAAAACACATTTAATTAAAAAAAAAAAAAAAAAAAGAGAGGGGTGTCTAGATGTTCATGTGTTGGAAATACTCTAAGGTGGTGTCTAGATGTTCATGTGTGTACACAATGACTCCCTCAGAACTAGTAATATGGATATGTCTATTGATAAAATGTGCAGCAAACAGACCCTGTGAGCGCAAGATGTGGTAGTTGAAGTGTTATTTTTTTTTCCTTTCAGAGAACTGGATGGGGACAGGGATGGCAGAGTCAGCTACACAGACTTTGACCTGATGATGAAAGTTGACCACTTGTCATAGCCACAACTCAAGGCCTACAATCAGCTTAACTAGGCTTGTTTGTCAGACCAGGCAGTTTAGCCACACACGTTTCTGTGAGGTCAGAATATCTGACTGGTACACACACTGTTATAGAAACCCGTGCCACAAAATTATACACACATGAGAAAATAAACTGACACCTCACTTGATTTTTGTTTGTGCCATTTTTAGTTTTCTTGTAAACATGATCAACTTGCACTCTGTGACACATGTAATGTCTATACACACACACTCATTACATCAATACTGCATTACATGTCTTGACCAAGAATTGTATCAATAATCGAACAAACGCATGTTGCATAACACACACATTAGGTGTAGTACACACACAAATTATTGTATTACATATCTTGTACACACATTGGGTGTAGTACACACACAGATTGCATGACATATCTTGTACACACATTGGGTGTAGTACACACACAAATTATTGCATTACATATCTTGTACACACATTGGTTGTATCACACATCTTGTACAAACGCTGGTATTACACACTCTTGTACAAACACTGGGGCACTCTTCCGAATAACGGTGCTAAATGGACATAATTCTTTAGTGTAAAAACCATCCCTTACAGGGCCTCATTAGGTGATATAATAAAAAATATTAAACACTACGAACTAAAATATAGAACTGAGAATATCAAAATATGTACCAATAATATTTGAGTTATATGTGGAAGTACATACCTACAATAAATAATTTGGTACCGTTATTTATTATGTACAGTTATTGAGTGTGTGATGACAGATGGCTAGACTGATTGATGGATGCAATAAATGGTTCCTGGGTCCGGAGGGCCCTGACTGTCATTTGGAGTATGCCTATCAGTTATATGTGGGAATACGTATGTACAAGATACAGATATACACTCCAGCGGCATTGAGGGTCCTCCGGGTCCAGGAAATATTTATTGCAGCCATCGATTGGTCTCGCTGTCCACGACACATTGAATCGGAAGTGGTCGACAACATCACCTAATAAGGCCCTGTAAGGGATGCTTTTACACTAAAGAGTTATGTCCCCATTTAGGACTGTTATTCGCGAAGTGAACGCAAGAATCTCCAAGGCCAGCGCAGCCTTTGGCAGACTGTACAAGAATGTATGGGACAGAAAATGAATAAGCCTGCAAACAAAGCTGAAAGTCTACAAAGCAATTGTATTATCAATTCTGCTATATGCTTGTGAAACCTGGACTGTTTATCAGCGACATGCTAGGAAACCACTTCCACACAGTCTGCCTAAGGAAGCTATTGAAGATTAAATGGCAAGACAAGATTCCAGACACTGAAGTCCTAGAAAGAGCATCCATGCCCAGTATCCGCACTCTACTTATGAAGAACCAGATTCGCTGGGCTGGTCACTTAACTCGAATGCCAGATCACAAGCTCTGTAAACAAATTTTTTACGGCGAATTGCGTTGTGGTAAGCCAGAGGAAACGTTTTAAAGACACTGAAAATCTCACTGAATGCTTTTGGAATTCATCATGACACCTGAGAGACTGCAGCCAGAGACCAAAATTCTTGGTGTACATCATTACGCAAGGGTGCAGTCTCGTGTGCGGCAATCAGGACTGCAAGAGCTGTAAAGAAAAGGCAGGACAGAAAAACCACTGCAGGAAATCCTCCTCCAGAAACGTCAAGCATTCTTTGCCCACATTGTCAAAGAACATTTCGAGCCAAAATATGCCTTATCAGCCATCTTAGAACTCACGGCTCCATACTTTCAACCCCACTGGATGAAATGAATGGTCATCATCATTCTAGATGGACAAACAACACACACACTCATCTTGTACAAACACTGGTATTACACACACACACATCTTGTACAAACACTGGTATTATACACTGCTCTTGTACAAACATTGGTATTACACACACATCTTGTACAAACACTGGTATTATACACTGCTCTACAAACGCTGGTATTACACACACACAACTTGTACAAAGACTGGTATTATACACACTCCTCTTGTACAAACACTGGTATTACACACTAATCTTGTGAGTGACATGTACAAGATTTGCCAACAGCAGATACAAGAGCCACCCACAACAAAGACATATATGTTGACTGTACAAGACAAACATTTAAATATCTTTAAATAAGTCAAAGATGCTGCTCTGTGGCCGTGGCTGGCAGGTCTTCCCTCTAGAAATGACTGAAGATGTGTCTGCATGTTTGGCTCTCTTGGCTGTGTCCGGCGTGCACACT
Source organism: Cepaea hortensis (assembly GCA_963921405.1). Taxonomy (NCBI): domain Eukaryota; kingdom Metazoa; phylum Mollusca; class Gastropoda; order Stylommatophora; family Helicidae; genus Cepaea; species Cepaea hortensis. Next base: position 1,096,666 of record OY992894.1, read on the forward strand.
GGGTGGTGAGCCTTGCGCTTGCCAGAACTTGACGACTGTGACTGAAACATGTCAGAGAACATTTGTTTATTTCTAATAGACTGTGTCAACTGACATAGCAGAAACTGTCAACTGACATACATCACTGACATACACATATGATATAGCAAAAACTGTCAATGACATACATAAGTGATATACATAACTGACATAGCAAAAACTGTGTCAGTGACATATCATAACTGACATAGCAGAAACTGTCAATGACATATAGCGGACATAGCAGAAACTGTCAATGACATATAGCGGACATAGCAGAAACTGTCAATGACATATAGCGGACATAGCAGAAACTGTCAATGACATATAGCGGACATAGCAGAAACTGTCAATGACATATAGCGGACATAGCAGAAACTGTCAATGACATATAGCGGACATAGCAGAAACTGTCAATGACATATAGCGGACATAGCAGAAACTGTCAATGACATACATAGAAACTGTCAATGACATACACAGCGGACATAGCAAAAACTGTCAATGACATACATAACTACATAGCAGAAACTGATGTTCTCATCTTGATAACACACTGTGATTCTGTCACCCTGAGAGAGTACTGAGATTCTCTCACCCTGAGAGACCACCGTGATTCTCTCATCCTGGGAGAGCACTGTGATTCTCTTGCCCTGAGATTCTCTCCCCTGAGAGCACAGGTGCTCTCGCTCTGAAAGCACTGAGATTCTCTCATCCTGAGAGTGCATTGTGATTCTCTCGCAATGAGCGCACACTGTGGTTCTATTGCCCTGAGAGTGAACTGTGATTTTATCGCCCTGAGAGTGCAATGAGATTCTCTCGCCCTGAGAGTGCACTGTGATTCTCTCACCCTGAGAGTGCACTGAGATTCTTTTGCACTGTGATTCTCTCACCCTGAGAGTGCACTGAGATTTTCTTGCCCTGATCTAATTGAGAACTTGGCATCTCTCTAGGTGCCAAGTGGGTGTGATCTAGGTGCCAAGTGGGTGTGATCTAGGTGCCAAGTGGGTGTGATCTAGGTGCCAAGTGGGTGTGATCTAGGTGCCAAGTGGGTGTGATCTAGGTGCCAAGTGGGTGTGATCTAGGTGCCAAGTGGGTGTGATCTAGCTGCCAAGTGGGTGTGATCTAGGTGCCAAGTGGGTGTGATCTAGGTGCCAAGTGGGTGTGATCTAGGTGCCAAGTGGGTGTGATCTAGGTGCCAAGTGGGTGTGATCTAGGTGCCAAGTGGGTGTGATCTAGGTGCTAAGTGGTTGTGATCTAGGTGCCAAGTGGGTGTGATCAAATTTAGAACTTGGCATCTTTCTAGGTGCTAAGTGGGTGTGATCTAGGTGCTAATGGGTGTGATAAAATTAAGATTTGGCATCTCACAGAACCTGCTAGAATGTTCATGTAAGAGCAGCCTCATTTGATTGCAACAGTTACAGATGAATGCTTCCACTACAAACTTATTCCAGTTTCAGAGAATGGGCAAAATAGACATAAAACATGAATACAGTCTGACCTGATCAGTTTTCTCATCATCATCCTTGGAGCCATCAACAGTTTGGAAGAGAAAATTCCTGGAATTCTTGCCACCATGGACTGCATGTGCTATCTGAACAACTTCAGCTATTTTACCTAGACTGTCCTTGCCTCGAGACAAGAATGATCCTTTCCTCTGTATCTGAAATAGATGTTGATACACTGTATGATAGTGCCAACTGTCGTACAGTTTCTGGCAGTGCCCAACAATTATTATTTCAAGCAACTATGCAGACATGGATTATCACTTAGTTATTTAACCCTATAAATGTTACAGTAAACTATGCAGACATGGATTATCACTTAGTTATTTAACCCTATAAATGTTACAGTAAACTGTGCAGACATGGATTATCACTTAGTTATTTAACCCTATAAATGTTACAGTAAACTATGCAGACATGGATTATCACTTAGTTATTTAACCCTATAAATGTTACAGTAAACTGTGCAGACATGGATTATCACTTAGTTATTTAACCCTATAAATGTTACAGTAAACTATGCAGACATGGATTATCACTTAGTTATTTAACCCTATAAATGTTACAGTAAACTATGCAGACATGGATTATCACTTAGTTATTTAACCCTATAAATGTTACAGTAAACTATGCAGACATGGATTATCACTTAGTTATTTAACCCTATAAATGTTACAGTAAACTATGCAGACATGGATTATCACTTAGTTATTTAACCCTATAAATGTTACAGTAAATAGATTGATGAACATGATCAACCAATAAATGTTACAGTAAACAGATCATTGAACATGATGAACTGATAAATGTTACAGTAAACAGATCATTGAACATGATGAACCAATAAATGTTACAGTAAACAGATCATTGAACATGATGAACCAATAAATGTTACAGTAAACAGATTGTTGAACATGATGAACCAATAAATGTTACAGTAAACAGATCATTGAACATGATGAACCAATAAATGTTACAGTAAACAGATTGTTGAACATGATGAACCAATAAATGTTACAGTAAACAGATTGTTGAACATGATGAACCAATAAATGTTACAGTAAACAGATTGTTGAACATGATGAACCCATAAATGTTACAGTAAACAGATTGTTGATGATGATGAACCAATAATTAGTTAGTTAGTTAATTGCGGTTCCAACTTCACAGCAACGGGTCATCCCCATTATGCTCCATTCCTGTGCCAGTGAATATCACACAAAATGCTCCCCACTGTCCAATGTGAACAATGGAATAGACAGGAGTATCGGCAAGCCAACAGCCTGCACAGGTACACTGTGCATAATGCCGCCACCAGAATGCCAACACAAAAGTCCTCCATGAAAAATACAGTTCATCGTCGATGGAATCGGCAGTCCGGGAAGGTTAACCCGGTCAACAAATGCCCGCAGAAGTGGGATGTGTCGGCCTAACTGCGCAAGAACGCAGCTCTGCTGTAAACAGGCACAACGCAGTCACATCCGGAAAAAAAATCCGGATGAATGCAGAAGAAGAAGAAGACTCGGCAGTCACCAGAAAGACTTCATTGACCCAGGTTTTATCCTATATGGCTCGGTCTCTTTCTGCAGAGCGACCCGCTGAAAGCGCCGCACAAAGCACGAACTCTGTAGCGCCAGCGATGACTCCCAGGAGTCTCCTGAAAAAGGAGGAGTCTCCACCAGTCAATTCAGCAACAGCCAGCCGCCATCGTTCTGAACATGCAGTTCACGCTACAAACAACCATGGATAGATGTAAAAGCATTCCTTGTGAAATTCACAGCTCACAGTGTCGCGCCATGACTCACTCAGTAGCAGGGCGACGGAAATAGATGTTACAGTAAACAGACTGTTGACGATGATGAACCAATAAATGTTACAATAAACAGATTGTTGAACATGATGAACCCATAAATGTTATTGCCTGAAACCTTACCTTCAGCTGTGGAACCTAAAATCTTACCTTCAGCTGAGGAGCTTGAGATCTTACCTTCAGCTATGGAGCCTAAGATCTTACCTTTAGCTGTGGAGCGTGAGATCTCACCTTCAGCTGTGGATTCTGGGATCTTACCTTCAGCTGTGGAGCCTAAGATCTCACCTTCAGCTGAGATCTCACCTTCAGCTGTGGAGCCTGAGATCTCACCTTCAGCTGTGGAGCCTGAGATCTCACCTTCAGCTGTGGAGCCTGAGATCTCACCTTCAGCTGTGTAGCCTAAGATCTCACCTTCAGCTGTGGAGCCTGAGATCTCACCTTCAGCTATGGAGCCTAAGATCTTACCTTCAGCTGTGGAGCATGAGATCTCACCTTCAGCTATGGAGCCTAAGATCTTACCTTTAGCTGTGGAGCGTGAGATCTCACCTTCAGCTATGGAGCCTAAGATCTTACCTTTAGCTGTGGAGTCTGAGATCTTACCTTCAGCTGTGGAGCCTGAGATCTTACCTTTAGCTGTGGAGCCTGAGATCTTACCTTCAGTTGTGGAGCGTGAGATCTTACCTTCAGCTGTGAAGCGTGAGATCTCACCTTCAGCTGTGGAGCGTGGGATCTTACCTTCAGCTGTGGAACCTAAAATCTCACCTTCAGCTGTGGAGCCTGAGATCTTACCTTCAGCTGTGGAGCCTGAGATCTTACCTTCAGCTGTGGAACCTAAAATCTCACCTTCAGCTGTGGAGCCTGAGATCTTACCTTCAGCTGTGGAGTCTGAGATCTTACCTTCAGCTGTGGAGCCTGAGATCTCACCTTCAGCTGTGGAGCACAAGATCTCACCTTCAGCTGTGGAGCACGAGATCTCACCTTCAGCTGTGGAGCCTGAGATCTTACCTTCAGCTGTGGAGCCTGAGATCTTACCTTTAGCTGTGGAGCGTGAGATCTCACCTTCAGCTATGGAGCCTGAGATCTCACCTTCAGCTGTGGAGCCTGAGATCTCACCTTCAGCTGTGGAGCACAAGATCTCACCTTCAGCTGTGGAGCCTGAGATCTTACCTTCAGCTGTGGAGCCTGAGATCTTACCTTTAGCTGTGGAGTGTGAGATCTTACCTTTAGCTGTGGAGCGTGAGATCTTACCTTCAGCTGTGGAGCGTGAGATCTTACCTTCAGCTGTGGAACCTAAAATCTCACCTTCAGCTGTGGAGCCTGAGATCTTACCTTCAGCTGTGGAGTCTGAGATCTTACCTTCAGCTGTGGAGCCTGAGATCTCACCTTCAGCTGTGGAGCCTGAGATCTCACCTTCAGCTGTGGAGCACAAGATCTCACCTTCAGCTGTGGAGCGTGAGATCTTACCTTCAGCTGTGGAACCTAAAATCTCACCTTCAGCTGTGGAGCCTGAGATCTTACCTTCAGCTGTGGAGTCTGAGATCTTACCTTCAGCTGTGGAGCCTGAGATCTCACCTTCAGCTGTGGAGCCTGAGATCTCACCTTCAGCTGTGGAGCCCGAGATCTCACCTTCAGCTGTGGAGCACAAGATCTCACCTTCAGCTGTGGAGCACAAGATCTCACTTTCAGCTGTGGAGCCTGAGATCTTACCTTCAGCTGTGGAGCCCGAGATCTCACCTTCAGCTGTGGAGCACAAGATCTCACCTTCAGCTGTGGAGCCTGAGATCTTACCTTTAGCTGTGGAGCCTGAGATCTTACCTTCAGCTGTGGAGCACAAGATCTCACCTTCAGCTGAGATTTAATCTTCAGCTGTGGAGCTTAAGATCTCACCTTCAGCTGTTGAGTCTGAGATATTACCTTCAGCCGTGGAGCCTAAGATCTCACCTTCAGCTGTGAAGCCTGAGTTCTTACCTTCAGCTGTGGAGCCTGAGACAGAGAAGACTTCACTAGCGAGCTCACAATGACATTATCTGTAGCTGGTGGTATAGATTCTGTAGAGAGAAACAATTAGAACTATATGTGGCAGATGTGAGAGCTACTTGTGTAGATATCAGAACTATATATGGTAGATATGAGAACTATATGTGGCAGATATGAGAACTACATGTGGTAGGTATGAGAGATATATGTGATAGATATGAGAGCTACATGTGGTAGATATGAGAACTTTTTATGGTAGATATGAGAATTATATGCAGTAGATATGAGAGCTACATGTGGTAGATATGAGATATATATGTGGTAGATATGAGAGCTATATGTGATGGATATGAGAGCTATATGTGATGGATATGAGAGCTATATGTAGTAGATATGAGAGCTATATGTGGTAGATATGAGAGCTGTATGTGGTAGATATGAGATCTATATGTGGTAGATATGAGAGCTACATGTGGTAGATATGAGAGATACATGTGGTAGATATGAGAGCTATATGTGGTAGATATGAGAGCTATATGTGGTAGATATGAGAGCTATATGTGATGGATATGAGAGCTATATGTGATGGATATGAGAGCTATATGTGGTAGATATCAGAGCTATATGTAGTAGATATGAGAGCTATATGTGGTAGATATGAGAGCTGTATGTGGTAAATATGAGAACTATATGTGGTAGATATGAGAGATACATGTGGTAAATATGAGAGCTATATGTCAGTAGATTCGAGATCTATATAAAATTGATATTTAAATGTCAGTTATGAGAAACATATATGTTGTACATCAGAACCGTATGCACTGACTACCAGCTTGGTGATCATGATAAATCTACAAGGGTCTCTGTGCTGACTGGAATACTGTCTGAGATCCCATCTACAGGGGTCTCTGTGCTGACTGGAATACTGTCTGAGACCCCATCTACAGGGGTCTCTGTGCTGACTGGAATACTGTCTGAGACCCCATCTACAGGGGTCTCTGTGCTGACTGGAATACTGTCTGAGACCCTATCTACAGGAGTCTCTGTGCTGACTGGAATACTGTCTGAGACCCTATCTACAGGGGTCTCTGTGCTGACTGGAATACTGTCTGAGACCCCATCCATGACTTTGGTCAAAACATTCGCTTGTATGTCTAGGTTGAGTGTTGTGACTTTGCTAATGAACAATGACTTTGGTCAAAACATCTGCTTGAATGTCTAGGCTGAGTGTTGCGACTTTGATAATGAACAATGAATTGGGTAGAATCATACGCTTGTAACTGTGTGTATTTTTCCTTTTGTCAAGCTTTTCAGGAATATTGTGTGTGTACTTGGACTCTGATGTATGCAACAATCACATAACCACCACAGACTAATGGCAGTCTCTGTCAAGTCACATCTGCCACCAACACAAACATCACAGAACATTTGTGATTACAACAGTTACCTTGTTTCTTGAGGAAAACATGGCCCAATTTAATCACCTGACCCTCAGTTTCTGAGCCACAGTCCTGCAGGGAAAATTACATACAGGACCTTGTCACTCACGTCACTGTGTTGTCATTGATGTTATCTAGTATGATTGTTGTGACAGTGGTTGTCTATGATGATTATTGTGACAGTGGTTGTCTAGGAAGATTGTTGTGACAGTGGTTGTCTAGTATGATTGTTGTGACAGTGTTTGTCTAGTATGATTGTTGTGACAGTGGTTGTCTAGTATGATTGTTGTGACAGTGTTTATCTAGTATGATTGTTGTGACAGTGGTTGTCTAGTATGATTTTTGTGACAGTGTTTATCTAGTATGATTGTTGTGACAGTGGTTGTCTATGATGATTATTGTGACACTGGTTGTCTAGGAAGATTGTTGTGACAGTGGTTGTCTAGTATGATTGTTGTGACAGTGTTTGTCTAGTATGATTGTTGTGACAGTGGTTGTCTAGGATGATTGTTGTGACAGTGTTTGTCTAGTATGATTGTTGTGACAGTGTTTATCTAGTATGATTGTTGTGACAGTGGTTGTCTAGATGGATTGTTGTGACAGTGTTTGTCTAGTATGATTGTTGTGACAGTGTTTATCTAGTATGATTGTTGTGACAGTGGTTGTCTAGGAGATTGTTGTGACAATTGTTGTCTAGTAGGATTGTTGTGACAGTGTTTGTCTAGTATGATTGTTGTGACAGTGTTTATCTAGTATGATTGTTGTGACAGTGGTTGTCTAGGAGATTGTTGTGACAGTGGTTGCCTAGGATGACTGTTGTGATGGTGGTTGTCTAGTATGATTGTTGTGACAGTGGTTGTCTAGGATGATTGTTGTGACAGTGGTTGTCTAGAATGATTCTTGTGACAGTGGTTGTCTAGTATGATTGTTGTGACAGTGGTTGTCTAGGAGATTGTTGTGACAGTGGTTGTCTAGGATGATTGTTGTGACAGTGGTTGTCTAGGATGATTGATGTGACAGTGCTTGTCTAGGATGATTGTTGTGACAGTGATTGTCTAGTATGATTGTTATGACAGTGGTTGTCTAGTATGACTGTTGTGACCGTGTTTGTCTAGGATGATTGTTGTGACAGTGGTTGTCTAGGATGATTGTTGTGACAGTGTTTGTCTAGAATGATTGTTGTGACAGTGGTTGTCTAGTATGATTGTTGTGACAGTGCTTGTCTAGGATGATTGTTGTGACAGTGGTTGTCTAGAATGATTCTTGTGACAGTGGTTGTCTAGTATGATTGTTGTGACAGTGCTTGTCTAGGATGATTGTTGTAACACTGTCTAGGATGATTGTTGTGACTGTGGTTGTCTAGGATGATTGTTGTGACAGTGGTTGTCTAGGATGATTGTTGTGACAGTTGTTGTCTAGGGTGATTGTTGTGACAGTGGTTGTCTAGAAGATTGTTGTGACAGTTGTTGTCTAGTATGATTGTTGTGACAGTGTTTGTCTAGTATGATTGTTGTGACAGTTGTTGTCTAGGGTGATTATTGTGACACTGTTTGCCTAGGATGATTGTTGTAACACTGTCTAGGATGATTGTTGTGACACTGGTTGTCTAGGGTGATTATTGTGACACTGTTTGCCTAGGATGATTGTTGTAACACTGTCTAGGATGATTGTTGTGACACTGGTTGTCTAGGATGATTGTTGTGACAGTTGTTGTCTAGGATGATTGTTGTGACAGTGGTTGTCTAGTATGATTGTTGTGACAGTGTTTATCTAGTATGATTGTTATGACAGTGGTTGTCTAGGATGATTGTTGTGACAGTTGTTGTCTAGGGTGATTATTGTGACACTGTTTGCCTAGGATGATTGTTGTGACAGTGGTTGTCTAAGATTGTTGTAACACTGTCTAGGATGATTGTTGTGGCATTGGTTGTCTACGATGATTGTTGTGATAGTTGTTGTCTAGAATGATTGTTGTGACAGTAATTGTCTAGGATGATTGTTGTGACAGTGGTTGTCTAGGATGATTGATTGATTGCTTGATCTAGGAACCGACATCACAGCATTCGGGACATTCCCATAAGCGCTCTGTCCCCATCCTCAGGATGGATGTCTAGGATGATTGTTGTGACACTGGTTGTCTAGGATGACTGTTGTGACAGTGGTTGTCTAGATGATTGTTGTGACAGTGGTTGTCTAGGATGATTGTTATGATAGTGGTTGTCTAGTATGACTGTTGTGACCATGTTTGTCTAGGATGATTGTTGTGACAGTGGTTGTCTAGGATGATTGTTGTGACAGTGTTTGTCTAGGATGATTGTTGTGACAGTGGTTGTCTAGTATGATTGTTGTGACAGTGCTTGTCTAGGATGATTGTTGTGACAGTGGTTGTCTAGAATGATTCTTGTGACAGTGGTTGTCTAATATGATTGTTGTGACAGTGCTTGTCTAGTATGATTGTTGTGACAGTGTTTGTCTAGTATGATTGTTGTGACAGTGCTTGTCTAGGATGATTGTTGTGACAGTTGTTGTCTAGGGTGATTATTGTGACACTGTTTGCCTAGGATGATTGTTGTGACAGTGGTTGTCTAAGATTATTGTAACACTGTCTAGGATGATTGTTGTGGCATTGGTTGTCTACGATGATTGTTGTGATAGTTGTTGTCTAGAATGATTGTTGTGACAGTGGTTGTCTAGGATGATTGTTGTGACAGTGGTTGTCTAGGATGATTGATTGATTGATTATCTAGGAACCAACATCACAGCATTCGGGACATTCCCATAAGCGCTCCGTCCCCATCCTCAGGATGGATGTCTAGGATGATTGTTGTGACACTGGTTGTCTAGGATGACTGTTGTGACAGTGGTTGTCTAGATGATTGTTGTGACAGTGGTTGTCTAGGATGATTGTTGTGACAGTGGTTGTCTAGGATGATTGCTGTGACAGTGTTTGTCTAGTTTAGTTTGATTGATTGATTGATTGATTTAGGAACCGACATCACAGCATTCGGGGCATTCCCATAAGCGCTCCGTCCCCATCCTCAGCAGCCAGCGAAGAGTTCCAACACTAATAGTACTAGTAGCAATCTGATTATATGTCCGTCTCGCCTTTCCTCTGAGCGTTGATGGTCAGCCAGATCCCCTCATCACCCCTCGCTGTCGCATTCTTGCCAGACCATGATGATCCATTTGCTCCTCCGAGGTGTACACATGCTCCCACAAGGTCGCAACCACATCTGCTTTGTCATGCATCAATACTCCACCAAGTTTTGCCGAGCCAGCCAATCTGTCCGCCTGTTCATTCCCCAGCACACCAGCATGCCCCGGAGAAAAGATCCAGACAATGCTTGTCACCCGTGACTTCCGAAGCGAAGCAAGCCACTCTGCACGAAGCTTGCCTGTCTTCACCCTACTCAGCATGCTTTCTGAGTCAGTTACAATCACGATGTGTGTGTTTCTCATATTCTCCATCCAGCGGAAGGTTGCACTGACCGCCTCCACCTCCATTCTTAAGCTAGATGTTGTGGTATCATATGCCAGGCTCTCCTGCACCAAGTGTCGACCATTGGCTTTTGCTAAGAACCCCCAGGCACTTCTCCTACCTCTCAACACCGACCCATCTGTGTAGATAATCACATCACCTGAGCGAGCATTATCCTGAATTAGTTGCTGGATTTCCACTTCCGTGGCCCCTGCTAGCCACTCCTTGCACTCCCGGCTCAAAGTGATTATAACTCTGCACAAGTCTGACTGCTCCGCTGACACTCTGACCCACTCTTCTCCTCTCCTAATGTTCTCCAAGGGGCACACCTGCTTGATCGTATCCTCCGCCTGAGCCTGTCCTCTCCGCCTGTCTAGTTTAGTTTAGTCCAGTGTTTCCCAACCTTTTTTGTGCTATGCCCCATCTAAGCCTTTCTAAAATTCTTATTCCCCCCCCCCCACCCCCCTCCCAACACATACATTATTTTTAATTTTCAAAAATTGAAATGTTTACTAAAGAAACTTGATTGATAGGTTTTAGGAAGAAATCACTCGGAAATTATTGAGCAAACATACCAAGTACATTTTCAAAACATATAATGGAGAACTGAAATTCAAGTACAAAATAATTTTAATGAAAGATTTTTCTCTATGACTTTAATTATTAGTAATTATTTATTGCCGGTCTCTCTGGCCGAGAGGTTACACCACTTTCTCCGTAATCCCGTTTATCACGCAGTCTCGTAGCGGGCGAGAACTGGGAGCGGTTCGTCCCCCGCTGGTGACTTGCGGGATATCTGAGCCGGCCGCTCAGAAAGCAATGGCAAACTACTGAGCGTAATCTTGAAAAGAAATCAACAAACAGCTGAAAGATGCTGCTGTTGACATCGATGTCCTGTAAAAAGGATATGCGAATTTAAAACCAAAAAAAAATAAATTATTTATTATTTAAATTTAGTGAGATCCTATGTCAGGTCTCAAGTCTCCCCATTTTCTTATATCCAGCTGATTTCTTCCATTTTCGAATTGCCCCCCTTAACAATCGAATTGCCCCCCTGTGGGTCGTGGGCCCCACGTTGGGAAACACTGGTTTAGTCGATGGATCAACATCACGGCACACGGGTTTAACCCATAAGTGCTCCGTTTTCCTCCTAACTCAAACATGAGTCTGGAGAAACTCAGCTCAATGCACTAACTCCGTAGCATCGGCGAGGATCCTAAAATACTTTGGGTAGATTTTTAACTCAAAATTTTGCCCGGGCAGCGCCGTTAGGCTACTCTTTTCGATTTCCAACTGCCAAGGGATTTTTTATGTGTGCAACAATACACACGGGTGTCCAATCTCACTATCCAGAGACCAGGGGACATTTTATTACTGGAAGTCCATGTGGATTTTTTAAATAAATCCCGGTCCTCACCTGGTTGTCTAAGATGACTGTTGTGTCATTGTTTGTCTAGGATGACTGTTGTGACAGTGGTTGCCTAAGATGATTGTTGTGACAGTAAACATCTAGGGGTTGTTATGTGAATGTATGTTGAACATCTATCTGATACAGACATTCATAAACTACATCTCAACACTCAACTATGTTGAGCATCGATCGGATACAGACATTCATAAACTACATCTCAACACTCAACTATGTTGAACATCTATCTGATACAGACATTCAGAAACTACATCTCAACACTCAACTATGTTGAACATCTATCTGATACAGACATTCATAAACTATCTCAACACTCAACTATGTTGAGCATCTATCTGATACAGACATTCATAAACTACATCTCAACACTTAACTATGTTGAGCATCTATCTGATACAGACATTCATAAACTACATCTCAACACTCAACTATGTTGAACATCTGATACAGACAATCATAAACTACATCTCAACACTCAACTATGTTGAAAATCTGATACAGACATTCATAAACTATATCTCAACACTCAACTATGTTGAACATCTAATACAGACATTCATAAACTATATCTCAACACTCAACTATGTTGAACATCTGATACAGACATTCATAAACTACATCTCAACACTCAACTATGTTTAATATCTATCTGATACAGACATTCATAAACTACATCTCAACACTCAACTATGTTGAGCATCTATCTGATACAGACATTCATAAACTACATCTCAACACTCAACTATGTTGAGCATCTGATACAGACATTCATAAACTACATCTCAACACTCAACTATGTTGAACATCTATCGGATACAGACATTCATAAACTACATCTCAACACACAACTATGTTGAATATCTGATACAGGCATTCATAAACTACATCTCAACACTCAACTATGTTGAGCAACTATCTGATACAGACATTCATAAACTACATCTCAACACTCAACTATGTTGAGCATCTATCTGATACAGACATTCATAAACTACATCTCAACACTCAACTATGTTAAACATCTATCTGATATAGACATTCATAAACTACATCTCAACACTCAACTATGTTGAGCATCTGATACAGACATTCATAAACTACATCTCAACACTCAACTATGTTGAACATCTGATACAGACATTCATAAACTACATCTCAACACTCAACTATGTTGAACATCTGATACAGACATTCATAAACTACATCTCAACACTCAACTATGTTGAACATCTATCTGATACAGACATTCATAAACTACATCTCAACACTCAACTATGTTGAACATCTGATACAGACATTCATAAACTACATCTCAACAATCAACTATGTTGAGCATCTGATACAGACATTCATAAACTACATCTCAACACTCAACTATGTTTAATATCTATCTGATACAGACATTCATAAACTACATCTCAACACTCAACTATGTTGAATATCTGATACAGACATTCATAAACTACATCTCAACACTCAACTATGTTGAGCATCTATCTGATACAGGCATTCATAAACTACATCTCAACACTCAACTATGTTGAGCATCTGATACAGACATTCATAAACTACATCTCAACACTCAACTATGTTGAACATCTGATACAGACATTCATAAACTACATCTCAACACTCAACTATGTTGAACATCTATTGGATGCAGACATTCATAAACTACATCTCAACACTCAACTATGTTGAGCATCTATCTGATACAGACATTCATAAACTACATCTCAACACTCAACTATGTTGAGCATCTATCTGATACAGACATTCATAAACTACATCTCAACACTCAACTATGTTGAGCATCTATCTGATACAGTCATTCATAAACTACATCTCAACACTCAACTATGTTGAACATCTATCTGATACAGACATCCATAAACTACATCTCAACACTCAACTATGTTGAGCATCTGATACAGACATTCATAAACTACATCTCAACACTCAACTATGTAGAACATCTGATACAGACATTCATAAACTACATCTCAACGCTCAACTATGTTGAACATCTGATACAGACATTCATAAACTACATCTCAACACCCAACTATGTTGAACATCTATCTGATACAGACATTCATAAACTACATCTCAACACTCAACTATGTTGAACATCTGATACAGACATTCATAAACTACATCTCAACACTCAACTATGTTGAACATCTATCTGACATTCATAAACTACATCTCAACACTCAACTATGTTGAACATCTGATACAGACATTCATAAACTACATCTCAACACTCAACTATGTTGAACATCTGATACAGACATTCATAAACTACATCTCAACACTCAACTATGTTTAATATCTATCTGATACAGACATTCATAAACTACATCTCAACACTCAACTATGTTGAATATCTGATACAGACATTCATAACCTACATCTCAACACTCAACTATGTTGAGCATCTATCTCATACAGACATTCATAAACTACATCTCAACACTCAACTATGTTGAACATCTGATACAGACATTCATAAACTACATCTCAACACTCAACTATGTTGAGCATCTATCTGATACAGACATTCATAAACTACATCTCAACACTCAACTATGTTGAGCATCGATCGGATACAGACATTCATAAACTACATCTCAACACTCAACTATGTTGAACATCTATCTGATACAGACATTCATAAACTACATCTCAACACTCAACTATGTTGAACATCTATCTGATACAGACATTCATAAACTATCTCAACACTCAACTATGTTGAGCATCTATCTGATACAGACATTCATAAACTACATCTCAACACTCAACTATGTTGAGCATCTATCTGATACAGACATTCATAAACTACATCTCAACACTCAACTATGTTGAACATCTATCTGATACAGACATTCATAAACTACATCTCAACACTCAACTATGTTGAACATCTATCTGATACAGACATTCATAAACTATCTCAACACTCAACTATGTTGAACATCTATCTGATACAGACATTCATAAACTACATCTCAACACTCAACTATGTTGAGCATCTGATACAGACATTCATAAACTACATCTCAACACTCAACTATGTTGAACATCTGATACAGACAATCATAAACTACATCTCAACACTCAACTATGTTGAACATCTGATACAGACATTCATAAACTATATCTCAACACTCAACTATGTTGAGCATCTATCTGATACAGGCATTCATAAACTACATCTCAACACTCAACTATGTTGAGCATCTGATACAGACATTCATAAACTACATCTCAACACTCAACTATGTTGAATATCTGATACAGACATTCATAAACTACATCTCAACACTCAACTATGTTGAGCATCTATCTGATACAGACATTCATAAACTACATCTCAACACTCAACTATGTTGAGCATCTATCTGATACAGTCATTCATAAACTACATCTCAACACTCAACTATGTTGAACATCTATCTGATACAGACATTCATAAACTACATCTCAACACTCATCCATGACCACGAGCAGCATGACGATGGAGGTGATGGCAGTTACACAGGCTTTCATATGGCTGGAATCACAACTTTATACCAACGTGTGTGTACTAAGTGATTCAATGAGCATGATTCAGAAGGTCGAAGCTGGATCTGTACGTAGACAGTGGACTGAGTCGCTGCGGAAGTCTGTTGTCCGCAAAGTCACCTTCATCTTCGTCCCGGGACATGCGGGAGTCGAGGGAAATGAACGAGCTGATAAATTGGCTGGCTCTGCACCCCCTGTAGATGGCCAGCCCATGGATCGTGCCGATGTTATTAACGCCCTTAAAGATATGGCGAGAACAGAGGATTTTGACGCCAGTGATTCCACATCGCTTTCCAGGATGAAAGACCTGGGAGTAAGAATCGGCACAGCCAGACGCGAGAGGTACATCGGGAAAACAAAGCGCCTCGTCAACCAACACAGAACTGGCACTATTAGCCACCGGACGCTGATGCATATGCTGGGGGGAGGATCTGAGCACCTATGGACATGTCCGGAGTGCAACGAAGATACCCCAACTGATAACTAACTAACTAACTATCTCAACACTCAACTATGTTGAGCATCTGATACAGACATTCATAAACTACATCTCAACACTCAACTATGTAGAACATCTGATACAGACATTCATAAACTACATCTCAACGCTCAACTATGTTGAACATCTGATACAGACATTCATAAACTACATCTCAACACCCAACTATGTTGAACATCTATCTGATACAGACATTCATAAACTACATCTCAACACTCAACTATGTTGAACATCTGATACAGACATTCATAAACTACATCTCAACACTCAACTATGTTGAACATCTATCTGATACAGACATTCATAAACTACATCTCAACACTCAACTATGTTGAACATCTGATACAGACATTCATAAACTACATCTCAACACTCAACTATGTTGAACATCTGATACAGACATTCATAAACTACATCTCAACACTCAACTATGTTTAATATCTATCTGATAAAGACATTCATAAACTACATCTCAACACTCAACTATGTTGAATATCTGATACAGACATTCATAAACTACATCTCAACACTCAACTATGTTGAATATCTGATACAGACATTCATAAACTACATCTCAACACTCAACTATGTTGAGCATCTATCTGATACAGACATTCATAAACTACATCTCAACACTCAACTATGTTGAACATCTGATACAGACATTCATAAACTACATCTCAACACTCAACTATGTTGAGCATCTATCTGATACAGACATTCATAAACTACATCTCAACACTCAACTATGTTGAGCATCGATCGGATACAGACATTCATAAACTACATCTCAACACTCAACTATGTTGAACATCTATCTGATACAGACATTCATAAACTACATCTCAACACTCAACTATGTTGAACATCTATCTGATACAGACATTCATAAACTATCTCAACACTCAACTATGTTGAGCATCTATCTGATACAGACATTCATAAACTACATCTCAACACTCAACTATGTTGAGCATCTATCTGATACAGACATTCATAAACTACATCTCAACACTCAACTATGTTGAACATCTATCTGATACAGACATTCATAAACTACATCTCAACACTCAACTATGTTGAACATCTATCTGATACAGACATTCATAAACTATCTCAACACTCAACTATGTTGAACATCTATCTGATACAGGCATTCATAAACTACATCTCAACACTCAACTATGTTGAGCATCTGATACAGACATTCATAAACTACATCTCAACACTCAACTATGTTGAACATCTGATACAGACAATCATAAACTACATCTCAACACTCAACTATGTTGAACATCTGATACAGACATTCATAAACTATATCTCAACACTCAACTATGTTGAACATCTAATACAGACATTCATAAACTATATCTCAACACTCAACTATGTTGAACATCTGATACAGACATTCATAAACTACATCTCAACACTCAACTATGTTGAGCATCGATCGGATACAGACATTCATAAACAACATCTCAACACTCAACTATGTTGAACATCTATCTGATACAGACATTCATAAACTACATCTCAACACTCAACTATGTTGAGCATCTGATACAGACATTCATAAACTACATCTCAACACTCAACTATGTTGAACATCTGATACAGACATTTATAAACTACATTTCAACACTCAACTATGTTGAACATCTGATACAGACATTCATAAACTACATCTCAACACTCAACTATGTTGAACATCTGATACAGACATTCATAAACTACATCTCAACACTCAACTATGTTGAACATCTGATACAGACATTCATAAACTACATCTCAACACTCAACTATGTTTAATATCTATCTGATACAGTCATTCATAAACTACATCTCAACACTCAACTATGTTGAGCATCTATCTGATACAGTCATTCATAAACTACATCTCAACACTCAACTATGTTGAACATCTATCTGATACAGACATTCATAAACTACATCTCAACACTCATCCATGACCACGAGCAGCATGACGATGGAGGTGATGGCAGTTACACAGGCTTTCATATGGCTGGAATCACAACTTTATACCAACGTGTGTGTACTAAGTGATTCAATGAGCATGATTCAGAAGGTCGAAGCTGGATCTGTACGTAGACAGTGGACTGAGTCGCTGCGGAAGTCTGTTGTCCGCAAAGTCACCTTCATCTTCGTCCCGGGACATGCGGGAGTCGAGGGAAATGAACGAGCTGATAAATTGGCTGGCTCTGCACCCCCTGTAGATGGCCAGCCCATGGATCGTGCCGATGTTATTAACGCCCTTAAAGATATGGCGAGAACAGAGGATTTTGACGCCAGTGATTCCACATCGCTTTCCAGGATGAAAGACCTGGGAGTAAGAATCGGCACAGCCAGACGCGAGAGGTACATCGGGAAAACAAAGCGCCTCGTCAACCAACACAGAACTGGCACTATTAGCCACCGGACGCTGATGCATATGCTGGGGGGAGGATCTGAGCACCTATGGACATGTCCGGAGTGCAACGAAGATACCCCAACTGATAACTAACTAACTAACTATCTCAACACTCAACTATGTTGAGCATCTGATACAGACATTCATAAACTACATCTCAACACTCAACTATGTAGAACATCTGATACAGACATTCATAAACTACATCTCAACGCTCAACTATGTTGAACATCTGATACAGACATTCATAAACTACATCTCAACACCCAACTATGTTGAACATCTATCTGATACAGACATTCATAAACTACATCTCAACACTCAACTATGTTGAACATCTGATACAGACATTCATAAACTACATCTCAACACCCAACTATGTTGAACATCTATCTGATACAGACATTCATAAACTACATCTCAACACTCAACTATGTTGAACATCTGATACAGACATTCATAAACTACATCTCAACACTCAACTATGTTGAACATCTGATACAGACATTCATAAACTACATCTCAACACTCAACTATGTTTAATATCTATCTGATACAGACATTCATAAACTACATCTCAACACTCAACTATGTTGAATATCTGATACAGACATTCATAAACTACATCTCAACACTCAACTATGTTGAATATCTGATACAGACATTCATAAACTACATCTCAACACTCAACTATGTTGAGCATCTATCTGATACAGACATTCATAAACTACATCTCAACACTCAACTATGTTGAACATCTGATACAGACATTCATAAACTACATCTCAACACTCAACTATGTTGAGCATCTATCTGATACAGACATTCATAAACTACATCTCAACACTCAACTATGTTGAGCATCGATCAGATACAGACATTCATAAACTACATCTCAACACTCAACTATGTTGAACATCTATCTGATACAGACATTCATAAACTACATCTCAACACTCAACTATGTTGAACATCTATCTGATACAGACATTCATAAACTATCTCAACACTCAACTATGTTGAGCATCTATCTGATACAGACATTCATAAACTACATCTCAACACTCAACTATGTTGAGCATCTATCTGATACAGACATTCATAAACTACATCTCAACACTCAACTATGTTGAACATCTATCTGATACAGACATTCATAAACTACATCTCAACACTCAACTATGTTGAACATCTATCTGATACAGACATTCATAAACTATCTCAACACTCAACTATGTTGAACATCTATCTGATACAGACATTCATAAACTACATCTCAACACTCAACTATGTTGAGCATCTGATACAGACATTCATAAACTACATCTCAACACTCAACTATGTTGAACATCTGATACAGACAATCATAAACTACATCTCAACACTCAACTATGTTGAACATCTGATACAGACATTCATAAACTATATCTCAACACTCAATTATGTTGAACATCTAATACAGACATTCATAAACTATATCTCAACACTCAACTATGTTGAACATCTGATACAGACATTCATAAACTACATCTCAACACTCAACTATGTTGAGCATCGATCGGATACAGACATTCATAAACAACATCTCAACACTCAACTATGTTGAACATCTATCTGATACAGACATTCATAAACTACATCTCAACACTCAACTATGTTGAGCATCTGATACAGACATTCATAAACTACATCTCAACACTCAACTATGTTGAACATCTGATACAGACATTCATAAACTACATTTCAACACTCAACTATGTTGAACATCTGATACAGACATTCATAAACTACATCTCAACACTCAACTATGTTGAACATCTGATACAGACATTCATAAACTACATCTCAACACTCAACTATGTTGAACATCTGATACAGACATTCATAAACTACATCTCAACACTCAACTATGTTTAATATCTATCTGATACAGACATTCATAAACTATATCTCAACACTCAACTATGTTGAACATCTGATACAGACATTCATAAACTACATCTCAACACTCAACTATGTGTAATATCTATCTGATACAGACATTCATAAACTACATCTCAACACTCAACTATGTTGAGCATCTATCTGATACAGACATTCATAAACTACATCTCAACACTCAACTATGTTGAGCATCTGATACAGACATTCATAAACTACATCTCAACACTCAACTATGTTGAACATCTGATACAGACATTCATAAACTACATCTCAACACTCAACTATGTTGAACATCTATCGGATACAGACATTAATAAACTACATCTCAACACTCAACTATGTTGAATATCTGATACAGACATTCATAAACTACATCTCAACACTCAACTATGTTGAGCATCTATCTGATACAGACATTCATAAACTACATCTCAACACTCAGCTATGTTGAGCATCTATCTGATAAGACATTCATAAACTAAATCTCAACACTCAACTATGTTGAACATCTATCTGATACAGACATTCATAAACTACATCTCAACACTCAACTATGTTGAGCATCTGATACAGACATTCATAAACTACATCTCAACACTCAACTATGTTGAACATCTGATACAGACATTCATAAACTACATTTCAACACTCAACTATGTTGAACATCTGATACAGACATTCATAAACTACATCTCAACACTCAACTATGTTGAACATCTATCTGATACAGACATTCATAAACTACATCTCAACACTCAACTATGTTGAACATCTGATACAGACATTCATAAACTACATCTCAACACTCAACTATGTTGAACATCTGATACAGACATTCATAAACTACATCTCAACACTCAACTATGTTTAATATCTATCTGATACAGACATTCATAAACTACATCTCAACACTCAACTATGTTGAACATCTGATACAGACATTCATAAACTGTATCTCAACACTCAACTATGTTGAACATCTGATACAGACATTCATAAACTACATCTCAACACTCAACTATGTTGAACATCTATCTGATACAGACATTCATAAACTACATCTCAACACTCAACTATGTTGAACATCTGATACAGACATTCATAAACTACATCTCAACACTCAACTATGTTGAACATCTGATACAGAAATTCATAAACTACATCTCAACACTCAACTATGTTGAACATCTGATACAGACATTCATAAACTACATTTCAACACTCAACTATGTTGAACATCTGATACAGACATTCATAAACTACATCTCAACACTCAACTATGTTGAACATCTATCTGATACAGACATTCATAAACTACATCTCAACACTCAACTATGTTGAACATCTGATACAGACATTCATAAACTACATCTCAACACTCAACTATGTTGAACATCTGATACAGACATTCATAAACTACATCTCAACACTCAACTATGTTTAATATCTATCTGATACAGACATTCATAAACTACATCTCAACACTCAACTATGTTGAACATCTGATACAGACATTCATAAACTATATCTCAACACTCAACTATGTTGAACATCTGATACAGACATTCATAAACTACATCTCAACACTCAACTATGTTGAACATCTATCTGATACAGACATTCATAAACTACATCTCAACACTCAACTATGTTGAACATCTGATACAGACATTCATAAACTACATCTCAACACTCAACTATGTTGAACATCTGATACAGACATTCATAAACTACATCTCAACACTCAACTATGTTTAATATCTATCTGATACAGACATTCATAAACTACATCTCAACACTCAACTATGTTGAATATCTGATACAGACATTCATAAACTACATCTCAACACTCAACTATGTTGAACATCTATCTGATACAGCCATTCATAAACTACATCTCAACACTCAACTATGTTGAACATCTGATACAGACATTCATAAACTACATCTCAACACTCAACTATGTTGAACATCTGATACAGACATTCATAAACTACATCTCAACACTCAACTATGTTGAACATCTATCGGATACAGACATTCATAAACTACATCTCAACAACACATGTCCCCAGATCCATGAACAGACAAATTGTGACCACAGATATTTCTACAAAAATATTGACCTTTTCTTCCAGAAACTTCTCTCTTTCGAAACGATCTTTCCTCCAGTGATCTTCTTCTGCCTCTTCCTCAGCTGCATCATCCTCAGAATTGTAGCCAAATCTGTCCTGCTGTGACTGATCATCTACAATGACAAGGTTCATCCAGTCAGATCACTTCTAAACTGTCACCTGGCAATATGAACACCACTTAATGTTACCTATTCCCTCACACAAACTACCCTGTTGTATAGAATTCCCCCACACAAACTACCCTGTTGTAAAAAATTCCCCCACACAAAGTAAACTACCCTGTTATATAGAATTCCCCCACACAAACTACCATATTGTTTAGAATTCCCCCACACAAACTACCATATTGTTTAGAATTCTCCCACACAAATTACAATGTTGTATAGAATTCAACCACACAAACTACCCTGTTGTATAGAATTCCCCCACACAAACCACCATGTTGTATAGAATTCCCCCATACAAACTACCATGTTGTATAGAATTCCAACACACAAGCTAGTTAGTTAGTTAGTTATCAGTTGGGGTATCTTCGTTGCACTCCGGACATGTCCATAGGTGCTCAGATCCTCCCCCCAGCATATGCATCAGCGTCCGGTGGCTAATAGTGCCAGTTCTGTGTTGGTTGACGAGGCGCTTTGTTTTCCCGATGTACCTCTCACGTCTGGCTGTGCCGATTCTTACTCCCAGGTCTTTCATCCTGGAAAGCGATGTGGAATCACTGGCGTCAAAATCCTCTGTTCTCGCCATATCTTTAAGGGCGTTAATAACATCGGCACGATCCATGGGCTGGCCATCTACAGGGGGTGCAGAGCCAGCCAATTTATCAGCTCGTTCATTTCCCTCGACTCCTGCATGTCCCGGGACGAAGATGAAGGTGACTTTGCGGACAACGGACTTCCGCAGCGATTCAGTCCACTGTCTATGTACAGATCCAGCTTCGACCTTCTGAATCATGCTCATTGAATCACTTAGTACACACACGTTGGTATAATGCTGTGATTCCAGCCATATGAAAGCCTGTGTAACTGCCATCACCTCCATCGTCATGCTGCTCGTGGTCATAGAGTGGGCACCACTGGATTCTTGAACGGTTCGGCCCGCTGAACGGGCTGTAAATGCCCACGCACTTCTCTGCTGCTTTACAACAGATCCATCTGTATAGATGAGCCCCACACAAGCTACCATGTTGTATAGAATTCTCCCACACAAATTAAACTGCACGCACAAACTACACTGTTGCATAGAATTCCCCCACACAAAGTAAACTACCCTGTTGTATAGAAATCTCCCACACAAACTACCCTGTTGTAAAGAATTCCCCCAAACAAAGTAAACTATCCTGTTGTATAGAATTGCCCCACACAAAACTACCCTGTTGTATAGTATTCCCAAACAAAGAACTAACTACTACTGCATAGTATATCCTTCCCACACACAAACTACCCTGTTCTATAGTATTCCCATACACAAACTAAACTGTCGTATAGTATTCCATACACACAAACTACATGTTGTATAGTATTCCACACACAAAATACACTGATGTGATGGATGATGTGATTCCCTTTCAGAAACTCATCATGTACCATGCCGATAAGTGTGGGCGGTCTTGTTTCACCATCTTACACGGTCAGAGTATTACACAAACTACCCATATCTGAAGTATACCCTCACACAAACTGCCTGCTGTAAAGTATTCCCTCACACAAACTATCATGATGTAAAGTATTTCCTCACACAAACTATCATGATGTAAAGTATTCCCTCACACAAACTATCATGATGTAAAGTATTCCCTCACACAAACTACCCCAACCTGAAGCATTCCCTCACATAGACTACACCAACCTGAAGCATTCCCTCACACGGACTACACCGACCTGAAGCATTCCCTCACACAAACTATCCTGATGTAAAGTAATCCCTTACACAAACTACCCTGATGTAAAGCATTCCCTCACACAAACTACTCTGATGTAAAGCATTCCCTCACACAAACTACTCTGATGTAAAGCATCCCCTCAAACAAACTACCCTTATTTGAAGCATTCCCTCACAAAAATTACCCCTATCTTAAGCATTCCCTCACACAACTGCCCCTATCTTAAGCATTCCCTCACACAACTACCCCTATCTTAAGCAATCCCTCACACAACTACCCCTATCTTAAGCATCCCTCACACAACTACCCCTATCTTAAGCATTCCCTCACACAAACTACCTCTATCTTAAGCATTCCCTCACACAACTACCCCTATCTTAAGCATTCCCTCACACAAACTACCTATATCTTAAGCATTCCCTCACACAAACTACCTATATCTTAAGCATTCCCTCACACAACTACCCCTATCATAAGCATTCCCTCACACAAATTACCATGATGTGAAACTCCCCTCACACAAACTATTCCAACCTGATGCATTCCTTCACACAAACTTCCCCTATCTGAAGCATTCCCTCATACAAACTACCCCAACCTGAAGAATTCCCTCCTACAAACTACCTCAACCTGAAGCATCCCCTCACAGAAACTACCACTATCTGAAGCACTTCCTCACTTAAACTACCCCTATCTGAAGTATTCCCTCACAAACACTTCCCAAATCTGAAGTATTGCCATCAGCAAACAGTTGATTTCCATGCCCACTTCTAGAAAGAACATATTCCACACTTACCAACATCTTTCCATCGAAAGTTTCTCATGCGACCAGCTCCCTCCGAATAGAGATCACCATCCTGCAAATACATCTCCTTATACCTCATCAGAGCCCGATCGTCGTCGTCTCGAAGTTGTTTCCTGACCAAAAATAAAGTCTAATATATCATGTGCAGACATGAGACAGCAGCATTAGGAGGATCAGCTATTGGAAGACTACAGGTGGAGAGCTAGTTTATGATAAAGGTGATATGGTGAAGGCTCTAAGGACCAGGTGGAAGGCTAGTTTATGATAAAGGTGATATGGTGAAGGCTCTAGGAACTAGATGGAAGGCTATTTTATGATAAACTAGCTGACCCTGCCCGGCTTCGCCCAGTCCTTGGTGGAGAGCATCTCATTTAATTCATATAAGTAGTCATATAAGCTCACGTTCCCGTTACCGACTGTCTGTCTGTCTGTCTGTCTGTCTGACCCGGCATCGCCCAGTCCTTGGTGGGGAGCATCTCATTTAATTCATATAAGTAGTCATATAAGTTCCCGTTCCCGACTATCTATCTGTCTGTCTGTCTGACCCGGCCCGTCATCGCCCAACTCCTGGTGGGGAGCATCTCATTTAATTCATATAAGTAATCATATAAGTTCCCGTTCTCGACTGTCTGTCTGTCTGTCTGTCTATCTATCTGTCTGTCTGTCTGTCTGTCTGTCTGACCCGGCCCAGCCCATGGTGGAGAGCATCTCATTTAAATCATATAAGTAGTCATATAAGATCCCGTTCCCGACTATCTGTATGTCTGTCTGTCTTGGGTAAATGGAGGAGGGAGGAGGAGGAGGGAAGAGGAGGGAGGAGGAGACAGGAGGAATAGGAGGGAGGAGGAGGGATTAGGAAGAGGAGGGAGGAGTAGGGTGGAGGAGGAGGGGGAGGAGGAGGGAGGAGGAAAAGGGAGAAGGAGGGAGGAGGAGATCGCAGGAGGAGGAGGAGGAGGAGAGGGAGGAGGAGGAGGGAGAGGGAGGAGGAGGGAGGAGGAGGAGAGAGTAGGCGGAGGGAGGAGGCGGAGGGAGCAGGAAGAGGGAGGAAGAGGGAGGAGGAAGAGGGAGAAGGAGGGAGGAGAAGGAGGAGGGAGGAGGAAGGAGGAGTAGGGATGAATAGGAGGGAGGAGAAGGGAGGAGGAGGGATTAAGAGAAAGAGGGGGGAAAGGGGAGAAGGAGGAGGGAAGAGGAGGAGGGAGAAGGAGGAGGAGGGAGGAGGAGAACGTAGGTGGGGGAGGATGAGAAGGGAGGAGGGAGAGGGAGGAGGAGTGAGGAGGAAGAAGGAGGAGGAAGAGGGAGGAGGTGGAGGGAGAAGGAGGAGGGAGGAAGAGGTAGAAGGAGGAGGGAGAAGGAGGAGGGGGAGGATGAGGAGGAATGATGAGGAGGGAGGAGGAGGAAGAGGGATGTGGAGGAAGGAGGAGGAGGGAGGAGAAGGGAGGAGGTAGAGGGAGGAAAAGGGAGGAGGGAGGAGGAGGAGGGAGGAGAAGGGAGGAGGAGGGATTAAGAGAAAGAGGGGGGAAAGGGGAGAAGGAGGAGGGAGGAGGGAGGAGGAGGAGGAAGAGGGATGAGGAGGGAGGAGGAGGGAGGAGGGAGGATGAGGAGGAGGGAGGAGGAGGAGGGAGGATGGTGAAGGAGGAGGAGGAGGAGGGAGGAGGGTGAAGGAGGAGGAGGGAGGGGGAGGGAGAAGGAGGAGGAGGGAGGAGGAGAACGTAAGTGGGGGAGGATGAGAAGGGAGAGGGAGGAGGAGGAGGGAGGAGGGTGAAGGAGGAGGAGGGAGGGGGAGGGAGAAGGAGGAGGAGGGAGGAGGAGAACGTAAGTGGGGGAGGATGAGAAGGGAGAGGGAGGAGGAGGAGAGAGGAGGAGGGAGGAGGTGGAGGGAGAAGGAGGAGGGAGGAAGAGGTAGAAGGAGGAGGGAGAAGGAGGAGGGGGAGGATGAGGAGGAATGATGAGGAGGGAGGAGGAGGAAGAGGGATGTGGAGGAAGGAGGAGGAGGGAGGAGAAGGGAGGAGGTAGAGGGAGGAGGTAGAGGGAGGAAAAGGGAGGAGGAGAGAGGAGGAGGAGGAGGAGGGAGGAGGAGAAGGGAGTAGGAGGGATGAGGAGAAGGGAGGAGGAGAGGGAGGAGGAGGGAGAAGAGAGGGAAGAGTTAGAGGGAGGAGGAAGAAGAGTGAGGAGGAGGAGTGAGGAGGAAGAAGGAGGAGGAGGAGGGAGGAGGAGGATGGAGGAGGAAGAGGAGGGAGAGGGAGGAGGGGAAGAGGAAGAGGGTAGGAGGAGGAGGGGAGAGGAGGAGGAGGAGAAGGGAGGAGGAGGGAGGAGGTAGTAGGATGATTGATTGCCATCCCACCAGGTTAATATGTTATCGCGGACCTCAGAGAGAAGTGTCTATGTAGAAGACCATTTCCTGGACGTACGTATTTTGGGAGGAGGAGGAGGGAGGAGGGAGGAGGAGGAAGAAGAAAAAAAAACGATGACAGTGGGCTGCACTGGAATGAAAAGAAGACGTGTAGAAAATTTCATCTCAATCGGATGGGCCGTTCGCGAGCGCATAAAGGACATACGGACAGACAGACAGACAGACAGACGGAGATCCTTTTTTATATATAAGATGTGATATGGTAAAGGCTCTAGGGACCAGGTGGAGGGCTAGTTTATGATAAAGGTGATATGGTGAAGGCTCTAGGGACCAGGTGGAAGGCTATTTTATGATAAAGGTGATATGGTGAAGCTCTAGGGACCAGGTGGAGGGCTAGTTTATGATAAAGGTGATATGGTGAAGACCCTAGGGACCAGGTGGAGGGCTATTTTAAGATAAAGGTGATATGGTGAAGGCTCTAGTGACCAGGTGGAGGGCTAGTTTATGATAAAGGTGATATGGTGAAGGC
The DNA here is from genome assembly GCA_963921405.1 of Cepaea hortensis. Lineage (NCBI taxonomy): Eukaryota > Metazoa > Mollusca > Gastropoda > Stylommatophora > Helicidae > Cepaea > Cepaea hortensis. The sequence continues at coordinate 1,124,470 of OY992894.1, forward strand.
TCTAGGGACCAGGTGGAAGGCTAGTTTATGATAAAGGTGATATGGTGAAGGCTCTAGGGACCAGGTGGAGGGCTAGTTTATGATAAAGGTGATATGGTGAAGACTCTAGGGACCAGGTGGAGGGATAGTTTATGATAAAGGTGATATGGTGAAGGCTCTAGGGACCAGGTAGAGGGATAGTTTATGATAAAGGTGATATGGTGAAGGCTCTAGTGACCAGGTGGAGGGCTAGTTTATGATAAAGGTGATATGGTGAAGGCTCTAGGGATCAGGTGGAGGGCTAGTTTATGATAAAGGTGATATGGTGAAGGCTCTAGGGACCAGGTGGAAGGCTATTTTATGATAAAAGTGATATGGTGAAGGCTCTAGTGACCAGGTAGAGGGCTAGTTTATGATAAAGGTGATATAGTGAAGGCTCTAGTGACCAGGTGGAGGGCTAATTTATGATAAAGGTGATATGGTGAAGGCTCTAGGGACCAGGTGGAAGGCTATTTTATGATAAAGGTGATATGAAGACTCTAGTGACCAGGTGGAGGGCTAGTTTATGATAAAGGTGATATGGTGAATGCTCTAGGGACCAGATGGAGGGCTAGTTTATGATAAAGGTGATATGGTGAAGGATCTAGGGACCAGGTGGAAGGCTAGTTTATGATAAAGGCGATATGGTGAAGGCTCTAGGGACCAGGTGGAGGGCTAGTTTATGATAAAGGTGATATGGTGAAGGCTCTAGGGACCAGGTGGAAGGCTAGTTTATGATAAAGATGATATGGTGAAGGCTCTAGGGACCAGGTGGAGGGCTATTTTATGATAAAGGTGATATGGTCAAGGCTCTAGGGACCAGGTGGAAGGCTATTTTATGATAAAGGTTTTATGGTCAAGGCTCTAGGGACCAGGTGGAAGGCTATTTTATGATAAAGGTGATATGGTGAAGACTCTAGGGTCCAGGTGGAAGGCTCGTTTATGATAAAGGTGATATGGTGAAGGTTCTAGGGACCAGGTGGAGGGCTATTTTATGATAAAGGTGATATGGTGAAGACTCTAGGGTCCAGGTGGAAGGCTCGTTTATGATAAAGGTGATATGGTGAAGACTCTAGGGTCCAGGTGGAAGGCCCGTTTATGATAAAGGTGATATGGTGAAGACTCTAGGGTCCAGGTGGAAGGCAAGTTTATGATAAAGGTGATATGGTGAAGGCTGTAGGGACCACGTGGAGAGCTAGTTTATGATAAAGGTGATATGGTCAAGGCTCTAGGGACCAGGTGGAAGGCTATTTTATGATAAAGGTGATATGGTGAAGACTCTAGGGTCCAGGTGGAAGGCTCGTTTATGATAAAGGTGATATGGTGAAGACTCTAGGGTCCAGGTGGAAGGCAAGTTTATGATAAAGGTGATATGGTGAAGGCTGTAGGGACCACGTGGAGAGCTAGTTTATGATAAAGGTGATATGGTGAAGACTCTAGGGTCCAGGTGGAAGGCAAGTTTATGATAAAGGTGATATGGTGAAGGCTGTAGGGACCACGTGGAGAGCTAGTTTATGATAAAGGTGATGTGGTGAAGGCTCTAGGGACCAGGTGGAAGGCTCATTTATGATAAAGGTGATATGGTGAAGACTCTAGGGACCATGTGGAAAGCTAGTTTATGATAAAGGTGATATGGTGAAGGCTCTAGGGTCCATGTGGAGGGCTATTTTGAGATGGACAAACTCACATGTGCAGTCTAGCAACATGAGATGGACAAACTCACATGTGCAGTCTAGCAACATGAGATGGACAAACTCACATGTGCAGTCTAGCAACATGAGATGGACAAACTCACATGTGCAGTCTAGCAACATGAGATGGACAAACTCACATGTGCAGTCTAGCAACATGAGATGGACAAACTCATATGTGCAGTCTAGCAATTTGGGATGGACAAATTCACATGTGCCGTCTAGCAACATGAGACAATACACAATAACATGACTGGACAAACTGACATGTGCAGTCTAGCAACTTGAGATGGACAAACTGACATGTGCAGTCTAGCAACTTGAGATGGACAAACTCACATGTGCAGTCTAGCAACTTGAGATGGGCAAACTCACATGTGCAGTCTAGCAACTTGAGATGGACAAACTGACATGTGCAGTCTAGCAACTTGAGATGGGCAAACTCACATGTGCAGTCTAGCAACTTGAGACAATACACAATAACATGACTGGACAAACTGACATGTGCAGTCTAGCAACTTGAGATGGACAAACTGACATGTGCAGTCTAGCAACTTGAGATGGACAAACTCACATGTGCAGTCTAGCAACTTGAGATGGGCAAACTCACATGTGCAGTCTAGCAACTTGAGATGGACAAACTCACATGTGCAGTCTAGCAACTTGAGATGGACAAACTGAAATGTGCAGTCTAGCAACTTGAGATGGACAAACTCACATGTGCAGTCTAGCAACTTGAGATGGACAAACTGACATGTGCAGTCTAGCAACTTGAGACAATACACAATAACATGACTGGACAAACTCACATGTGCAGTCTAGCAACTTCAGATGGACAAACTCACATGTGCAGTCTAGCAACTTGAGACAATACACAATAACATGACTGGACAAACTCACATGTGCAGTCTAGCAACTTGAGATGGACAAAGCAACTTGAGATAGACAAACTGACATGTGCAGTCTAGCAACTTGAGATAGACAAACTCACATGTGCGTTCTAGCAACTTGAGACAATACACAATAACATGACTGGACAAACTCACATGTGCAGTCTAGCAACTTGAGATAGACAAACTCACATGTGCGTTCTAGCAACTTGAGACAATACACAATAACATGACTGGACAAACTCACATGTGCAGTCTAGCAACTTGAGATAGACAAACTCACATGTGCATTCTAGCAACTTGAGACAATACACAATAACATGACTGGACAAACTCACATGTGCAGTCGACCAACTTCATCCCTTAGCTTCTCCTCTGAGACTCCCTGCAGGTCTAGGTCGCCCACTTCCTCCTCTAGAATATCATCTTCTTCAGCAACATCTACATTCTCATCGCTGTCATATTCACTTCCTAAGGAGACACAATATACCATCTGTATTAAATATCATATTTCACGCAGGAGATAATAACTCATCTGTATTACATTTTATTTTCCTGATAGACAATATCTATTCTATATCATACTATCATTGTCAAACATCCTACAGGAGACAATACCTCATCTATATCCTTACCTCACTATCATACATCCCACAAGAGACACAATACATCACCTATAACCTTACATCACTGTCATACTGTGATGAGACGCCTCGACAGCACCAGAATTTTTCAATCATTCTCCAAACAAATAACAAACCAAAAAGGAATGAAAATAAGAATAAAACTATACTGCCAGTGTTTAAAAAATCGGACACCAAAACTGCGTGCGTGGGTTATAGATCAAAGCGATCAACATGGGGCTTCTACGTCTGAGGAATCTCAGTCTGATGTCCTGATAAAATGTTATGCTGAACACCAGAGGGTAACATCGTAAAAGTCCAGACTTAACGGAGACGGGAAAACTTGTGAAGTTGCCACAAGCGGCAGTCGGAACAAGAACACATGCCTGACCCATCATCCCGACTTTCAGCTTGATCTTAAGATGGCAAGAGTAGCCCTGACATATTTTTGCCAAATGGAGATAAAGAATGTTTGAATCCCAGAACACAGGGGAAAGCGAGGATGTAACCGCCACTTGAAACTGTTGGATGACGTAACATCATATATATATATATATATGTGTGTGTGTGTGAGTGTAAGAAGATCTGAAGGACACTGTCTTCTCTCAAACCGTAAAGTATGTTCGACAGGCTCATGCACAACAGTCAGGCATCACTCTACATGACAATGATGTGTTAGATATTAGTGTCAGCTTTGATGGCACTTGGCTGACTAGAGGCCACACATCCCACATTGGAGTTGGCTGTGCAGTGGATGTTCTTACAGGACTTTGCATAGATGCCCATGTTATGTCCACATATTGCCAGGTGTATGAAACCACTGGTAAGACATTTTCCAGAGACAAACCAGATGAATTTGCAGCATGAAAGGCAGAACATTTTCTAAACTGTGATAACAATTTCACAGAATCTGCTGGAATGATGGAGGTGGAGGCTGCAAGGGTGCTGTGGCGACAGTCTGTGGCCCGTCATAATCTTCGCTGTACGTCAATACTTTCTGATGGTGATGCCAAAACATTTACGGAGCTTACCAAGATCAAACCATATGGGGATCACATTCAGATAGACAAAGAGGAGACGCATGCCCTGGAGGGAGCACCTGCATATGCAGCAGGATTGTTCTAATGATTTCCTGTGTAAAATAACTTGTTTTAGCATTAAGATAACTTTATTAGTATTAAAATGAAGATAATTAGTTTTTTCCCGTTTTCTAATTTCGCGTTTTTTTGTTTTTTTGTTTTTTTTTACTTTAGTCATGTTTTTTCAAAACCTATTTGAAAGATTACAATAACCTTAGGTACACTTATTCTTCATTGTATTACTTACATTATGTACAGAGCATTTTTTGAAAGTAAGATTTAGTTTTTGTGTAGCAGTAAAAAAAAATAAAACCCACAAAAATTGTCATTAAAAATGTCGTTAAATTTTTAAAGTTATGAAGGGAAAATATGCCAAGAGATATCTTAAAAATTTTCTGTCAGAATTGTAAAGGGTGTGTATATATATCATTCATTGGCACCTTGCTGTCTTGACAGACGATAGTTTGTGCTTCAAAAAGGCATAATAACTTTTACCCATGGTGGTAGCGAATGAGACTGGTAAGGCCAATTTGCGCTGTAAATGTTCGTCTACAGTGGGTGCATGTGAACACGTGGTTATTTCCACCATCATGCACCATCTTACGTCTCACACGCTCGGTGTGTGACTTATCTGCTATAATTTTCTCCTTTGTCTTTATTCCATTTCTGATGTTTGCCCTCCATGCAACACGTTCAGCTGCGACTTGTTCCCAATGTGCATTATCAATGCCTGTATCAATCATGTCCCGCTTACACACATCTTTGTATCATAGTAGAGGCCGACCCTGAGATCTCTTACCCATCTGTAATTCACCAAAAAAAGATGTCCTTTGGTATTCTACCATCATCCATCCTCCTAACGTGTTCTATCCATCTAAGTCTACGAAGACTGAGCATGGAATAAACCATCACACAACCTGATCTTTCCAATACTTCAGTATTTGATATATATTTATTTTTATATATTTTTCATATATATATGATATATATATAAATATATACACACACACAAAATGGAGCCTGCACATTAAAAAAATGACTGTTTTATGGCTCCTTTAAGAAATCAAATATGGCCGCTGTTTATCTTGGTTTCTATAGCAACCGTTAAGTGCAAAGTCAATTTGGCAGTATTTTATCTATCAGCAGTCTTCAGTATCAAACCCTATACCATATCAGAACATAGAAATTAAATATTATAGAATTTAATTTTTTTTCTGCCTCACATCGCTGTGGATCATCATCATCATCAAGTGCCATGCCGACTGGCGCAGGCGTTCATGACTCTCCACAGATCTTGGTCTTTAGTGTTCTGGATCAACTCTGCCGTTGATATTCCTCCATGCCACCGTCTCAATCCATCTAGCATAATTTCTCTTAGTCTGCCTCTGTCTCTCTTCCCCTCGATCTTTCTATTTGTCACTATGCTCTCCAATGCCTCTTTTCTCATCACACGACCAAAAAAGCTATCTTAAGTATAACTATATAAATGTACGTGTAGCTTATGTGAGTGCATATATTTGTACAACAGTTTGGGGGATCAAAAATATATCATAACAGGAGGAGACCAGGGAGGTACCTTGCCTATGCAGCCCTTAAGGCGATGTGCGGCAGTAAAAACATCGATTTTTTGTCAACTTGGCTATTTTTGGAATAGTTCATTTTTAGACACCTTATCATGTCTTCTATCAGATTCTGTACTTGTTTTTGTTTAAAAACTGTTATTTTTATGCAATATTCATAATTTACTGAACCCACCCTCTGTGTCAAATTGTCTAATTATTGACAATTGTTGCGAAATTGACGGTTTTCAAATCCTAGCAACGATATCTCAGGAAAACACGACACGCGCTTGTAAGGTATCCCTGGAAAGGTCGTGATCTTCCGTAACTGTTCGTAAAACTACGAGTTCGTCTAATCGGGAGCTCTTCTGTGTACATCGGGTTTATCCGGAAACTTCCATATATGGAACATCGTAAGCAATCCGCGTTCGCCGATGGCTGAAATTGATCACGTGGGTTTCCAAAATGGCGGCTTTGTGTTGTTTACACCTGGCGACGTGCTGAAAGTTCATTGTTGACGACAGACTGACACGCATTGAAATATGCCTCGTTCTAAGAAATTTAACATCCAGTCATCCACTCAACGTAAGTAATCTCTCAGACTACACCTCGCAAATGCTCGTAAGCAGCGAAAAGCCTATCAGAACGTCGTAAATGATACAGACAATTCTGAAACTACTGAAAGCGACCCAGCTAAAGTGCACATGCCACTTCCAAATCCAAGTGTTTTGACAGTGAATCTGAATGAATCAGTGCTATCGTGTTCTTCTCTAAGTTGTGGAAGTGATTCTTTTATTACCCGAAGCCAATTTAAAAGAGATACGTATAAATACACAACATCCACTAGCAGCAAGTATGATTCTGGTGACGACAATGGATATCAAAAACGGGAACACAGAGCAATAGTTGATTGTTCAGAAATTGAGGCAATAATCAAATTGTTATGTTGTCCAGTTTGTAAAAATGATAGTCTTATTTTGAAAACTGACAGCAAGAAAGCCAAGGGATTAGCTGTGTATGCAGAGGTTTACTGCTCTTGTTGTGAAGAAGTGGTGTGTGGAAGATACCTATCTGAAAAAAGTAATGATGGGGATAGATCTTTTGCTGTCAACAGCCAGTCAGTATATTCAGCATTAGTTTGTGGGATGGGTGCAACAACATTTAATAATTTTTGTGAAAATATAAACCTGCAAGGTATTCATCACAAAACATTTCACAGCATAGCGAATAAACTATATTCAAAGGTAGAAGATCTGGAGGACACTGTTTTTCCTCAAACCGTAAAGTATGTTCGACAGGCTCATGCACAACAGTCAGGCATAACTCTACATGACAATGATGAGCTAGATATTAGTGTCAGCTTTGATGGCACTTGGCTGACTAGAGGCCACACATCCCACATTGGAGTTGGCTGTGCAGTGGATGTTCTTACAGGAGTTTGCATAGATGCCCATGTTATGTCCACATATTGCCAGGTGTGTGAAACCACTGGTAAGACATTTTCCAGAGACAAACCAGATGAATTTGCAGCATGGAAGGCAGAACATCTTCTAAACTGTGATAACAATTTCACAGGATCTGCTAGAATGATGGAGGTGAAGGCTGCAAGGGTGCTGTGGCGACGGTCTGTGGCCCGTCATAAACTTCGCTACACGTCAATACTTTCTGATGGTGACACCAAAACATTTGCGGAACTTACCAAGATCAAACCATATGGGGATGACATTCAGATAGACAAAGAGGAGTGTATCAACCATGTCAGTAAACGCCTTGCGCAAACTAAACTAAACTACTTAGTAGATGTGTGTCAGGACAAACTCAAAATTCAAATGAGTGTTTACACAGTTTGATATGGGCTCGATGCACTAAAGACAACTTTGCCTCTCGCAAGCGCGTTCAGTTTGCAGTTGTAACTGCAGCAAGAGAGTTCAACTTTGGAGCTGCTGCTGCCCTAGACACTGCCCAGATTGATGGACTTTCTACAGGCCTGCATATGTAGAGACTAGGAACATTTAGGATGCAGAAGCAAGTAAGAAATAGTCTGAAGTACAAGAAGGACAAACTAAAAGACGCCACACTGTACGAGCGGCCAAACTGAAGAAACAAGGTGAGCTGCATGCCCTGCAGGGAGGTCCTGCATATTCAGCAGGACTATTTTAACAGTCAGGTAAAGTTTTACACTGTTTTTCTCTGTAAAAGACTGTATTAGTAATAAAAAACAAAAAAATAATTAGTTTTTCCCCGTTTTCTCATTTCGCCAGTTTTTTATACATAGGTACAATTTTTTTTTAAACTATCTGTTAGATTTTAATCAAAATGTGCAGAGATATTCTTTATTATATCATTTACATTGTGAGTAGATCAATCTTTAAAATTAAGTTTAAGTTTTTGTGCTGCACTAAAAAAAAAAAAATATGTCATGAAAAATGTCATTAAAATTTTCAAATTATGAAAAAAAAACTGCAAGGAGATATCATTAACATTTTCTACTAAACTTGTAAAGGGTCTATTTATTTACACATAATACAAAGAATTTAGCCTGTACATTAAAAAATAAATGTTTTAGAGGTACATTAAGAAATTCAATATGGCCACTGTTTATCTTGGTTTCCATAGCAACCGTTAAGTGCAAAGTCAATTTGACAATATTTTATCGATCAGCAGTCTTCAGTATCAAACCCTATATCATAAAAGAACATAGAAATTAAGTATTATGGAATTAAATTTTTTAAGGTTAGCATCGCCTTAAGCAACAAGCTTATCCTGCATATTTTAATTCCTCTTTTTCACTCCTGCGGGTACTAAGAGCAGTTTATCTTTTCAACGAGCCAAATCTTGGCTTTTTTCTTGAGTATCTAGGGACTGTCTTCAATCAGCATTACAGACATTTGTCCCAAATTTTCTCCCTGGGATATGAGGGTAGTCATTAGTCACTTACGACAAAAGTAAGGGATCTCAAAATATATCCTTACATCACTATCATACATCCCACAAGAGACAATATATCATCTATATCCTTATATCATTGTCATATATTCTACAGGAGACACAATATATCATCTATATCCTTACATCACTGTCATATATTTTATAGGAGACACAATATATCATCTACATCCTTATATCATTGTCATATATTCTACAGGAGACACAATATATCATCTATATCCTTATATCATTGTCATATATTCTACAGGAGACACAATATATCATCTATATCCTTATATCATTGTCATATATTCTACAGGAGACACAATATATCATCTATATCCTTACATCACTGTCATACATTCTACAGGAGACACAATATATCATCTATATCCTTAAATCACTGTCATACATCCCACAGGAGTCATCTATAGTCTTACATTACTGTCATACATTCTGCAGGAGACAATATCTAATCTATATCCTTACATCGTTGTCGCACATTCTACAGGAAACAATATCTAATCTATATCCTAACATCACTGTCATATATCCTAACCTATCTTCTAACATTCATGTCTCCCTACAGTGATATCTTCTAACATTCATGTCTCCCTACAGTGATATATTCTAACATTCATGTCTCCCTACAGTGATATCTTCTAACTTTCATGTCTCCCTACAGTGATATCTTCTAACTTTCATGTCTCCCTACAGTGATATCTTCTAACATTCATGTCTCCCTACAGTGATATCTTCTAACATTCATGTCTCCTTACAGTGATATCTTTTAACATTCATGTCTCCTTACAGTGATATCTTCTAACATTCATGTCTCCCTACAGTGATATCTTCTAACATTCATGTCTCCCTACAGTGATATCTTCTAACATTCAAGTCTCCCTACAGTGATATCTTCTGACTTTCATGTCTCCCTACAGTGATATCTTCTAACATTCATGTCTTCCAACGGTCATATCTTCCCAGTCATTTCTCCCAAGAGTAATGCGTTCAATAGCCCTCACCTGAAAGTTCTGCTTCATCCTCCACAAAATCTGTCATGCGGCTGGGGAAACAATGTGACAACATTAGACGCAGAATCTACAAAATATCATTTCCTTTCAGTATATATTACAGTATTAAGTAACTGATCATTTTGATGAGAAAATGTAGTATTTAGTTTAGAATAAAACACTTCAGGGAGACATGGAGGAATCAGTTTAGAATATAACACTTCAGAGAGACATGGTAGAAAAAAGTTTAGAATATAACACTTCAGGGAGACATGGTAGAAATCAGTTTAGAATATAAAACTTCAGGGAGACATGGTAGAAATCAGTTTAGAATATAACACTTCAGGGAGACATGGTTGGAAATCAGTTTAGAATATAACACTTCAGGGATACATGGTAGAAATCAGTTTAGAAATAACACTTCAGGGAGACATGGCAGAAATCAGTTTAGATTATAACACTTCATGGAGACATGTTTGGAAATCAGTTTAGAATATAACACTTCAGGGAGACATGGTAGAAATCAGTTTAGATTATAACACTTCAGGGAGACATGGCTAGAAATCAGTTTAGAATATAACACTACAGGGAGACATGGTAGAAATCAGTTTATAATATAACACTTCAGGGAGACATGGTAGAAATCAGTTTAGAATATAATACTACAGGGAGACATGGCTAGAAATCAATTTAGAATATAACATTTCAGGGAGACATGGTATAAATCAGTTTAGATTATAATACTTCAGGGAGACATGGTAGAAATCAGTTTAGAATATAACATTTCAGGGAGACGTGTTAGAAATCAGTTTAAATTAAAACACTTCAGGGAGGCATGGTAGAAATCAGTTTAGAATATAACACTTCAGGAATAAATGGTAGAAATCAGTTTTGTAGCGAAATTCTAGCGGATTCCCCTCTTCATTAGTAAGGATCACTCCAGACTTAATGGATACCGAATCATAACCCTGCAAAACACATATGACAAAGTCTTCAAAAGGATATTAGCACGCAAGCTCCGGCGACATTTGGACAGTCGTAATCTACTTCCACAAGGGCTTGGGAGTTACCGGCCTGGGAAGGACACCTGGGCCAATGCTGCAACTTTTGCATTTAATGTCTACGAGGGCTTCCAGGATAAACAAGAGACAGTGATGGTAGCTCTTGACCCATAGGCACTGAAGGTCTAGATGTATGACCTAGTGGCACACCTCCCACAGACACTGAAGGTATAGATGTATGACCTACTGGCAGACCCTCCACAGACACTGAAGTTCTAAATGTATAACATAATTCTGGTTGACCTCCTTCATACACTAAAGCTCTAAATGTATGACCTAGTTCTGGTGGACCTCCCACAAACACTGAAGGTCTAGATGTATGACCTACTGGCAGACCTCCCACAAACACTGAAGGTCTAGATTTATGACCTACTGGCAGACCCTCCACAGACACTGAAGTTCATGATGTATGACCTACTGGTAATCTCCCACAGACACTGAAGGTCTAGATGTATGATCTACTAGCAGACCTTCCACAGACACTGAAGGTCTAGATGTATGACCTACTAGCAGACATCCCAAAGACACTGAAGGTCTAGATGTATGATCTACTAGCAGACCTCCAACAGACACTTAAGGTCTAGATGTATGACCTACTAGCAGACATCCCAAAGACACTGAAGGTCTAGATGTATGATCTACTAGCAGACCTCCCAAAGACACTGAAGGTCTAGATGTATGATCTACTAGCAGACATCCCAAAGACACTGAAGGTCTAGATGTATGATCTACTAGCAGACCTCCAACAGACACTTAAGGTCTAGATGTATGATCTACTAGCAGACATCCCAAAGACACTGAAGGTCTAGATGTATGATCTACTGGTAGACATCCCAAAGACACTGAAGGTCTAGATGTTTGATCTACTAGCAGACATCCCAAAGACACTGAAGGTCTAGATGTATGATCTACTAGCAGACCTCCAACAGACACTGAAGGTCTGGATGTATGATCTACTGGCAGACCTCCCAAAGACACTGAAGGTCTAGATGTATGATCTACTGGCAGACATCCCAAAGACACTGAAGGTCTAGATGTATGATCTACTGGCAGACATCCCAAAGACACTGAAGGTCTAGATGTATGATCTACTGGCAGACCTCCCAAAGACACTGAAGGTCTGGATGTATGACCTAGTGGCAGACATCCCAAAGACACTGAAGGTCTAGATGTATGACCTACTAGCAGACCTCCAACAGACACTTAAGGTCTAGATGTATGACCTACTGGCAGAACTCCCACAGACACTGAAGGTCTGGATGTATGACCTACTGGCAGAAATCCCACAGATACTTAAGGTCTAGATGTATGACCTACTGGCAGACCTCCAACAGACACTGAAGGTTTACATGTATGACCTACTGGCAATATCTCAGACACTGAATGTCTAGATGTATGACCTACTAGCAGACATCCCAAAGACACTGAAGGTCTAGATGTATGACCTACTAGCAGACATCCCAAAGACACTGAAGGTCTAGATGTATGACCTACTAGCAGACATCCCAAAGACACTTAAGGTCTAGATGTATGACCTACTAGCAGACCTCCAACAGACACTGAAGGTCTAGATGTATGACCTACTGGCAGAACTCCCACAGACACTGAAGGTCTGGATGTATGACCTACTGGCAGACCTCCAACAGACACTGAAGGTTTACATGTACGACCTACTGGCAATATCTCAGACACTGAATGTCTAGATGTATGACCTACTAGCAGGCCTCCCACAGACACTGAAGGTCTAGATGTATGACCTACTGGCAGACCTCCTACAGACACTGAAGGTCTAGATGTATGACCTACTGGCAGATCTTACACAGACCTCCCACAGACACTGAAGGTCTAGATGTATGACATACTGGCAGACCTCCCACAGACACTGAAGATCTAGATGTATGACCTACTAGCAGACCTCCCACAGACAGTGAAGGTCTAGATGTATGATTTACTGGCAGACCTCCCACAGACATGAAGGTCTAGATGTATGACCTACTGGCAGATCTCCCACAGACACTGAAGGTCTAGATGTATGACCTACTGGCAATATCCCAGACACTGAAGGTCTAGATGTATGACCTACTGGCAAATCTCCCACAGATAGTGAAGGTCTAGATGTATGATTTACTGGCAGTCCTCCCACAGACACTTAAGGTCTAGATGCATGACCTACTGGCAGACCTTCCAGACACTGAAGGTCTAGATGTGTGACCTACTGGCAGACCTCCCACAGACACTGAAGGTCTAGATGTATGACCTACTGGCAGACCTCCCACAGACATTGAAGGTCTACATGTAAGACCTAGTGGCAGACCTCCCACAGACATTTAAGGTCTAGATTATGACCTACTGACTGACCTCCCATAGGCACTAAAGTTCTAAATGTATAACATAATTCTGGTGGACCTCCCTCATCCACTGAAGGTCTAGATGTATGACCTACTAGCAGACCTACCACAGACACTGAAGGTCTAGATGTATGACCTACTGGCAGACCCTCCACAGACACAGAAGTTCATGATGTATGACCTACTGGTAATCTCCCACAGACACTGAAGGTCTAGATGTATGACCTACTGGCAGATCTTACACAGACACTGAAGGACTAGATGTATGAACTACTGGCAGATCTTACACAGACACTGAAGGTCTAGATGTATGAACTACTGGCAGATCTTACAGACACTGAAGGTCTAGATGTATGAACTACTGGCAGATCTTACACAGACAGTGAAGGTCTGGATGTATGTCCTAGTGGCAGACCTCCCACAGACACTGAAGGTCTAGATGTATGACCTACTAGCAGACCTGTCATAGTGTGGTCAAGACAGGTTAAGCACGTGATCGTATAGGACCCAAGTCTCCGCGTTGTTATAAACATAGTTTATTGGCCGAATAGTTATACTACAGCACACATGATGGTAGACTCCCTGCCCGGTGTTGACATGTCTTCTCGCTGGCCCCAAGTGACGTGTGTGTTCTCCTAGATACACTTCTTCATTCGTGCACACACGTTCACTATGGTTTTCCCCCTAGTCAAGGAATGCGCAGCATTCCTTAACTCTTTACTCCTAACCTAATTCCCTCACTGTTACAATGCCTCCCCTTCTTCAAAGAGAATTTTTCCTTGAAAAAATCTCAACCCCAACTTTTAATTAGTTAACTTTACATCTCTATTCTACAATAACTACAATTCCATATATTTCCTAACTCAATTCTCCTATCTCCTCATAGCCAATTGCTAACCAGAGACCATAATATCGAAACTCTCTACAAAACTCGTTATAAAGTTCTCTAGAAAACTTTCTACAAAACTCTCCATAAAATTCCCCACAATACAAAAGTCTCCATAAGCGAACCGCTTTTACTTTAAAATGTCCATCCAAATTATGATTGACAAAACTGAAGATATTCCCTTATCCTTTATTTCCCCCTTATTCACATTCTCACACTCTCAGTATTCTAGGATAGACAGAAAAAAACATAGTTAGATTAGATTTGGGTTGGTGCGCACCAAAAAAAATAAGAAAGAAAAAGTAAGGAAAAAGTAAGAAGTAATCACCTTTCTCTTCCCATACATTCTCAAAACTTTATCAAAAAATAAAGTTTCCAAATTTATCTTCAGTTTCCGTCAATAATAATTGTTATTATCAAAAAAAAATATGTTAATCCAAAACTGCCAGCCTTTGTACTATTCAGGTCATCAATTTCCCGTTTACCATTCCTCCAACAAAAAAAACCTCCTAACTATTATTATACTGTTAAGTACAGTCTTCTTCTTCCAATATCCAGTTATTTAAATGCCAAAACTCAACCTGGCATTCCCCCCATATTCTCCCATTAAACGCTGTTCAACCCAGCTCCTATTATAAACCTTGTATATACATTGCATACCCCACATGTAATAACAACATACCCCTCCATTACTACATATTGAGTCACTTCACTAACCACCACTTTAATTCATCTTCTAACTGAACTTCAAAGTAATAATCATTTTAAACACACTCAATAAAACCAAAACATTGTAAAAATAACCATCTAAGTTAACTTATTTTTCACATTTCATAAAACACAATTGTAGTCCCAACAATTGAGCAAACCATATCAATCCCCTCATCATATTTATCCCCACACATTAATCAATTTACACATACATTATGAATTTCAAGACCATATTATGAGTACCCAATAATAATTTTCCGTTTTAGAAAAAACTCCACCAAGTACCTTCTTTGTAAACACAAAAATATCGTGTCTAACTTCTTCTTCTATCTGCCATCTGCAGAATATTCTACCAAGCTATTTATCTATCTCTTCTCCATTTTCTTAATAACTTCAAATTTTTTTCTATAATTGCAATATCTACATCAATGTCGCTATCCTCCCGAGGAGAGCTATCTTCTTTCATATCAGCTTCTTCATCAGTTTCTGACTTTTCATCCATTTCTTCTTCCCCGTCTGTATATCCATTACTAGCAACCGCTAATTTCTTCTTTTCTAAATCCAATCTAATTTTCCTGTCTTGCCGTCTCAACAAATTTTCAAATACTGGCATATCTTCACCACTTGAAGAACTCACTCTAAGTTTCCTTTGCCTCTTAATTTCTTTTTCTTTCTGTCTATCCAACTTTCTTTTTACTGCCTGTCTTGTATTCATAAATGGAGGTTCGATATTTTCCCTGACCGACTCTTCACTAATATAGTCGTCATACATGTTATTTTCCTCTGTCATGACTGTTTTTGGTACCGTTTCTTCTTGTTCAGCTGTTGTTACTTGTTTTCCATTCTCTATAGGTATTGGATATACCGTTTGTCTGACAAACTGTCCACCTGACAATATTTCCTCGGAACAATAATTATTATTATTATTCTCTGCATTCCTTTCTTCATTATCCCGCCTTAAGTGTTCTACATGTGAACGTGCAACATGCCCTGAAATTTGATTCTTAATAGTATACGACACTGGACCTTTTTTTTCTAGAATATAGTATCCCGGGACCCAATGAGCATCAAACTTAGAGTTTTTTCTATGTTTTTTATAATATACTCTATCACCTACGTTAAACTCTTGTAAGTGTGCATTTTTATTTGCGTATTTCTTCTGTCTTTCTCTAGCCTTAATTATATTATTTCTTAAACGTACATGTGCTTTATGCATCTCTTGCAACCTTGTTTCTTGAAAATCTTCCCCCAGATATTTTCTCCTAGGCTTTAATAAATTATCAATTGGCAATATTGGTTCTCTTCCATGTACTAAGTAAAATGGTGAGAAACCTGTTCCTTCATTTTCGTGTGTACGTATCGCCGCTAATGCTATCCCCAAATAAAGATCCCAATCCATATCGTGTTCTTCTACATTTTTCGCTAGAATATTGTATAGTGTTCTGTGTTGTCTCTCATTTTTAGCATTAGAAGTTGGTCTGTAATATGAAGTCCTAATGTGTTTTATATTCCAATCTTTTAGCAATTTCTCAAACTTTTTATTTACAAATTCTTTCCCATTATCTGTAAGTATTATTTGTGGACACCCAAACCTTGGTATAAATTCTTGTAAAAGCATATTTATAACTGAATCAGCACTCTTGTCTGGAATTGGATAAACTTCTGGCCAGAGACTATATGAATCAACTATATGTAGTAGGTATACATTTCCCGATAATGTTTTTGGATGAGGACCTGAAATATCCAAACTTACTTTCTGCATTGGAAATTGAGGAATATCGGTATCTTGTAAAGGACATTTGATTATCTTCATGTTTCTTAACCTACACTTTTCACACGCTTCAACATATTCATATACACTTTTGAATAAATTTGGCCAGTAATATTTACTGCTAATAGCCTTCACTAACTTATCTCGTCCAAAATGACCATTATTATCGTGATATGCCTTTAAGACTTCTTGTTCTAAATGTTTCGGAATATATTTTCTTACTCCTTCACCTTTTTCACTGATATAATATAATTGATTGTCTTCTTGTAACTCTACAAACTTTCTTTTAAAACTATTTTCCCCTGTTTCTTTCAGTTTTCTTTTTATCTGTACTATTTTTGGATCTAACTCTTGTTCTGTTTTCATATCAAACTGTTCTAAATGTGGGTCTTCTGTTCTAGGTTCAGACTCTTGATCCGATGGTAAACTCTCAAATTCTTCCCTATTTATTATGGCAGAATCTAATATATTTACTTGCCAGTTTCGATCGTCTATGTCTGGTTCAATTTCATCTTCCGTGTTTCCTGATGACTGTGGGTACGGGATTCTAGACAAAAGATCGGCGCGCGTATTATGTTTCCCTGACACATATTCAACCCTAGCATTGTACCCTTGTAAATTCAATGCCCAGGTTTGTATTTTCCTATTTTGTATTGGTGCTTCTAATATCGACTTTAATGGCATGTGGTCAGTTCTAATAATGAAATTGGCGTTATGTAAATAGTAATTTAATTTTTGAAGAGCGTAGTGTATAGCATATGCTTCTTTCTCAATAATCGGCCATTTCTTTTGAGTCTTGCTGAGTTTATGAGACAAGAAATAGATTGGTCTTTCATTTTTAACCCCTGGTATTCCAGATTCTTCTCCTTCATATGGTTGAACCAAACATGCTCCTATTGCGTTGTCTGAAGCATCTGTGTATAATATTAGCTGTTTATTCAAGTCTGGATGTGTCAATAATGGTACCACTGTTAAGCTATCTTTTAAAAGTTCGAACGCTTTTTGACACTCATCATCCCACTTAAACCTAGCGTATTTTCCCGTTAAATTCGTAATAGGTATTGCTATCCTTGAAAAGGCTGGTACAAACCGTCTATAATACGCACACGTTCCTATAAAAGCACGCACTTCCTTAACGTTAGTGGGAAGAGGTAACTCTTTAATAACTTTTATCTTTTCCTGGTCTGGTTTAATACCTTCCCTATTTATTATATAACCTAAATATTTTGTTTCTGTCTTTAAAAACTGG
The DNA here is from genome assembly GCA_963921405.1 of Cepaea hortensis. Lineage (NCBI taxonomy): Eukaryota > Metazoa > Mollusca > Gastropoda > Stylommatophora > Helicidae > Cepaea > Cepaea hortensis. The sequence goes on from OY992894.1 coordinate 1,142,297, forward strand.
CACTTACTAAGCTTTAATTTAACTTCATGCTTTCTTAATCTGTCAAATACTAGTCTAACATGTTTCAAATGATTCTCTACATCTCCTTTCGTAAAAATCAATACGTCATCAATATATGCCAGGGCAAAACTTTGCATACCGTCTAGTACTTCATTTATTAAGAACATATAGTGAGATGGTGCATTTTTGAGACCGAATGGCATACGTAAGAATTTGTAAGAACCCATATGAGTACAAAAGGCACTTTTCTTTTGCGCGTCCTTCGACATCGGAATACACCAAAATCCTGCCCTTGCATCCAGCGTTGTGAAATATGTAGAGCCATTAAGTAACCCCAAAATATCATCAATCACCGGCAATGGGTACGCTACATTCTTAGTAATTTTATTTAACGCCCTATAATCGCAGCAGAACCTGTTCGTACCATCAGATTTGGCTACTATGACGACCGGAGATGACCATTCTGATTTTGACCTTGTTATTATGCCTGCTTTCAACATATCTTCTATTGCCTTTTCTACGACTTCTCTATTTCTTAATGGAGTTCTGTATGGTTTTAAACTAATTGGTGGATGATCTCCCGTGTCTATTTCCATCGTAACTGTTTATGTCTTACCCAATTCTAAATCATTTATCGCAAACACATCTTGATTTTGCTTTATAAGTTTTTCTAACACTTCCTTATTTTCTGGCGAAGTTTTTAATTGTGCTAACAATTCTTTTTCTCTTGTTACTTTGTCTAGTGAATGTATTTGTGCTGTATTTCTTCTATATGGATGGATCAATTCATCCATTCTTACGTTCCCTTTTCTTCTGCATCCGCGTCTATTATTAACTCTTTCACTAGAGGTTTCTGAATAACTTATACCTGCCATATTTACTCTATCTGTTGCCAATATATCACTAATGTTATGTTCTAGCTTGGCTATTACACATCCTCTGTATAATTTAATTTCTCTACCTGTGTTATTTATAACCATTACTGGAAATGTTAAACTTTTATCTAATTCTATAATTCCATCCGGAACTTCTAAACCTGGCTCATCAATTATTTCATTTTGCAATTCCGTGATTCTGACTATGTTTCCTGCTACATAATACGGGTTTCTCTTCAGTCTTGCTTGTATCAAATTAACTGACTGTGGTTTTAAATTCATGGTCGTTTTAACTCTAACTAGTGTCGACACATGCATATCTTCTTCTAGATCTACGTAAACGTCTTGGAATTTTAATTTATGCAAATCAAATAAAAGTCTCACCCCATTTTTCAATAAAAAATCTCGTCCCAATATCATATTTCTATTTAATTCTTTAACCACATGAAACATATGCCTGACATTTATCCCTCCTAATTTCAAATTTATCATCGTTTGTCCTATCACTTCTAACTTTTGTCCCGTTACCGAATGAAGATTCTCCTGAATTCTAAATATTTTACAATTTTTTAACATTCGATATAAAAATGCTTCTTTAATCACGCTAACTTGTGCTCCCGAATCCACTAATGTTCTAACTTTATATTTTCCTATCTGTACTATACATGAGCTAGGATCTACCATATTTAATGACAATTGTTTTACCTCGTCTTGTTTTTTATTTCTAAATGTTCTATTATACTCATCCTTTGGGTTTTTAATATATTGATGCCCTTTTTGGATCTTACTATCTTCCCTCCTACTGCCGACCCTATTCAGTAAGCGGGATGCCCATTTTCCTGATTTCCTGACCTTCTAAAATTTCTCTGTATTTCTCCAGAATTCCAATTTACTGGTCTGCCATTTGCAATTCTATTCTGTATACTCGACTGAACACCTCTACTATTTTGCGTATTCGATGGGCCACTTCTGTTACCACAAAAGCGAAAAATGTGCCCCCGTTTATGACACCCCCAACAAACCACATTCGAGTTATTTGTGTTTCCTTCCATGTTTCTTACAGTATTTCTCACTTGTCCTCTTCTATCTTGATTATATACGTTCTCGTTTCTTTGTACCATCTGTATTTCTCCTCGTCTTCCTCTCCATCCATGTCTATACTGTCCTATTTCCATAGGTTCTTCAATTCTATCTTCTGAACTACTACCTAACTCTCGTCCTACTCTTAACCTAAACCTCCTCCTCAAGCTTTCCTCTTGTATAGCGATATCTACCGCTTGTGACAATCTTGCAGGATTCTCTCTTAATAATTTAAATTTCAATCCATCTGACCTAATCCCATCAACAAAAATCCCTACTAACATCCGTTCCACTTCTTCAGCTCGTACATTCTGTCCTAAAAATGACTCTTCAGCTAAATTGATTAACCTGTCACTGTATAACTGAACACTTTCTGTGCTGCTTTGTCTAGTCTGTCGCAATACTGAGAATGCGTGTTGTGGATCAGTAATTTCAGCATATTTTCTTGCGAGATCATCTTTAAATTCTTCCCAGGTTTCACCTCCTGCTGCTTCTAATTTTCTTCTTATATGGTCAGAAACTGGACTTGTACTTGTTCTGTATGCCAAATTCTTTTTCTCCCCATCTGTAGCGTTTATTAAATATGCGTGTTTCTCAATAGAAATGATCCATTTCTTAAACTGATTTGCTTGACCACTAAATCTTTCAACATCACTGTTTACATTTTGTTGTCTTAACACTGCATCCAACCTTGATATTGCCCCGCCAACTCCAGTCAGTACCTGTGAAAAATCTTGGGATTCCATCCTAAAATCTATAATTATCAAGCAATATACAAATATTTCAAACAATGTTAATTTCAAATTCAGCAACAATACATAATCTGTTAATTACTCTAATATTCTCTAATTAACTTAATTAAAGCCTCCAATCGAAGATCCTGACGAAGAATATTCCTGTTTCAATCCTGAATTTTGATAAAAGAATTTAAATGAGCTACTGATTCAGAATTACCTACACCACATTAACAAAGGACTCTAATCAAGCTCGTTGAAATGAGCAGAACAAAGAAGAGCCTCCGGATTTCTTTCCATAATAATTTAATCGAAGTCGAAGTTAGTTCTTTCCAATTAATTCCTGACGAAAATTATGCTCGATACCAGGCTCGCAACAAGACTGCTTGTTTACTTGCTCGATTAACTGTAGATTCCCTTCAAGTAAGGTCACCTTCACGCAAACGACAACTGCTCACGACTTCAGCAACAAAAAACTCAGTTTCCAACAGCCATCTGGGTTTTTCATATATATATTTCAGCGCAAACGTAATCCAGTCAACAACAATTTGATTTAAAGCTGACGCTATCCAATCTCTTATTTTCATGTGGGACTCTCGCCATGGTCAGTTTAAAGTGCTTTATCTTATAAGTTGAGACAAATTTCATCAATGCCTTCTAAATGTGAAGTGACTGTAGAAAGTATTGCAGATCTTGATTTCATAATTATGAAACTTGCACCATAACCTTGACTTCACCTTCAACAGTCCCACGGGTTAAACTTCATAATTTGTACTGATTTTTGATGCAGAACGGCATTACTTGATCAATTAGCGTTGGTCAATTCTCCAGTTAATTTATAGGATTAAATATGTAACAACATCAGTCTTTCAAAAAAATAAGTTTATCAATCAAACCTTTTTGAGCGCTGTTCTTGAAAATGGAACTCCTTGTTAAACAGGTATACAATAACTATCAACATGCGGCTTTCATCTGTTGCGTTTCTCAATATTTACAAACTTCCTTCTGCAGACGCCCAGACACAACAATTTTCCATAGCGGTACTCTCTCTGCGACCTCCCATGTTTCAGACTTTCACGGCACCAAATCAACCTGCTGTCATAGTGTGGTCAAGACAGGTTAAGCACGTGATCGTATAGGACCCAAGTCTCCGCGTTGTTATAAACATACTTTATTGGCTGAATCGTTATACTACAGCACACATGATGGTAGACTCCCTGCCCGGTGTTGACATGTCTTCTCGCTGGCCCCAAGTGACGTGTGTGTTCTCCTAGATACACTTCTTCATTCGTGCACACACGTTCACTATGGTTTTCCCCCTAGTCAAGGAATGCGCAGCATTCCTTAACTCTTTACTCCTAACCTAATTCCCTCACTGTTACAGACCTCCCACAGACATTGAAGTTCTAGATGTATGACCTAGTGGCAGACCTCCCACAGACACTGAAGGTCTAGATGTATGATCTACTGGCAGAACTCCCACCGACACTGAAGGTCTAGATGTATGATCTACTGGCAGAACTCCCACCGACACTGAAGGTCTAGATGTATAACCTACTGGCAGAACTCCCACAGACACTGAAGGTCTAGATGTATGACCTACTGGCAGAATTCCCACAGACACTGAAGTTCTAGATGTATGACCTACTAGCAGACCTCCCACAGACACTGAAGGTCTAGATATATGACCTACTAGCAGACGCCCCACAGACACTGAAGGTCTAGATGTATGACCTAGTGGCAGACCTCCCACAGACAAGTGTTGCCACAGATAGGACAGACAAGTGTTGCCACAGATAGGACAGACAAGTGTTGCCATACACATGACAGATAAGTGTTGCCATACACATGACAGATAAGTGTTGCCACAGATAGGACAGACAAGTGTTGCCACAGACATGACAATGGAGACAAACACAAAACTGTGCACATCTTACAATGTTTTCTTCTTCTTCTTCAAGTATGTGAACTCAGATCTGTGTTTCTCTGTGTCATCTCTCTCACATTCATGGCCATCATCATCAATTCCACTTTCTGCATCATCATCACTATCTGTAAACACCTTCTCTTCCTGCAAGAATTTATAGACATGATTGAGACACACAGTGAGATAATGTTACTTGGTGAGACAATGGTACACAGCGAGATAATATTACATGGTGAGATATGTTCATGGTGAGATAATGTTACATGGTGAGATAATGTTACATGGTGAGACAATGTTACATGATGAGACAATGTTACATGGTGAGATAAAGATAAACAGTGAGACAACGAACGAATGAACAAACGAACGAACAAAAATCTTTATTTTCAAAGTGTTAAGAATTGGGCACGCAGGCCCGTCTGACATTCTGCCCTTCTTCTCTATTTCCTCTTATACATTCTTTCATTCAACATCTCTTATGAAGCAATTCTTTGACAGCAAAAGAACAATAAGCATTAAAACGCATGAAACATAATCAATAATACATGACTCGTTGAGGCAATGTTTAACATGGGCATCATGAACACCCAAGGTGGGTGTTACATGCCATACATAAGGGAATTTTTTTTTTTTGGCTAGTTGTCGTTTGAGATAATTTACCATTATTATTGTCTTTTTTGCTGTTTTTTTTTTTTAAAGGGGGCATGTAGTCTGTCCTGAGGTAGTGTTCAAACAGGTTGCGACTATATGTATAATGATTGGTGGTGTCTTTGATTTCTTGTGGAAGATTGTTCCACAACTGAGTGGCAGAGTATGCTAAGCTTGTTTTATATAAGTTTATCCTAGGTTAAGGGACATGAAGTATATTTAGTCATTCGCTATGTCTTGCATTATATTTAAACAATGCCCAATGGTAGCTTGGGGAATTTTTAAATAGGATTTTGTGAATTAGTTTAGCCTTATTAAAAAATAGGCGTTTGTGGAGTGGCAGTAACTGAAGACGTTCATGTAGGTTAGGATTGTCTGTAAGCTTATCACCATTGATTAGACGCACCGTGTAACAGTAGTTGGGTAATTGGTGTTAGGTGGGAAAAGACTACAGCACGATTGAGCATCGAGATGGAATGAGAGGAGGGATGCTCAAGTCGTGACGTAGTGGGTTGTTAGGAGTTTTACATCTAGAGACAGAACTGGGAGGACGCCATATTAGGTCCAGGTGTCATCAAGAAGAAATAAACTATTTATAAAGAACCAATTGAGTCAGTTCGTCTTCACTGAGTTCGCATTGTTACATAAGGCGAAATGGTGCCGTGACCAGGATGCTTAGTTGGAGATTGTCGCGGCGGGAGTCACAAACCACTATTTACGTCGACAATTAGAAGAAACTCGAAGAGCCAGCTTCAAAATGTAAAAAGTCCTTGTTCTGCTCAAACCAATTGTCCGGAGAAAGAGGTATTTCAGCACGATTCTACACGCAAGTTGAACGTAAACCAAAGAAGTTAAGAAAGATGGCCAATATTGTTTGCGAGAATTACAGCAGCCAAAAGCCCGGCTAGGGGTGGTTGTCTGTAATTAGTTATTAAGATCTTCGCTGTACGGACCTGCTGTCAAAATTTTCAGCTGTACAGGCGGTACTTGTCAAGAAAAGCATGAAAACCAGTTTGCTATAATGGAGTGCGGTGCCTGCGAGTGTCATCATCCTGCTGAAAGTCGATCCAGTTTGGTCGTAGTGTCGAACGAACAAGAATTCTGCTGAAGATCGATTCCGGGTCATCATGCTACTGAAGGTCAATCCAGTCTGAGCATTGTTTCAGGTGAGCAAGAAGTTTCTAATAACTTTATCAAGTTGAATACTCGCCTCCAACCAAAATTTCAGAGGTTACTCAAAAGAAACAAAAACTTTAGGACTTACGTGACTACAATTCAAAATTTTTACATGTTGAGTTCGGACAACTTATGTCATCAAAACAAAATAATGGAAAAGACCATTAACAATCAGGACAGCAGCTAAGTGGCTCATTCTTTCATTGATTGGCCCATGTTTTGTTTGACGCAGTCAGACTATCTCTAGGCCGCTGGCTGATCCTTTTGGGCTCTGTTACCTCTGAGTCCTTCTCAAAACGTCGATGATGTACCCCACCCGGGGCGAAGTCAGAAGCCAGAAATCTGGTAGGGACCCAACCAGGGGTTGAAGATATGGAGGCATCCTAAGAAGAGTAACTACCTGAAGAAACGGGATTCCTTGGAAGAAGAGACCACCTGAACTGCGCGATTGATTTCAGCTAACGCAGACTCCTAGCGTGTGAATTCTACTTGACAGCGAACATAGAGGAATACGGGAATACGTTTTTTTTGGCTCGAGAACAGAGAATAGCAGAGAATAGGGTAACCAGTAAACCTATTAACCAGGTGAACTTGCTGTAGAAGGTAATATTTCTTGTGTTGGTTGATTATAAGTGTGAAATTATTTGAAATTGTGATTGGTTGGTCTATACAATAATATTTCAGCATGACGGAACAGGGTTCATTAGCACAAGTGTTGACGGGAGTGGGGACAGTGATAGATAGACTTAATACGGTCATGAAACAACAAGGAATGGCAACTGAAATTGTTAAGTTTAGTGGACAGGCCAGAGAGTTTAAGAAATGGATAACTTCCATAGAAAAATATGCGTATTTGGTATCTGCATCAGATGAAGAGAAAATGAGACAAGTAGAAATGGCAATAACAGGTTAAATAGGAATGTTGAAGATAGACACAGAAATTTTACAGGCACAGGAACGCAGGGAAACGGGCGCCCTACCTATTAAATAGGACCTGTAGTAGGAGAGAAAATAATAAGGTCCCAAGGGTTAAAGAACATGTTAATAATAGGTATAGTACGACGAACAGAGAATATTTTCAACTAGATGAAGTCAAACAATTTATAGAAAATAAAACAGATTATAGCTCATGTATAATAGAAATAGGAAAGTATAGAATTCGTACATTAATTGATTCGGGAGCTCAGGTTAGTGTGGTAAAAGAAAGTTTTCTATACAAAATAGTGAGAAATTGTAGAATATTTAAGAGTCATAATAATCTTCACTCTGTTACAGGACAGAATTTACAAGTAATTGGACAAACAATGATAAATTTTAAGTTAGGAGGGGTCAACGTAAGACATCTTTTTCATGTAGTGAAGGGTTTAAATAGAAACATGCTGATAGGAAGAGATTTTTTAATAAAAAATGGAGTAAGACTTTTCTTTGATTTACATAAATTAAAATTCAAGGACGTCTATGTGGATATGGAAGAAGACATGCATATATCAGCACTAGTTAGAGTTAAGATGTCCACGACGTTAAAACCCCAGTCGGTTAATTTGATACAGGCAAAGGTGAAGAGAAACCCATATTATGTGGCAGGAAACACAGTCAGAATCACTGAGTTGCAAGAGGAAGTAATTGATGAGCCTGGTTTGGAAGTTCCGGATGGAATAATAGAGTTAGATAAACATTTAACTTTTCCAGTGATGGTTATTAATAACACAGGTAGAGAAATTAAATTATACAGAGGATGTGTAGTAGCTAAACTGGAACATAACATTAGTGATATATTGGCAACTGATAGAGTAGAAATGCAGCGAGCAAACTATTCACAAACTTCTAGTGAAAGAGTTAATAACAGACGCGGACGCGGAAGTAGAGGAAACGCACAAATGGATGAATTGATCCATCCATTCAGAAGAAATACAGCCCAAATACATTCACTAGATAAAAAGACAAGGGAACAAGAATTGTTGGCACAGTTAAAGGCTCCACCAGAAAATAAAAAAGTATTGGAACAACTTATAAAAGAAAATCAAGATGTATTTGCAATTAATGATTTAGAATTGGGAAGGACAAAAACAGTTACAATGGAAATAGATACGGGAGACCATCCGCCAATTAGTTTAAAACCATATAGAACTCCCTTAAGAAATAGAGAAATTGTCGAAAAAGCAATAGAAGATATGTTGAAAGCAGGAATAATCACAAGATCAAAGTCAGAGTGGTCATCTCCGATTGTAATTGTGGCCAAACCTGATGGTTCAAGTCGGTTCTGCTGCGACTATCGGGCGTTGAACAAAATCACCAAGAATGTAGCGTACCCACTGCCGGTGATTGATGACATTTTAGGGTTGCTTAATGGCTCTACATTTTTTACGACACTAGACGCAAGATCAGGGTTCTGGTGTATCCCGATGTCGGCAGACGCGCAAAAGAAGAGTGCTTTCTGTACTCATATGGGTTCTTATGAATTTTTACGAATGCCATTCTGGGGTTCGGACGGCTCCATCTCACTACATGCTGTTAATAAATGAAGTACTAGAGGGTATGCAAAAGTTTGCCCTAGCATACATAGACGATATTCTTATCTTTACGGCAGGCGATGTGCAAGATCACTTAAAACATGTAAGGTTAGTTTTTGACAGATTAAGAGTACATGATGTTAAATTAAAGCTTAGTAAATGTGAGTTTTTAAAAACAGAAACAAAATATTTGGGATATATTATAAATAGAGACGGAATTAAACCAGACCAAGACAAGATAAAGTTTATTAAAGAATTACCTCCTCCAACTAACGTGAAAGAAGTGCGTGCGTTTATAGGAACTTGTGGGTTTTATAGGCGGTTCATTCCAGCGTTTTCAAAGATAGCAGAACCAATTACTAATTTAACGGGCAAATACGCTAGATTTAAGTGGGATGATGAGTGTCAAAAAGCATTCGATTTTTTAAAAAACAGTTTAACAGTGGTACCGCTATTGACGCATCCAGATTTGAATAAACAGTTAATACTATATACAGATGCTTCTGATAATGCTATAGGAGCGTGTTTGGTTCAGCCATATGAAGGAAAAGAGTCTGGAATACCAGGGGTTAAAAATGAAAGGCCAATTTATTTCTTGTCTCATAAGCTTAGCAGGTCGCAACGGAAATGGTCTACTATTGAGAAGGAGGCTTATGCAATACACTACGCTCTTCAGAAACTAGATTATTACTTACATAATGCAAATTTTGTTATTAGAACTGACCATATGCCTTTAAAGTCTCTTTTAGAAGCTCCAGTGCAGAACAGGAAAATACAGACCTGGGCGTTGAATCTACAGGGGTACAATGCCAGAGTGGAATATATTCCAGGTAGGATTAACACGTGTGCTGACTTATTATCTAGGATCCCCTACCCACAGTCGTCAGGTGACACAGAAGATGAAGGAGAACCAGAGATCGACGACCGAAACTGGCAAGTAAATATTTTAGATTCTGCCATAATAAATGGAGAAGACTTTGAGAGTTTACCATCGGATCATGAGGCTGAACAGAGTGGAAGAAGACCCACATTTAGCACAATTTAGTATGAAAGAAGAACAGGAATTAGATCCAAAAGTCTTACAAATAAAACAGAAGTTAAAAGAAACAGAAGAGAACAAATATAAGAAAAATTATTTAGTGTTACAAGAGGACGAGCAGTTATATTACATGTGTGAAAGGAATGAACAGCTAAGGAAATATATTCCAAAACATTTGGAAAATGAAGTTTTAAAAGCATATCATGATGAGAATGGTCATCTCGGTCGTGATAAATTGGTGAAAGCACTTACGAGTAAATATTATTGGCCGAATTTATTTAGATCTGCTTGCAAATATGTGGATACGTGTGAAAGATGCAGGTTAAGGAATATGAAAACAATTAAGTGTCCTTTACAAGATACAGATATTCCTCAGTTTCCTATGCAGAAAATTAGTTTAGATATATCGGGTCCTCACCCTAGAACATTGTCAGGGAACGTGTATTTAATTCATATAGTAGACGTCTACAGCCTTTGGCCGGAAGTTTATGCAATCCCAGATAAGAGCGCTGATACTGTCATTAATATTTTTTTACAGGAGTTCGTACCAAGATTTAGTTGTCCACAGGTTATTCTCACGGATAATGGTAGAGAATTTGTGAATAAGAAATTTGAAAAATTGTTGAAAGATTTAAATATAAAACATGTAAAGACCTCATACTATAGACCTTCTTCAAATGCTAAAAACGAACGACAACATCGGACATTATATGATATTATAGCAAAGATTGTGGATGAACATGAAAAAGACTGGGATTTATTTTTAGGACCAGCGCCATACGCACAAATCAAAATGAGAGCACAGGCTTTTCACCATTCTATTTAATACACGGGAGAGAACCAATACTACCAATAGATAATCTGTTAAAACCAAGACGGAAGTATATGGGAGAAGACTTTCAGGAGACCATTATACAAGAAATGCATAAAGCACACATGAGGTTGAAGAATAATATAGTTAAAGCTAGAGAAAGACAGAAAAAGTACAAAAACCTGAATACAAAGTTACAGGAGTTTAAAGTAGGAGATAGAGTTTATTACAAAAAGCATAGAAGGAACTCTAAGTTTGATGATCGTTGGGTCCCAGGTTATTATGTTATAGAAAGGCTAGGAAATGTGTCGTATAGTATCAAGAACCAGGTGACGGGACATGTAGCAAGGGCACACGTGGAACACTTAAGAAGAGATGATGATGAGAAGGAAAATAATAATTATAATAATAATTATTATTCAGACACCGGAAACTTAGATGAACGAGTTGTCAGGGGGACTACAATAACCCCAGCTTTTAGAAAAGATCCGACACACAGTCAGTTAAAAACGGCTCCAGGTTACGATGATACTCAGGAACAAACAATACCGAAAACGATAGTAGGAGAAAAGTTGAATGAGAGTCATTGTGATAGTATAGAATCTATGGAAGAGGAAATAGGTGCTCCATTTAAGAATACTAGACAAGCAACAAAAAGAAGAATGGATAAACAAAGAGAAAGAGAAGTGAAAAGACAGAGGAGAATTAGAGAGTATTCAACAAGCGGTGAAGATATGCCTTTACTGGAAAGGTCCTTAAGAAATAATGATAGACAAATTAGATGGGATATTGAACGGAAGAGATTAGCGGCTGCTAACGAGAGACATACAGATGAAGAAGAAGAAATGGATGAGAAGTCAGAGTCAATTAGTAGTATGGAGGAAGATGATAGATTATACGGGGAGGAGGATATTGATGTAGAGATAGCATTGATACAGAGAAACTTGGAGTTGTTGAAGAAGTGGAAACGTAAGAGATAAATTGATAGAGAATATTGCAGATAGCAAGATGTAAGTTTCAGGCTTTAAGGAAAGAGATACTTGATGAAGTGTGTGAGACGGTGGAAATGGAAAAGGCTTCTGTTGATACTTTTTATAAATGATCTGGAGGAGTAGTCAAGCAATGGATGTAGGTTCGACTGAGGTATATATATATTTTTTCTCTCAGTGACGGAATTGCTGGTTGATATTATGTTTTGGTTTCTTATTGGATGGATAAGTTAGTCAATGGTACAGCAGGTAGATGTACTATATAGTAAATAGACAAGTTTTTATTGGTGCTAGGAATACCGTGGTGTATGGTAATGATTAAGTAGTTATAGGAATATGTCCACGAGAAGCAATTGGGGTGTAGATAATACGGCCATTGTTAGTTAAAGACTTATATGAAAAGAACAGATATTGTTTTAAGTTAGAATTTGGTCTGTAAATAACAGATATAGATATATATAGACCTGGCGGTGAATTGTTTCAGTTTCTTGCTTATAAAAACAATGGAGTGACTTGAGTGAATAGATATGACTTACGTTGATTCGTATAGGAGGAAAATTTTGCTTGGTTACTTTAAGTAGCTAATTCTATGTGAATTATAATTTTTTTGAAGAACTTCTCTTTAGCGAGAAGACACTTGTTTTATTGAGTCTGAGTTTGTAATGCCTCATATATAATGTTTTTTTTGCTTGATTTAATCCTTTGAAATGATTGTTATAATTTGATTTTGGAATTTTAGGGTTGTTGTGTTCATAAAATACAAACTATTGGTCCATAAAAGAGACCAGTGGTGTTAGGTAGACTAGAATATTTCCTTTTGAGTTAATAAGATACATGTTATATTGTTTTAAAATGTGTTTTTCTTTGATTGAGTTGGGGGGGTATAATATTTGGTTTTGATTTTGTTTAATTAAGTGGTTTTGTGTATTAGATTACCTCGTTATATATTTAATTAAGTAAATTTAATTTTTCATGGTGTTGGCTGGAATAAGGAATAATATGAGGGCTAATAGAGAGACACATACTGAGGGCTAATAGAGAGACATATAGATAGTCGGCATGAAGAGGTTCTTATGGATATGAAGTATTAGAAAATAGGAGCTGCATTAAAGTCAGCATTATAGGAAGAAAAAGGAGGGGGGAGACTGTGAATGGCAGCATATAAGCGGGAGTGTTTATATAAATATTATGCGATGTGAGGGGGCAAGATATAGGAGCTGGGAAATACCAGCGTTTATTGAATTAAAAATGTTCATGGAATATGAACATTGGCTTGTGGTAAAGGATGAGGTAACGGAAATATAGACAAGATTGTGGATGGCAATATAAATGTTGAATATATAAATGTTGAGAAAACTTATGTCAACTTGATTTATAGAGAACAAAGATCTATTTCATAAGATGTATTTAAAAAAATTGTTGTACAAAATTTTTTTTATTGGCAAGGGAGGTAAATGTGATTGTGTGGACTGCATTACTTTATGTAAATGTGATCATGTTGACTTTTCATCCTTTATGCTTTTCACTGGGTGCGCACCCCTTCTTTACTTTTTCTAAATACGTTGTTTCTACGTTATTTCTGTTTGTCCTGTGTTGTGAAAGAGTGAGGGATTTCATAATACCATGTGTACAATAACGATTATACGAGCTATTATTCTTATGATATGTATATTTGATACAGGAACGTGAGGAGCCAAGAAAGAGCCAGAAATATATATAGTGGATTACTATATGGTTTGGGGAAATAGATTGGTTTACTTAAAATAAAGTGGTTTGGAGAGATTAGGAGAACTGTGAGGACTAAAGAAAGGGAAGAATGAGTGTTTAGTTAAAAGGGTAACCATATGTGGTATGATGTATTGTATAAAGTTGAGATTTATAGAGGCAGAAACGAAGAAGAAGGTTATAGTGGGTTACTAGATGACAATATGACAGGGAGAAGGGTTAAAGGATATAATATTTACTCAAATTTGAGTTAGTTTGGGGAAGATTAGAGGAAATGTGGGAGGTAAGGAAAAAGAGGGAATAGAGTAAGGGAATTGGGAGTAAAGAATTTTTCCTTTACAAGAAAAATTCTTTAGAAAAACATAGGGAGGTGTAACAGTAGTTGGGTAATTGGTGTTAGGTGGGAAAAGACTACAGCACGATTGAGCATCGAGATGGAATGAGAGGAGGGATGCTCAAGTCGTGACGTAGTGGGTTGTTAGGAGTTTTACATCTAGAGACAGAACTGGGAGGACGCCATATTAGGTCCAGGTGTCATCAAGAAGAAATAAACTATTTATAAAGAACCAATTGAGTCAGTTCGTCTTCACTGAGTTCGCATTGTTACATAAGGCGAAATGGTGCCGTGACCAGGATGCTTAGTTGGAGATTGTCGCGGCGGGAGTCACAAACCACTATTTACGTCGACAATTAGAAGAAACTCGAAGAGCCAGCTTCAAAATGTAAAAAGTCCTTGTTCTGCTCAAACCAATTGTCCGGAGAAAGAGGTATTTCAGCACGATTCTACACGCAAGTTGAACGTAAACCAAAGAAGTTAAGAAAGATGGCCAATATTGTTTGCGAGAATTACAGCAGCCAAAAGCCCGGCTAGGGGTGGTTGTCTGTAATTAGTTATTAAGATCTTCGCTGTACGGACCTGCTGTCAAAATTTTCAGCTGTACAGGCGGTACTTGTCAAGAAAAGCATGAAAACCAGTTTGCTATAATGGAGTGCGGTGCCTGCGAGTGTCATCATCCTGCTGAAAGTCGATCCAGTTTGGTCGTAGTGTCGAACGAACAAGAATTCTGCTGAAGATCGATTCCGGGTCATCATGCTACTGAAGGTCAATCCAGTCTGAGCATTGTTTCAGGTGAGCAAGAAGTTTCTAATAACTTTATCAAGTTGAATACTCGCCTCCAACCAAAATTTCAGAGGTTACTCAAAAGAAACAAAAACTTTAGGACTTACGTGACTACAATTCAAAATTTTTACATGTTGAGTTCGGACAACTTATGTCATCAAAACAAAATAATGGAAAAGACCATTAACAATCAGGACAGCAGCTAAGTGGCTCATTCTTTCATTGATTGGCCCATGTTTTGTTTGACGCAGTCAGACTATCTCTAGGCCGCTGGCTGATCCTTTTGGGCTCTGTTACCTCTGAGTCCTTCTCAAAACGTCGATGATGTACCCCACCCGGGGCGAAGTCAGAAGCCAGAAATCTGGTAGGGACCCAACCAGGGGTTGAAGATATGGAGGCATCCTAAGAAGAGTAACTACCTGAAGAAACGGGATTCCTTGGAAGAAGAGACCACCTGAACTGCGCGATTGATTTCAGCTAACGCAGACTCCTAGCGTGTGAATTCTACTTGACAGCGAACATAGAGGAATACGGGAATACGTTTTTTTTGGCTCGAGAACAGAGAATAGCAGAGAATAGGGTAACCAGTAAACCTATTAACCAGGTGAACTTGCTGTAGAAGGTAATATTTCTTGTGTTGGTTGATTATAAGTGTGAAATTATTTGAAATTGTGATTGGTTGGTCTATACAATAATATTTCAGCATGACGGAACAGGGTTCATTAGCACAAGTGTTGACGGGAGTGGGGA
Source organism: Cepaea hortensis (assembly GCA_963921405.1). Taxonomy (NCBI): domain Eukaryota; kingdom Metazoa; phylum Mollusca; class Gastropoda; order Stylommatophora; family Helicidae; genus Cepaea; species Cepaea hortensis. The sequence goes on from OY992894.1 coordinate 1,157,681, forward strand.
CAGTGATAGATAGACTTAATACGGTCATGAAACAACAAGGAATGGCAACTGAAATTGTTAAGTTTAGTGGACAGGCCAGAGAGTTTAAGAAATGGATAACTTCCATAGAAAAATATGCGTATTTGGTATCTGCATCAGATGAAGAGAAAATGAGACAAGTAGAAATGGCAATAACAGGTTAAATAGGAATGTTGAAGATAGACACAGAAATTTTACAGGCACAGGAACGCAGGGAAACGGGCGCCCTACCTATTAAATAGGACCTGTAGTAGGAGAGAAAATAATAAGGTCCCAAGGGTTAAAGAACATGTTAATAATAGGTATAGTACGACGAACAGAGAATATTTTCAACTAGATGAAGTCAAACAATTTATAGAAAATAAAACAGATTATAGCTCATGTATAATAGAAATAGGAAAGTATAGAATTCGTACATTAATTGATTCGGGAGCTCAGGTTAGTGTGGTAAAAGAAAGTTTTCTATACAAAATAGTGAGAAATTGTAGAATATTTAAGAGTCATAATAATCTTCACTCTGTTACAGGACAGAATTTACAAGTAATTGGACAAACAATGATAAATTTTAAGTTAGGAGGGGTCAACGTAAGACATCTTTTTCATGTAGTGAAGGGTTTAAATAGAAACATGCTGATAGGAAGAGATTTTTTAATAAAAAATGGAGTAAGACTTTTCTTTGATTTACATAAATTAAAATTCAAGGACGTCTATGTGGATATGGAAGAAGACATGCATATATCAGCACTAGTTAGAGTTAAGATGTCCACGACGTTAAAACCCCAGTCGGTTAATTTGATACAGGCAAAGGTGAAGAGAAACCCATATTATGTGGCAGGAAACACAGTCAGAATCACTGAGTTGCAAGAGGAAGTAATTGATGAGCCTGGTTTGGAAGTTCCGGATGGAATAATAGAGTTAGATAAACATTTAACTTTTCCAGTGATGGTTATTAATAACACAGGTAGAGAAATTAAATTATACAGAGGATGTGTAGTAGCTAAACTGGAACATAACATTAGTGATATATTGGCAACTGATAGAGTAGAAATGCAGCGAGCAAACTATTCACAAACTTCTAGTGAAAGAGTTAATAACAGACGCGGACGCGGAAGTAGAGGAAACGCACAAATGGATGAATTGATCCATCCATTCAGAAGAAATACAGCCCAAATACATTCACTAGATAAAAAGACAAGGGAACAAGAATTGTTGGCACAGTTAAAGGCTCCACCAGAAAATAAAAAAGTATTGGAACAACTTATAAAAGAAAATCAAGATGTATTTGCAATTAATGATTTAGAATTGGGAAGGACAAAAACAGTTACAATGGAAATAGATACGGGAGACCATCCGCCAATTAGTTTAAAACCATATAGAACTCCCTTAAGAAATAGAGAAATTGTCGAAAAAGCAATAGAAGATATGTTGAAAGCAGGAATAATCACAAGATCAAAGTCAGAGTGGTCATCTCCGATTGTAATTGTGGCCAAACCTGATGGTTCAAGTCGGTTCTGCTGCGACTATCGGGCGTTGAACAAAATCACCAAGAATGTAGCGTACCCACTGCCGGTGATTGATGACATTTTAGGGTTGCTTAATGGCTCTACATTTTTTACGACACTAGACGCAAGATCAGGGTTCTGGTGTATCCCGATGTCGGCAGACGCGCAAAAGAAGAGTGCTTTCTGTACTCATATGGGTTCTTATGAATTTTTACGAATGCCATTCTGGGGTTCGGACGGCTCCATCTCACTACATGCTGTTAATAAATGAAGTACTAGAGGGTATGCAAAAGTTTGCCCTAGCATACATAGACGATATTCTTATCTTTACGGCAGGCGATGTGCAAGATCACTTAAAACATGTAAGGTTAGTTTTTGACAGATTAAGAGTACATGATGTTAAATTAAAGCTTAGTAAATGTGAGTTTTTAAAAACAGAAACAAAATATTTGGGATATATTATAAATAGAGACGGAATTAAACCAGACCAAGACAAGATAAAGTTTATTAAAGAATTACCTCCTCCAACTAACGTGAAAGAAGTGCGTGCGTTTATAGGAACTTGTGGGTTTTATAGGCGGTTCATTCCAGCGTTTTCAAAGATAGCAGAACCAATTACTAATTTAACGGGCAAATACGCTAGATTTAAGTGGGATGATGAGTGTCAAAAAGCATTCGATTTTTTAAAAAACAGTTTAACAGTGGTACCGCTATTGACGCATCCAGATTTGAATAAACAGTTAATACTATATACAGATGCTTCTGATAATGCTATAGGAGCGTGTTTGGTTCAGCCATATGAAGGAAAAGAGTCTGGAATACCAGGGGTTAAAAATGAAAGGCCAATTTATTTCTTGTCTCATAAGCTTAGCAGGTCGCAACGGAAATGGTCTACTATTGAGAAGGAGGCTTATGCAATACACTACGCTCTTCAGAAACTAGATTATTACTTACATAATGCAAATTTTGTTATTAGAACTGACCATATGCCTTTAAAGTCTCTTTTAGAAGCTCCAGTGCAGAACAGGAAAATACAGACCTGGGCGTTGAATCTACAGGGGTACAATGCCAGAGTGGAATATATTCCAGGTAGGATTAACACGTGTGCTGACTTATTATCTAGGATCCCCTACCCACAGTCGTCAGGTGACACAGAAGATGAAGGAGAACCAGAGATCGACGACCGAAACTGGCAAGTAAATATTTTAGATTCTGCCATAATAAATGGAGAAGACTTTGAGAGTTTACCATCGGATCATGAGGCTGAACAGAGTGGAAGAAGACCCACATTTAGCACAATTTAGTATGAAAGAAGAACAGGAATTAGATCCAAAAGTCTTACAAATAAAACAGAAGTTAAAAGAAACAGAAGAGAACAAATATAAGAAAAATTATTTAGTGTTACAAGAGGACGAGCAGTTATATTACATGTGTGAAAGGAATGAACAGCTAAGGAAATATATTCCAAAACATTTGGAAAATGAAGTTTTAAAAGCATATCATGATGAGAATGGTCATCTCGGTCGTGATAAATTGGTGAAAGCACTTACGAGTAAATATTATTGGCCGAATTTATTTAGATCTGCTTGCAAATATGTGGATACGTGTGAAAGATGCAGGTTAAGGAATATGAAAACAATTAAGTGTCCTTTACAAGATACAGATATTCCTCAGTTTCCTATGCAGAAAATTAGTTTAGATATATCGGGTCCTCACCCTAGAACATTGTCAGGGAACGTGTATTTAATTCATATAGTAGACGTCTACAGCCTTTGGCCGGAAGTTTATGCAATCCCAGATAAGAGCGCTGATACTGTCATTAATATTTTTTTACAGGAGTTCGTACCAAGATTTAGTTGTCCACAGGTTATTCTCACGGATAATGGTAGAGAATTTGTGAATAAGAAATTTGAAAAATTGTTGAAAGATTTAAATATAAAACATGTAAAGACCTCATACTATAGACCTTCTTCAAATGCTAAAAACGAACGACAACATCGGACATTATATGATATTATAGCAAAGATTGTGGATGAACATGAAAAAGACTGGGATTTATTTTTAGGACCAGCGCCATACGCACAAATCAAAATGAGAGCACAGGCTTTTCACCATTCTATTTAATACACGGGAGAGAACCAATACTACCAATAGATAATCTGTTAAAACCAAGACGGAAGTATATGGGAGAAGACTTTCAGGAGACCATTATACAAGAAATGCATAAAGCACACATGAGGTTGAAGAATAATATAGTTAAAGCTAGAGAAAGACAGAAAAAGTACAAAAACCTGAATACAAAGTTACAGGAGTTTAAAGTAGGAGATAGAGTTTATTACAAAAAGCATAGAAGGAACTCTAAGTTTGATGATCGTTGGGTCCCAGGTTATTATGTTATAGAAAGGCTAGGAAATGTGTCGTATAGTATCAAGAACCAGGTGACGGGACATGTAGCAAGGGCACACATGGAACACTTAAGAAGAGATGATGATGAGAAGGAAAATAATAATTATAATAATAATTATTATTCAGACACCGGAAACTTAGATGAACGAGTTGTCAGGGGGACTACAATAACCCCAGCTTTTAGAAAAGATCCGACACACAGTCAGTTAAAAACGGCTCCAGGTTACGATGATACTCAGGAACAAACAATACCGAAAACGATAGTAGGAGAAAAGTTGAATGAGAGTCATTGTGATAGTATAGAATCTATGGAAGAGGAAATAGGTGCTCCATTTAAGAATACTAGACAAGCAACAAAAAGAAGAATGGATAAACAAAGAGAAAGAGAAGTGAAAAGACAGAGGAGAATTAGAGAGTATTCAACAAGCGGTGAAGATATGCCTTTACTGGAAAGGTCCTTAAGAAATAATGATAGACAAATTAGATGGGATATTGAACGGAAGAGATTAGCGGCTGCTAACGAGAGACATACAGATGAAGAAGAAGAAATGGATGAGAAGTCAGAGTCAATTAGTAGTATGGAGGAAGATGATAGATTATACGGGGAGGAGGATATTGATGTAGAGATAGCATTGATACAGAGAAACTTGGAGTTGTTGAAGAAGTGGAAACGTAAGAGATAAATTGATAGAGAATATTGCAGATAGCAAGATGTAAGTTTCAGGCTTTAAGGAAAGAGATACTTGATGAAGTGTGTGAGACGGTGGAAATGGAAAAGGCTTCTGTTGATACTTTTTATAAATGATCTGGAGGAGTAGTCAAGCAATGGATGTAGGTTCGACTGAGGTATATATATATTTTTTCTCTCAGTGACGGAATTGCTGGTTGATATTATGTTTTGGTTTCTTATTGGATGGATAAGTTAGTCAATGGTACAGCAGGTAGATGTACTATATAGTAAATAGACAAGTTTTTATTGGTGCTAGGAATACCGTGGTGTATGGTAATGATTAAGTAGTTATAGGAATATGTCCACGAGAAGCAATTGGGGTGTAGATAATACGGCCATTGTTAGTTAAAGACTTATATGAAAAGAACAGATATTGTTTTAAGTTAGAATTTGGTCTGTAAATAACAGATATAGATATATATAGACCTGGCGGTGAATTGTTTCAGTTTCTTGCTTATAAAAACAATGGAGTGACTTGAGTGAATAGATATGACTTACGTTGATTCGTATAGGAGGAAAATTTTGCTTGGTTACTTTAAGTAGCTAATTCTATGTGAATTATAATTTTTTTGAAGAACTTCTCTTTAGCGAGAAGACACTTGTTTTATTGAGTCTGAGTTTGTAATGCCTCATATATAATGTTTTTTTTGCTTGATTTAATCCTTTGAAATGATTGTTATAATTTGATTTTGGAATTTTAGGGTTGTTGTGTTCATAAAATACAAACTATTGGTCCATAAAAGAGACCAGTGGTGTTAGGTAGACTAGAATATTTCCTTTTGAGTTAATAAGATACATGTTATATTGTTTTAAAATGTGTTTTTCTTTGATTGAGTTGGGGGGGTATAATATTTGGTTTTGATTTTGTTTAATTAAGTGGTTTTGTGTATTAGATTACCTCGTTATATATTTAATTAAGTAAATTTAATTTTTCATGGTGTTGGCTGGAATAAGGAATAATATGAGGGCTAATAGAGAGACACATACTGAGGGCTAATAGAGAGACATATAGATAGTCGGCATGAAGAGGTTCTTATGGATATGAAGTATTAGAAAATAGGAGCTGCATTAAAGTCAGCATTATAGGAAGAAAAAGGAGGGGGGAGACTGTGAATGGCAGCATATAAGCGGGAGTGTTTATATAAATATTATGCGATGTGAGGGGGCAAGATATAGGAGCTGGGAAATACCAGCGTTTATTGAATTAAAAATGTTCATGGAATATGAACATTGGCTTGTGGTAAAGGATGAGGTAACGGAAATATAGACAAGATTGTGGATGGCAATATAAATGTTGAATATATAAATGTTGAGAAAACTTATGTCAACTTGATTTATAGAGAACAAAGATCTATTTCATAAGATGTATTTAAAAAAATTGTTGTACAAAATTTTTTTTATTGGCAAGGGAGGTAAATGTGATTGTGTGGACTGCATTACTTTATGTAAATGTGATCATGTTGACTTTTCATCCTTTATGCTTTTCACTGGGTGCGCACCCCTTCTTTACTTTTTCTAAATACGTTGTTTCTACGTTATTTCTGTTTGTCCTGTGTTGTGAAAGAGTGAGGGATTTCATAATACCATGTGTACAATAACGATTATACGAGCTATTATTCTTATGATATGTATATTTGATACAGGAACGTGAGGAGCCAAGAAAGAGCCAGAAATATATATAGTGGATTACTATATGGTTTGGGGAAATAGATTGGTTTACTTAAAATAAAGTGGTTTGGAGAGATTAGGAGAACTGTGAGGACTAAAGAAAGGGAAGAATGAGTGTTTAGTTAAAAGGGTAACCATATGTGGTATGATGTATTGTATAAAGTTGAGATTTATAGAGGCAGAAACGAAGAAGAAGGTTATAGTGGGTTACTAGATGACAATATGACAGGGAGAAGGGTTAAAGGATATAATATTTACTCAAATTTGAGTTAGTTTGGGGAAGATTAGAGGAAATGTGGGAGGTAAGGAAAAAGAGGGAATAGAGTAAGGGAATTGGGAGTAAAGAATTTTTCCTTTACAAGAAAAATTCTTTAGAAAAACATAGGGAGGTGTAACAGTAGTTGGGTAATTGGTGTTAGGTGGGAAAAGACTACAGCACGATTGAGCATCGAGATGGAATGAGAGGAGGGATGCTCAAGTCGTGACGTAGTGGGTTGTTAGGAGTTTTACATCTAGAGACAGAACTGGGAGGACGCCATATTAGGTCCAGGTGTCATCAAGAAGAAATAAACTATTTATAAAGAACCAATTGAGTCAGTTCGTCTTCACTGAGTTCGCATTGTTACATAAGGCGAAATGGTGCCGTGACCAGGATGCTTAGTTGGAGATTGTCGCGGCGGGAGTCACAAACCACTATTTACGTCGACAATTAGAAGAAACTCGAAGAGCTAGCTTCAAAATGTAAAAAGTCCTTGTTCTGCTCAAACCAATTGTCCGGAGAAAGAGGTATTTCAGCACGATTCTACACGCAAGTTGAACGTAAACCAAAGAAGTTAAGAAAGATGGCCAATATTGTTTGCGAGAATTACAGCAGCCAAAAGCCCGGCTAGGGGTGGTTGTCTGTAATTAGTTATTAAGATCTTCGCTGTACGGACCTGCTGTCAAAATTTTCAGCTGTACAGGCGGTACTTGTCAAGAAAAGCATGAAAACCAGTTTGCTATAATGGAGTGCGGTGCCTGCGAGTGTCATCATCCTGCTGAAAGTCGATCCAGTTTGGTCGTAGTGTCGAACGAACAAGAATTCTGCTGAAGATCGATTCCGGGTCATCATGCTACTGAAGGTCAATCCAGTCTGAGCATTGTTTCAGGTGAGCAAGAAGTTTCTAATAACTTTATCAAGTTGAATACTCGCCTCCAACCAAAATTTCAGAGGTTACTCAAAAGAAACAAAAACTTTAGGACTTACGTGACTACAATTCAAAATTTTTACATGTTGAGTTCGGACAACTTATGTCATCAAAACAAAATAATGGAAAAGACCATTAACAATCAGGACAGCAGCTAAGTGGCTCATTCTTTCATTGATTGGCCCATGTTTTGTTTGACGCAGTCAGACTATCTCTAGGCCGCTGGCTGATCCTTTTGGGCTCTGTTACCTCTGAGTCCTTCTCAAAACGTCGATGATGTACCCCACCCGGGGCGAAGTCAGAAGCCAGAAATCTGGTAGGGACCCAACCAGGGGTTGAAGATATGGAGGCATCCTAAGAAGAGTAACTACCTGAAGAAACGGGATTCCTTGGAAGAAGAGACCACCTGAACTGCGCGATTGATTTCAGCTAACGCAGACTCCTAGCGTGTGAATTCTACTTGACAGCGAACATAGAGGAATACGGGAATACGTTTTTTTTGGCTCGAGAACAGAGAATAGCAGAGAATAGGGTAACCAGTAAACCTATTAACCAGGTGAACTTGCTGTAGAAGGTAATATTTCTTGTGTTGGTTGATTATAAGTGTGAAATTATTTGAAATTGTGATTGGTTGGTCTATACAATAATATTTCAGCATGACGGAACAGGGTTCATTAGCACAAGTGTTGACGGGAGTGGGGACAGTGATAGATAGACTTAATACGGTCATGAAACAACAAGGAATGGCAACTGAAATTGTTAAGTTTAGTGGACAGGCCAGAGAGTTTAAGAAATGGATAACTTCCATAGAAAAATATGCGTATTTGGTATCTGCATCAGATGAAGAGAAAATGAGACAAGTAGAAATGGCAATAACAGGTTAAATAGGAATGTTGAAGATAGACACAGAAATTTTACAGGCACAGGAACGCAGGGAAACGGGCGCCCTACCTATTAAATAGGACCTGTAGTAGGAGAGAAAATAATAAGGTCCCAAGGGTTAAAGAACATGTTAATAATAGGTATAGTACGACGAACAGAGAATATTTTCAACTAGATGAAGTCAAACAATTTATAGAAAATAAAACAGATTATAGCTCATGTATAATAGAAATAGGAAAGTATAGAATTCGTACATTAATTGATTCGGGAGCTCAGGTTAGTGTGGTAAAAGAAAGTTTTCTATACAAAATAGTGAGAAATTGTAGAATATTTAAGAGTCATAATAATCTTCACTCTGTTACAGGACAGAATTTACAAGTAATTGGACAAACAATGATAAATTTTAAGTTAGGAGGGGTCAACGTAAGACATCTTTTTCATGTAGTGAAGGGTTTAAATAGAAACATGCTGATAGGAAGAGATTTTTTAATAAAAAATGGAGTAAGACTTTTCTTTGATTTACATAAATTAAAATTCAAGGACGTCTATGTGGATATGGAAGAAGACATGCATATATCAGCACTAGTTAGAGTTAAGATGTCCACGACGTTAAAACCCCAGTCGGTTAATTTGATACAGGCAAAGGTGAAGAGAAACCCATATTATGTGGCAGGAAACACAGTCAGAATCACTGAGTTGCAAGAGGAAGTAATTGATGAGCCTGGTTTGGAAGTTCCGGATGGAATAATAGAGTTAGATAAACATTTAACTTTTCCAGTGATGGTTATTAATAACACAGGTAGAGAAATTAAATTATACAGAGGATGTGTAGTAGCTAAACTGGAACATAACATTAGTGATATATTGGCAACTGATAGAGTAGAAATGCAGCGAGCAAACTATTCACAAACTTCTAGTGAAAGAGTTAATAACAGACGCGGACGCGGAAGTAGAGGAAACGCACAAATGGATGAATTGATCCATCCATTCAGAAGAAATACAGCCCAAATACATTCACTAGATAAAAAGACAAGGGAACAAGAATTGTTGGCACAGTTAAAGGCTCCACCAGAAAATAAAAAAGTATTGGAACAACTTATAAAAGAAAATCAAGATGTATTTGCAATTAATGATTTAGAATTGGGAAGGACAAAAACAGTTACAATGGAAATAGATACGGGAGACCATCCGCCAATTAGTTTAAAACCATATAGAACTCCCTTAAGAAATAGAGAAATTGTCGAAAAAGCAATAGAAGATATGTTGAAAGCAGGAATAATCACAAGATCAAAGTCAGAGTGGTCATCTCCGATTGTAATTGTGGCCAAACCTGATGGTTCAAGTCGGTTCTGCTGCGACTATCGGGCGTTGAACAAAATCACCAAGAATGTAGCGTACCCACTGCCGGTGATTGATGACATTTTAGGGTTGCTTAATGGCTCTACATTTTTTACGACACTAGACGCAAGATCAGGGTTCTGGTGTATCCCGATGTCGGCAGACGCGCAAAAGAAGAGTGCTTTCTGTACTCATATGGGTTCTTATGAATTTTTACGAATGCCATTCTGGGGTTCGGACGGCTCCATCTCACTACATGCTGTTAATAAATGAAGTACTAGAGGGTATGCAAAAGTTTGCCCTAGCATACATAGACGATATTCTTATCTTTACGGCAGGCGATGTGCAAGATCACTTAAAACATGTAAGGTTAGTTTTTGACAGATTAAGAGTACATGATGTTAAATTAAAGCTTAGTAAATGTGAGTTTTTAAAAACAGAAACAAAATATTTGGGATATATTATAAATAGAGACGGAATTAAACCAGACCAAGACAAGATAAAGTTTATTAAAGAATTACCTCCTCCAACTAACGTGAAAGAAGTGCGTGCGTTTATAGGAACTTGTGGGTTTTATAGGCGGTTCATTCCAGCGTTTTCAAAGATAGCAGAACCAATTACTAATTTAACGGGCAAATACGCTAGATTTAAGTGGGATGATGAGTGTCAAAAAGCATTTGATTTTTTAAAAAACAGTTTAACAGTGGTACCGCTATTGACGCATCCAGATTTGAATAAACAGTTAATACTATATACAGATGCTTCTGATAATGCTATAGGAGCGTGTTTGGTTCAGCCATATGAAGGAAAAGAGTCTGGAATACCAGGGGTTAAAAATGAAAGGCCAATTTATTTCTTGTCTCATAAGCTTAGCAGGTCGCAACGGAAATGGTCTACTATTGAGAAGGAGGCTTATGCAATACACTACGCTCTTCAGAAACTAGATTATTACTTACATAATGCAAATTTTGTTATTAGAACTGACCATATGCCTTTAAAGTCTCTTTTAGAAGCTCCAGTGCAGAACAGGAAAATACAGACCTGGGCGTTGAATCTACAGGGGTACAATGCCAGAGTGGAATATATTCCAGGTAGGATTAACACGTGTGCTGACTTATTATCTAGGATCCCCTACCCACAGTCGTCAGGTGACACAGAAGATGAAGGAGAACCAGAGATCGACGACCGAAACTGGCAAGTAAATATTTTAGATTCTGCCATGATAAATGGAGAAGACTTTGAGAGTTTACCATCGGATCATGAGGCTGAACAGAGTGGAAGAAGACCCACATTTAGCACAATTTAGTATGAAAGAAGAACAGGAATTAGATCCAAAAGTCTTACAAATAAAACAGAAGTTAAAAGAAACAGAAGAGAACAAATATAAGAAAAATTATTTAGTGTTACAAGAGGACGAGCAGTTATATTACATGTGTGAAAGGAATGAACAGCTAAGGAAATATATTCCAAAACATTTGGAAAATGAAGTTTTAAAAGCATATCATGATGAGAATGGTCATCTCGGTCGTGATAAATTGGTGAAAGCACTTACGAGTAAATATTATTGGCCGAATTTATTTAGATCTGCTTGCAAATATGTGGATACGTGTGAAAGATGCAGGTTAAGGAATATGAAAACAATTAAGTGTCCTTTACAAGATACAGATATTCCTCAGTTTCCTATGCAGAAAATTAGTTTAGATATATCGGGTCCTCACCCTAGAACATTGTCAGGGAACGTGTATTTAATTCATATAGTAGACGTCTACAGCCTTTGGCCGGAAGTTTATGCAATCCCAGATAAGAGCGCTGATACTGTCATTAATATTTTTTTACAGGAGTTCGTACCAAGATTTAGTTGTCCACAGGTTATTCTCACGGATAATGGTAGAGAATTTGTGAATAAGAAATTTGAAAAATTGTTGAAAGATTTAAATATAAAACATGTAAAGACCTCATACTATAGACCTTCTTCAAATGCTAAAAACGAACGACAACATCGGACATTATATGATATTATAGCAAAGATTGTGGATGAACATGAAAAAGACTGGGATTTATTTTTAGGACCAGCGCCATACGCACAAATCAAAATGAGAGCACAGGCTTTTCACCATTCTATTTAATACACGGGAGAGAACCAATACTACCAATAGATAATCTGTTAAAACCAAGACGGAAGTATATGGGAGAAGACTTTCAGGAGACCATTATACAAGAAATGCATAAAGCACACATGAGGTTGAAGAATAATATAGTTAAAGCTAGAGAAAGACAGAAAAAGTACAAAAACCTGAATACAAAGTTACAGGAGTTTAAAGTAGGAGATAGAGTTTATTACAAAAAGCATAGAAGGAACTCTAAGTTTGATGATCGTTGGGTCCCAGGTTATTATGTTATAGAAAGGCTAGGAAATGTGTCGTATAGTATCAAGAACCAGGTGACGGGACATGTAGCAAGGGCACACGTGGAACACTTAAGAAGAGATGATGATGAGAAGGAAAATAATAATTATAATAATAATTATTATTCAGACACCGGAAACTTAGATGAACGAGTTGTCAGGGGGACTACAATAACCCCAGCTTTTAGAAAAGATCCGACACACAGTCAGTTAAAAACGGCTCCAGGTTACGATGATACTCAGGAACAAACAATACCGAAAACGATAGTAGGAGAAAAGTTGAATGAGAGTCATTGTGATAGTATAGAATCTATGGAAGAGGAAATAGGTGCTCCATTTAAGAATACTAGACAAGCAACAAAAAGAAGAATGGATAAACAAAGAGAAAGAGAAGTGAAAAGACAGAGGAGAATTAGAGAGTATTCAACAAGCGGTGAAGATATGCCTTTACTGGAAAGGTCCTTAAGAAATAATGATAGACAAATTAGATGGGATATTGAACGGAAGAGATTAGCGGCTGCTAACGAGAGACATACAGATGAAGAAGAAGAAATGGATGAGAAGTCAGAGTCAATTAGTAGTATGGAGGAAGATGATAGATTATACGGGGAGGAGGATATTGATGTAGAGATAGCATTGATACAGAGAAACTTGGAGTTGTTGAAGAAGTGGAAACGTAAGAGATAAATTGATAGAGAATATTGCAGATAGCAAGATGTAAGTTTCAGGCTTTAAGGAAAGAGATACTTGATGAAGTGTGTGAGACGGTGGAAATGGAAAAGGCTTCTGTTGATACTTTTTATAAATGATCTGGAGGAGTAGTCAAGCAATGGATGTAGGTTCGACTGAGGTATATATATATTTTTTCTCTCAGTGACGGAATTGCTGGTTGATATTATGTTTTGGTTTCTTATTGGATGGATAAGTTAGTCAATGGTACAGCAGGTAGATGTACTATATAGTAAATAGACAAGTTTTTATTGGTGCTAGGAATACCGTGGTGTATGGTAATGATTAAGTAGTTATAGGAATATGTCCACGAGAAGCAATTGGGGTGTAGATAATACGGCCATTGTTAGTTAAAGACTTATATGAAAAGAACAGATATTGTTTTAAGTTAGAATTTGGTCTGTAAATAACAGATATAGATATATATAGACCTGGCGGTGAATTGTTTCAGTTTCTTGCTTATAAAAACAATGGAGTGACTTGAGTGAATAGATATGACTTACGTTGATTCGTATAGGAGGAAAATTTTGCTTGGTTACTTTAAGTAGCTAATTCTATGTGAATTATAATTTTTTTGAAGAACTTCTCTTTAGCGAGAAGACACTTGTTTTATTGAGTCTGAGTTTGTAATGCCTCATATATAATATGTTTTTTTTTGCTTGATTTAATCCTTTGAAATGATTGTTATAATTTGATTTTGGAATTTTAGGGTTGTTGTGTTCATAAAATACAAACTATTGGTCCATAAAAGAGACCAGTGGTGTTAGGTAGACTAGAATATTTCCTTTTGAGTTAATAAGATACATGTTATATTGTTTTAAAATGTGTTTTTCTTTGATTGAGTTGGGGGGGTATAATATTTGGTTTTGATTTTGTTTAATTAAGTGGTTTTGTGTATTAGATTACCTCGTTATATATTTAATTAAGTAAATTTAATTTTTCATGGTGTTGGCTGGAATAAGGAATAATATGAGGGCTAATAGAGAGACACATACTGAGGGCTAATAGAGAGACATATAGATAGTCGGCATGAAGAGGTTCTTATGGATATGAAGTATTAGAAAATAGGAGCTGCATTAAAGTCAGCATTATAGGAAGAAAAAGGAGGGGGGAGACTGTGAATGGCAGCATATAAGCGGGAGTGTTTATATAAATATTATGCGATGTGAGGGGGCAAGATATAGGAGCTGGGAAATACCAGCGTTTATTGAATTAAAAATGTTCATGGAATATGAACATTGGCTTGTGGTAAAGGATGAGGTAACGGAAATATAGACAAGATTGTGGATGGCAATATAAATGTTGAATATATAAATGTTGAGAAAACTTATGTCAACTTGATTTATAGAGAACAAAGATCTATTTCATAAGATGTATTTAAAAAAATTGTTGTACAAAATTTTTTTTATTGGCAAGGGAGGTAAATGTGATTGTGTGGACTGCATTACTTTATGTAAATGTGATCATGTTGACTTTTCATCCTTTATGCTTTTCACTGGGTGCGCACCCCTTCTTTACTTTTTCTAAATACGTTGTTTCTACGTTATTTCTGTTTGTCCTGTGTTGTGAAAGAGTGAGGGATTTCATAATACCATGTGTACAATAACGATTATACGAGCTATTATTCTTATGATATGTATATTTGATACAGGAACGTGAGGAGCCAAGAAAGAGCCAGAAATATATATAGTGGATTACTATATGGTTTGGGGAAATAGATTGGTTTACTTAAAATAAAGTGGTTTGGAGAGATTAGGAGAACTGTGAGGACTAAAGAAAGGGAAGAATGAGTGTTTAGTTAAAAGGGTAACCATATGTGGTATGATGTATTGTATAAAGTTGAGATTTATAGAGGCAGAAACGAAGAAGAAGGTTATAGTGGGTTACTAGATGACAATATGACAGGGAGAAGGGTTAAAGGATATAATATTTACTCAAATTTGAGTTAGTTTGGGGAAGATTAGAGGAAATGTGGGAGGTAAGGAAAAAGAGGGAATAGAGTAAGGGAATTGGGAGTAAAGAATTTTTCCTTTACAAGAAAAATTCTTTAGAAAAACATAGGGAGGTGTAACAGTAGTTGGGTAATTGGTGTTAGGTGGGAAAAGACTACAGCACGATTGAGCATCGAGATGGAATGAGAGGAGGGATGCTCAAGTCGTGACGTAGTGGGTTGTTAGGAGTTTTACATCTAGAGACAGAACTGGGAGGACGCCATATTAGGTCCAGGTGTCATCAAGAAGAAATAAACTATTTATAAAGAACCAATTGAGTCAGTTCGTCTTCACTGAGTTCGCATTGTTACACACCGCCCTTTTCTGGCGTGAATAAAGGCGTTTTGTTATTGATTTGGAGCATCCATCCCAGATTGTGGAGCAATAATCAATATGTGCTTGTATGTGGGAAGTATAGAATATCTTGTGTTTTCATCGAGGAAATTTTTAATTTTGGCAAGTTGGTATACGTTATTGGCTATTTGTTTAACTAGAGCATGAACATGGGAATTAAAGGATAGATTTTGATCTATAATAAGACTTAGTGCCTTGTGCTCGGTAGCACTTTCTATAGGCATGCTACCAATGTGCAGCTGAAGAGTTCTCTGCGAGTTTAGAGTGTGAAGTCTTTGCCTGGTTCCTATTAACATAGATTTTGTTTTAGAAATGTTAATTTGCATGCGGTTTGCATGACTCCAGTTAACTACACTATTTATTTCCTATTGCAAGGATAATTCTAGTACATTACGATCAATGGCGTTTGTATATACTGTGCAGTCGTCTGCAAATAGATCGCAGGGCGATGACAGATATAAGGGAAGATCATTTATATAAATGGCAAATAACAGAGGGCCAAGTATAGGCCCCTGAGATACTCCAGTATTAATTGTAATGGCTTGGGATAGAGATTTATTGTGTGATACTACTTGTTTTCTGTCTAATAAAAATGAGTTTATTAATGTCACTATATTAAAGCTTACTTTCATTGTTTCTAGTTTTTTAATTAGGATAGTATGATCTATCATATCGAATGCTTTTCTAAAGTCTATAAAATCATTCATCATGTCTCACAGTGAGACGATGTGAAAACATGATACATAGTGAGACAATGTTACACAGTCAGATAAAGATACACGGTGAAATAATGATCACATTGAGATAAAGATATACTGTGAGACAAATGATACCAGTTAAGACAATGTTACATGGTGGGTCACACTGAGATAAAGATACACGGTGAGACAAACGATACCAGTTAAGACAATGTTACATGGTGAGACAATGATACATGGTGAGACAATGTTACACAGTGAGATAGATACATGGTGAAACAATGATACACATTGAGATAAAGATACACTGTGAGACCAATGACACCAGTTAAGACTGTTACACGGTGAGACAATGATACACGGTGAAACAATGATTCACATTGAGACAAAAATGCAGTGAGACAATGATATACAGTGAGGTAATGATACACATTGAGATAATGATACATAGTGAGACAATGATACAGAGTGAATGTTACACGGCGAGACATAATACAGTGAGACAATCACACACAATGAGACAATGTTCCATGGTGAGACAATGTTCCATGGTGAGACATAATACAGTGAGACAATCACACACAGTGAGAGTATGTTCCACGGTGAGACGTTACACAGTGAGAGAATGTTCCATGGTGAGACATAATACAGTGAGACAATCACACACAGTGAGAGAATGTTTCATGGTGAGAAATTACATAGTAAGAGAATGTTACACAGTGAGACAATGTTACACGATGAGACGTTACACAATGAGAGAATATTACACAGTGAGACTCTCACGATGTTCTTTATAATAACTGAGTGAGATGGTCGTTGTCTAGGTTACACTGCTCCTTGTATGTCACTATGGAGTGTAAGTTGAGCTAGCCACCTGTCTCACAATACAACTCACCCCCGCAGTACACATCCACCAGTCATTAACCCTTTACAAGGCATAGCGTCTGATTCCGGCCGATGCGAGAAAACGATCGTAGCGTCCGATTCCGGCCGATACTATTATGCATTGTAAAATCGCGACCTCTCGGCTTTCCGACACTTCCGACGGCTACTTTCGCTTTCGCCTACAGCTTGACAACGTGGCCGCAATTTGTAATCGCGATAGTATCAATTTGAACGGACTTTTAAGGACAATTTTTGATAGTTTTCGGGATTTTTACGCTGTTTTTCAAAAAGGATTTCGGCGATTCTTCAAGTGATAGCCGAGATTTCGCTAGGTTCATTTTAAATGACATTAAATGGCACAAAGTTGACTATTAATCGGAGCTAGATATCAGTGCAAAGCGTTACTTTGCATTAGCAGTCATGAGTCAGACTTTAAAGAAAGTGATTATGATTTTGAAAATGTGTTTGTATATTGCCGTATAGGTGACGGAAAATCACAAACAACATGCCGTATTTCGTAAATATTTGTGTTCATGTATGGATTACCGGCAACAATCACGTGAGTAACATATTCTGCATGCTTTTCCCTTCATTGTGTTGTTTATTTAACTAAAATCGGTTGACTAACACCTTATTTGTGATGTTTTTACTAACGCGACCCGAACTTTTTCCAAACCTGAAAAAATCTTGCCCGTTCAGGGCTACAAAATGGACAAGCGTCTGCCCTGTAAAGGGTTAAACGAAATTGAGTTGGCGCACATAATCCTTTAATGCAGAAAGAACATGGACAAACGGAACATAATTCTATATCCAGAAACAATATAATCCATAGAATATATATATCCTCCTCACAACTTAACCAGCACACATTACTGCCTTCTCAAGGCCTTATTAATCTCCAATTCACAAGACAGTTATCCAGCTACTATCCACGGCTGGATCTCACACAATACAACCCACACACTGGGTCTAGCTCCACTAACTATCCAACCCACTTTGGGTTCAGGCCTCCCTTAACTATCCAACCCACTTTGGGTTTAGGCCTCCATTAACTATACAAACCCCACTGGGTTTTAGGCCTGCCTTCAAAACTCGGAGAACAACACCACACAGGACGGAGGTCTCCAACTTAGAACACCGACCAGCTCCGAGTCCAAAACATCAACTCTCTACACGACCCGACCCGCAGTCGGTCTCAGCTTCAACTGCCGCCGTCAATGTTTTCCACTGTCTTTTAACCCTACTGTGTAGCCCCTCCCTGGGCTCCCCACAACATTACACCCCAGCCTAAAACTCTCTCTCTCCCCATCCACACTAGCTGGCTGAAAACCCCTTCACACCCCTTAACTCACTGTCTCCAACATTCGTCTATTCTTTCTCATGCCCGGTCACTTGTTTATGTACTAGCAAGGTCATTCTCCTTAATGTCAGTGAACCCAGGCATATGTCATTACGCCCACCTCAAAAGAAAACATCGTTTTCAAATGTTGGGAGACTAATACTTATCAAATATGTGACCCAGACATATTGCCTGGGTAGCCCTAAGTAAGACTCCATCTCACTTTAGGTACCACCCTAAATAATATATCAAATAATCCTAGGAAACTCCCATATTCCCCACACATCACTACAACCAGCTTTCCATCTTGTGTACCAATGGATGAGCTAATACATGGCATAATAATCCACATAACATAGAAAAGCATTATATTTATGTACCCGCAGGTCTATTAATATCTTCAATAACACACAAACCATGTAACTTTGCTAATAATGGCCTATGAATAAATGTCGAGGCGCTGTATTGCTTCTGTCTTCCATCCACTATCTGTAGAGTTTGTGTACCGACCATATATCAGGTGGTTCTTTTCTTGCATCAACCAACCTGATTCCTGTTGATGCTGTGTCTGCCCTTCATGTACCCATGCCTCATGTTTCCTATATCTTTAAAACATCTGTTTGCTAATCCTAATCCTGGTTCAGTGATGTCATTACCACTCTTTTGAACTGCCTTAACTTTGCTATCTGCATATTGTACTGTTACACTGGAGTCTCTGTTTAGTATGACCTCTTTATTAAATCCTGGCCAATATACCTGGCATCCTGCTTGATGCTGCTTACGCCTTACTCCTATGTGCCATGCCCATGCCCTATCCTGAGCTGTTCTAGTATATCGGTCTCTATGTACTAACGGTACTACTCATTGCCCATGTGCAGTTCCGCCATGTGAAAACCGGCGAGTGAGAACATTGTTCTTCCTTTCGAAGCACCATCTACCCTTCTTTGATTGTCTATGTTCTACTTTACTACACCCTTGGACACATTTGCCTATAGTAGCATCATGACTCTGGGAGTCACTAAAGTTATATTTGAAATCCATTCTCACCTGCTCAGCTGTACTATCCTTGTCCTAAGTCCCTGTTTGGTTATCCACTTCACGTGTCTCTTCTACTTCAGCTATACTCTCTAATTTTGGTTTTCTTTTGGTAACTACCTCGGTACTACTTAAACTATGTTTCTGGTCCCAAGAAACTACTTCTTCTGTACAGTCTTTCACTCCTGGCACATTTCCTATAATCAGATCTGCCACTGGTGAGTCTAGAACACACGCTGTCACTCTTCCTGAGATATATGGTGTTTTCACTGTATCACGCCTACTGGGTAGAATTCTACTGTCCCATTAAATGTAATGCATCTAACCTTTTTTCCTGTATAATCCGAGGGATCTACCAAACTTTTTCTAACCCCGATGGACGTACATCCGGAATCCATAATTGTTCATGCTGGTCTATCATTAACAAATCCATGGTGCAGCTTCAGACTTCCTCCATCATGCACTGCTGATCCTGCTTTAAGTGTGTGACCACATATTAAGACCGGCTGACCGTCTTTCTCAAACAGAGGTTTGCATCCACTACAATTCTCATTGTTAAGCGCCTCAATTACTTGGGCTGCATTAGAGTGCTCTGTTTCTCTCAACGTACATTGATAGCTGACATGCCCCTTTTTGCCACATTTGAAACAGATAAACTCCTTCCTTATGTTACTGGAACTTCGTAAGCAAGCATTGACGCAAAATAGTATAGTTGTTTCTTTCTTTAAAAGGTAAATTAAACATGGTATCTAGGGCCTTACCCGTTAGATATTCGCCCAGTCTAATGGCATATTCACCTTCTGGGATGCCTAACGCTTTCGCTGATGCTTCGAATCTGGACAGATAAGATTCCAGGTTGTCTCGGTCCGTAAAATATGACAGTTTTAGTCTCTGTGACGACTGCGAAGGTCTTCTACTTTCCTCACTTTGACCCTTCGATGATAGTTCTAATTTTCTGAGTGAAATTTCTGCTTCCATCTTAATCTTCTCTTTCTCGATTTCCACCGCATTTGTTTGTTTCAACTTTTCAATTTCTAGTTTCGCTTGTATCTCTCTCTCTTCTTGTAGACGCTTGTTTTCCATTTCAGCCTGTCTTTGTACTCTCTCAGCCTGTTTTTGATCTCTTTCCCATTGATTATATTTTTGCCTCTGCAAACTCCTGCAACTCTTTCCCCTTCAGGCCTAACCATTCACCTGCTTCAATATTGTCACAGTCCTGCACTCAGGCAAACCTCATCTGTACCTCACAAATATTAATAATATGCACAGATGTTTTCTCTACAATATTTATTCAGGCAAGCCTGACAATTCTCTAAGGCGTTCTTTGCCTGTACATAAATAGAGAATACTTATTAATCACATTACACAATGTATGAATTCACAACACACTCTCGCTAAACATTGCATGCGTTCATAGACAATAACTTAGAACCACGTCCAGTCAGAAAGCCGTCTGTCCCCCGTCTCCCGTAACTCAGCTCGCAGCTTGCCTACGCGGTCAAGCTCCCTCGTGGGGTGCGTGCTAATCCCTTTGCACGCAGCACAATCGTCTCTGCCTTCTAGAGTTCTGTTATACTTCACGTTGTCACGTCTACGTCTGCCGCCCCCTATTCCTGGGTCGGTCCCTCTATTGTCCTAACTATAACACGTTAAGTGTTCCCACCCGAGTCTAGTTATATCTATTATTACGTCCTGGCTTGGGTGCTGTCTCTATTCAGTCTATACTTTTTTAGACGTCCTGTCTCTATGTCCTGTAAGTCCTCACCCCTCTACTGTCACTAGTCTGTCTCAGTACAGTGTAGGACCTTGACATTGTCCCGTCATCCGACGCATTGCGTCACTAGATTAATGTAGTAGGTTTGACGCAATGTCGTCGTAGCATATAGAATTAGTCTGATCTAATTTAGTCAAGGGGTACACTGTTCTAATCTACGGTCCACTTCTGTCTTTCAATAAGTCTGGTCACAAGTTGTTGTATCCAGCCACTGGTTATAGATCAGCTTCACACATCTCCACTCTAAACAAGAGTCACTACATTACTCTCTTGGGAGCTGTGTTGAACCAGGGCGCGTTAACACAACTCAGCCCCTCAAAATATTGATTGACCAATATCCCAAAACAAATTGCTCCTGTTAAGGATGCAATACATGAATATAATTCATGGCTCCCGTGAAATGTACTTTCACTTCTCTTGTTAGTTGTGTGTATGCTGATGTTAGCCTATCTTGCTTTCGCGTGTAGCTAAATATTCACCTTGCCCTCCCAATCACTGCGAGTCTGTGGTGTCCCTTTGATCAAGTGTTCCGTCCCTTTGAAATCAACTGCTGTTTGTAAATTTATCTGTTTGTATTCCTGGTTGTCTGCGTGTAAATCTTTAATTTATGTGTTGCAATTAGGAACATAACCCTATGCCTATAATTGATGTATTAAGGTTTTCGAGCATCACGGATAGGCCAATGTTCGTCATAAAGTAAAGCGTATGCTTAATTCATGACGCATTTCGCCGATCCCGGATCCTAGAAAACAACTATTGCTTCAATGCAATAGTGGCTGTAACACACATGAAACTACACACATCACATGGTTTACACAGAGGACGCGGACGAGTCATAAAAACGCATGTGTGCGAAAAAATGCACAAATATTAATTCCAATATTTTACTTCTCTCATTCGTCCATTTACTCATCTCATTCTTCACTTTCTCGCACATTGTCAATTTTTTAAAATGTTTTTGTAATGAAAAATTAAAATCAGCTCGTTTTAAACAATACGGAGCCGAAAATAAAGTAGATTTCTCTATCACTTCGTTATATACAATTTTGAATGTGTTGGATAAGGCAATACAGTGAAAGCTAACTAAATGTAAATGTTTCTAACTAATCTAATGTCTACTTGGTTATACCAGTCAATAAATTGACGGTGTCTAACGTTACTATCATTCTACACAATGATGCTTAAGAAACTAACTATGGTATATAATCTAAGTTAAAAAAAATAACTACTAAGGGAAGTAAGTTAACTAAATGGTGGTTTATGATTTAAAGTCAAAAAAAAAAAATGTTATTAAATAAATAAAGGATGCTATTAAATTAAATAATGCAACTAATCTATTTAAGTAAATGATAATTGTAATAAACAAGATAATTTAAATTAAGTGAATGATGACTGATGTTAAATCTAAGTATATAATTAAATAAACTATCAATGTATGGATGTTTCTAAGGGAAGGTAATTAACTAAATTAAACACTTTAAGAAAAATGTGTTAGTTCCCTTAAATAAATTAATATCAATGTTTCTAAATCTATTTCTGAATTAATCTATTTTATTTCTAACTTAATCTAAATATATTACCTCGCCGTTTTAATTGGCTTCATTGGTAGTAGTCTCAATAGGGAACTATTTAATCTAATCTAATTATCTAAATATACATAAAATATACATTTATAACTATAAAACTACTGTAAAGGTGTCTAATCTAATTAAATAATAATATAGCTGCAATTGTTTTAAATAAGCTCACAGTTGGAGTATTAGTGGTTCTTCTATTACTACTAGTTCTACTACAATGAACCACTAAATAGCTTTAATGCAACTTCGTTAAAATACTATAATAATAATATTACATACATGTTATATGCACAGACATGTTATACAATCACTAAACTAACTAACTAATTGTAGGTCCAGGCGATGGTGATCACGACGTGTCGTTCCTCTGGGTTCTTCCTTACAATCGTCTATATACAATGTTAACTGCACTCTAAGTGACTCTGTAGCGTATCATAAAATGTTCACCATAGTATCACAGTTTATCTGTCCTAGTAGACTCTATAAATGTAATGTACTTGGTATATGGCATTACTAGAGTTCGTGGTAAGTTCACGTGTTAATATTTACATTGTCTTATCTTTTACCACTACTAGCACAGTACATATGTGAGCTACTTAGTGCTTAATGCAGATACCTATGGCAGTGCTACATCTGCCTTCTCCATCACTTCAATACCTGATGGTCTAGTCAAAAGGTCTGCAAGGTTATTATTACTTCCTTTAATGTGTTTAATGCTGAAGGAGTAATTCTGGAGAATCAAAGCCCAGCGATAGATTCTGTTTTTCGGCTGACCTTTCTCCATAATTACAAGGGGGGAGTTATCGGTCTCTATAATGAAGTAAGTTCCAGATAAGTATGTATGAAGCTTAGTTATACAATACACAATAGCGAGAGCTTCCACCTGAGACACATCATACCGTGATTCAGCTGTGGTAAGCTTACGGCTCAAATACATGATAGGATGGAGGATCTATTTGTGTTCTTGGAGTAGTACACCAGAGATCGTTGTTACACTGGCGTCACATCTAAGAATATATTGTAACTCAGGGTTAGGCAAGCGTAAGATGGGAACTCTGCTGAACATGTACTTTAATTCTGACATAGCATTCTGTAAAATAGCATCTGGAACGTTTATCTTCGCAGAAGATTTTAATAGGTCTGAAAATACACACGTTATTTGTGCAAAATTTGGGATAAATTTGCTGTAATAATTTACTAGCCCCAGCAAGCTTCTTACTTGCTTTTTTGTTGTTGGAATAGTAAGATTCAAAATTTTAGTAATAATTCTGTTGTCGGTCTTTAACTGGCCATTGGAAATTGTGTGGCCAAGGAAATCTATCTCCTCCAACGCCAACTCGACTTTTGCCGGTTTTACTGTCAGTCCAAACAACTTTATTCTGTCGAAAACGAGTCTTAAAGTTTGTTGATGTGTTGTCCAGTCTGTCGTATGGATGCATATGTCATCAATGTATGTCTGCACATTTATTACTCCATGGAGAAGTTCCCTAGTGAGGCGGACAAAAGTGGCAGGTGCGTTTCGAAGTCCAAAAGGAAGAAAAAGCCACTCATAAAGCCCTAAAGGTTTAGCAAATGCAGTAAAATGAACAGAATGTTTCTCCATCGGGATCTGCCAGTATACTTTCGTCAGGTCGAGTTTAGAAAAAATGATAGATGCTGACATATTTAGGATCAGATCGTCACATGATGGGATAGGCTCTGCGTCAACTTTAGTGATAGAATTTAATTTCCTGTAATCTATGCAGAGTCTCAAGGTGGAATCCTTCTTTTTTACCAGAACTATTGGAAATGAATACTCAGACTGGGATTTCTGGATTATCCCACAGGCTTCTAAGCTAACAATTTCTTTGTCTAAATTTTCCCTATAGTTCAAAGGGATAGAATAAGGTCGACATTTTATTGGAATATCATCTAGGAGAACAATGGAGTGTTGTATCCTATCTGTCCTACCTGGTGTGTCTGAGAAAATTTCCTTGTATTCTGTTAGTAATGCTGTTGTTTGCTGTTTCTGTTCATCTGTCATCGTAGGCCCTAAATGTATGTTGCTGAATGTTGTGTTGCTTTCTACCGTCGGTACTGGTAATTCAAAGTCATCGGTTCCAAATTGCTGTATGTAGCCGGGGCGCAGTGTTGGGGTGAGCGCCCAACATTGCTTAAATACCCCAATGGCTCGTGAATACATAACCTCTGCAGCAAAAGTCCAATTCCTGGCCTTCACGTGGCGGAACTGTTTTAACTAACAGGAGAAGGGGCGACGGTGAGTATCTGGCGCCGGAAAATAACCAGTGTGCTCTAGATGTGTATACACATACATGCATGTGCAGACACGTGTGTGCGTGTGTACACATCTAAACTCGAGTGAGACCACAGTCTGCTCTAGCAAAGGAAAGGTGCTGAAGACGGAGGCAACCAGCCAGGAGGCGCACCACAGAAATCAGGATGCCACGCAATTACGCAAAATGGAATATGTCGAATGCTATAGACATATTTCAAGCGAACGAAAGAAGAAGAAGAACAAAGTCATCTTCTTCTGTTTGGTTAATGACTGTGGCTGAAATGTGTTCGTCTCCTATATCGTTCACTAATGTGTTTGTTATTTGTTCGTCTGACGTCTGGTTCATTGGTATGGTTGCATCCTGTTGGTCTTTAGTCTCCTGTTGTTGTCTCATGTAATACGGTTTTAACATATTGATATGAAATATCTTGAGTTTGTTGTTCAAGGATATCTCATAGTCAACGTCTGAAATCTTTCTCACCACTTTAAATGGCCCTTGCCATGAAGTCAATAACAAATCACTCTTATCCGGCAATAGTAACAAAACATCCTGATTAGGCTCAAGTTGCAAGGTTTTTGCACCTTTATTAGCGTAATGCCGATACACCTCACCCTTCTGTTCCAAAGATGTTTTAGCTAAGACACATGCTTTTATGATTTTATCACGTGTCTCTGTGACTACCTCGTATGGTGATAGATGTTGTGGGGTATCTGAGGTGTCTGTTATCATCTCCTACTCCTGACAAACACTGGACCACATACAAATAATTGCGTAACACCCGAAAACAATATATATAAGACAATGAGAGCAAACAAAATGTCCAAATGGTTGGCCAACACAATGAAGTCTTCAGTTTGTTTGAAATAGTTTCCAATAATCGCCTGGAAAATGTCTGTCTGTAAATGTTCCTAAATGTCTACGCCGCTAAATCACAACAGAAAAATGTTCTTTTGATATGTTGTTACTTTCCCTGGACATGGTGACAACAAAGTAATAATCCAAACGTCTTGTCTCAGCCCAGTCCGTAACGTTATTATACCTTGGTTGCGGAGATGGTCCCTAGTTGTATCACATATGTGATAAATTCACGTTTAAAGACAAAGTTCAACAAAAAAAATGGCAGCAAATGTCCAGCGCTTTAACTCTGTAGTCAGTTCTTTTTGGCAACTGTATGAGACCATGTTTGCGGTGATGACACGTAATCATTCATTGTACAAATGTTTGCTCATGACAGAGTAATGATAACAAAGGGATTCAACACAAGGACGAACATAAAGTCTGGTTTTTGTTCAAAACACTTGTTTTGTTCATTCACGATTCACCTTCCCGACATATGAGTCATCTTGACAACCATAGGCCGTGGAAATTTCCTGAGTACCTTCACTCCATCCACCCCCGACTCATACTGTGACCTCAATTTCTCTTTATCACCGTCAGTGGGAAAAAAATCCTCAGTAACTTCGTACTGGTAAACAGCCTTGACTTGTCGACCTGCGACAACAGAGCGATTGCCTCACCACACACACCTGTCACTATCTTTGGATTTTCAATCCTGTCCTGTCCTACACACACCCATAGGACTGACCCGCTCCTGTCGTAAACAACTTTTTGTCCACACGACTTTTCACTTGTGCTGACTTCTTCTTGACCTGTCTGCGTTGATTCTCTGACGCAGCAACTAGCTTCAGCAATATTGTCTGGTATCAACTTTACCTGTAGTGACCTTCACGTGAACTGTTTTTCGTGGACAACCCTGTGTCCCGTAATCGCCTGTTTCCTGGGCTATTTCTGCATGTGTAATTTTTCCACGTGCGCTGACTAGTTTTTGATGTGCCGTGGTCGCCTTTCATGAACTGTCTGCTAGCTTGAGTATTCACTCTCGTCTGTCTGTGTTAATTATTTGGTGCACACACAAAAGGGTTGCCGTTAATCTCTTGAAGCAATAATGTCTAAATTGATGGAACGTAATCACCAGATAATAACTCTCTCTCTAAGCGACGAGCTCACAGATATCTCAATATATCACCGTGGTCCTTGATCGAATGTAGCCGTCAGAAAATCTTTACTAAGCGACGAGTTCTCAGATATCTCAGAATGACAACAATGTCTATAATGCAATGGGATTCTTGACCGGAGAGCCCTCAGATATCTCACGATGTTCTTTATAATAACTGAGTGAGCTGGTCATTGTCTAGGTTACACTGCTCCTTGTATGTCACTATGGAGTGTAAGTTGAGCTAGCCATCTGTCTCACAATACAACTCACCCCCGCAGTACACATCCACCAGTCATTAAACAAAATTGAGTTGGCGCACATAATCCTTTAATGCAGAAAGAACATGGACAAACGGAACATAATTCTATATCCAGAAACAATATAATCCATAGAATATATATATCCTCCTCACAACTTAACCAGCACACATTACTGCCTTCTCAAGGCCTTATTAATCTCCAATTCACAAGCCAGTTATCCAGCTACTATCCACGGCTGGATCTCACACAATACAACCCACACACTGGGTCTAGCCTCCACTAACTATCCAACCCACTTTGGGTTCAGGCCTCCCTTAACTATCCAACCCACTTTGGGTTTAGGCCTCCATTAACTATACAAACCCCACTGGGTTTTAGGCCTGCCTTCAAAACTCGGAGAACATCACACAGGATGGAGGTCTCCAACTTAGCCCACTGACCAGCTCCGAGTCCAAAACATCAACTCTCTACACGATCCGACCCGCAGTCGGTCTCAGCTTCAACTGCCCCTGTCAATGTTTTCCACTGTCTTTTAACCCTACTGTGTAGCCCCTCCCTAGGCTCCCCACAACATTACACCCCAGCCTAAAACTCTCTCTCTCCCCATCCACACTAGCTGGCTGAAAACCCCTTCACACCCCTTAACTCACTGTCTCCAACATTCGTCTATTCTTTCTCATGCCCGGTCACTTGTTTATGTACTAGCAAGGTCATTCTCCTTAATGTCAGTGAACCCAGGCATATGTCAGAGACAATGTTCCACAGTGAGATGTTGCATGGTGAGACAATGTTACACAGTGAGAGAATGTTACACAGTGAGACAATGTTACATGGTGAGACGTTGCACAATGAGAGAATATTACACAGTGAGACAATGTTCCACGGTGAGACATTACACAGTGAGAGAATGTTACATGGTGAGACAATGTTCCGCAGTGAGACGTTACACAGTGAGAGAATGTTACATGGTGAGACAATGTTCCACGGTGAGACATTACACAGTGAGACAACGTTCCACAGTGAATGTTACAGTGAGAGAATGTTAAACAGTTGATTGATTGATTGATTGATTTAGGAATCGACATCACAGCATTCGGGGCATTCCTATAAGTGCACATATCATATGTTACACAGTGAGACAATGTTACATGGTGAGACGTTACACAGTGAGAATGTTACACGGTGAGACAATGTTACATGGTGAGACAA
Source organism: Cepaea hortensis (assembly GCA_963921405.1). NCBI lineage: Eukaryota > Metazoa > Mollusca > Gastropoda > Stylommatophora > Helicidae > Cepaea > Cepaea hortensis. Next base: position 1,185,939 of record OY992894.1, read on the forward strand.
CGTTCCAGTGAGAGAATGTTACACAGTGAGACAATGTTACATGGTGAGACGTTACACAGTGAAAATGTTAAACGGTGAGACAATGTTATATGGTGAGACAATGTTATATGGTGAGACAAAAATTACTTTAGTTTAGTCGACGGATCAACATCACAGCACATGAGTGTAACCCACAATTGCTCTATTCTACTCCTAACTCAAACCTGAGTTCAGAGAATCTCAGCTCAGTGCATGAACTCCTTGGCACCGGCGAGGATCCAGAAATGCTTTGGGTAGATTTTTAACTCAAAATTTTGCCCGGCAGCGCTGTTAGGCTACTCTTTTTCGATTTCCAACTGCCAAGGGATTTTTTATGTACGCAACAATACACACGGGCATCCAATCTCACTACCCAGAGACCAGGGGCAATTTTGTTACTATAAGTCCTAGAGACAATGTTATGCGGTAAGACAATGTTATGCAGTGAGACAATGTTATGCGGTAAGACAATATTACATGGTGAGAGACAATGTTACATGGTGAGACAATGTTATATGGTGAGACAATGTTATATGGTGAGAGACAATGTTATATGGTGAAACATTATATGTTGAGACAATGTTAAAGAGTGAGACAAAGACACACAGCAAGACAATGTTATATGGTGAGAGACAATGTTATATGGTGAGACAATGTTATGCGGTAAGACAATATTACATGGTGAGAGACAATGTTATATGGTGAGAGACAATGTTATATGGTGAGAGACAATGTTATATGGTGAGAGACAATGTTATATGGTGAGAGACAATGTTATATGGTGAGAGACAATGTTATATGGTGAGAGACAATGTTATATGGTGAGAGACAATGTTATATGGTGAGAGACAATGTTATATGGTGAGAGACAATGTTATATGGTGAGAGACAATGTTATATGGTGAGACAATGTTATATGGTGAGAGACAATGTTATATGGTGAGAGACAATGTTATATGGTGAGAGACAATGTTATATGGTGAGAGACAATGTTATATGGTGAGACAATGTTATATGGTGAGACAATGTTATATGGTGAGAGACAATATTATATGGTGAGACAATGTTATATGGTGAGAGACAATGTTATATGGTGAGAGACAATGTTATATGGTGAGAGACAATGTTATATGGTGAGAGACAATGTTATATGGTGAGAGACAATGTTATATGGTGAGAGACAATGTTATATGGTGAGAGACAATGTTATATGGTGAGAGACAATGTTATATGGTGAGAGACAAATGTTATATGGTGAGACAATATTACATGGTGAGAGACAATATTACATGGTGAGAGACAATATTACATGGTGAGAGACAATGTTACATGGTGAGACAATGTTATATGGTGAGAGATAATGTTATATGGTGAGAGACAATGTTATATGGTGAGAGACAATGTTATATGGTGAGAGACAATATTACATGGTGAGAGACAATATTACATGGTGAGAGACAATGTTATATGGTGAGAGACAATGTTATATGGTGAGAGACAATGTTATATGGTGAGAGACAATGTTATATGGTGAGAGACAATATTACATGGTGAGAGACAATGTTATATGGTGAGACAATGTTATATGGTGAGAGACAATGTTATATGGTGAGAGACAATGTTATATGGTGAGAGACAATGTTATATGGTGAGAGACAATGTTATATGGTGAGAGACAATGTTACATGGTGAGACAATGTTATATGGTGAGACAATGTTATATGGTGAGAGACAATGTTATATGGTGAGAGACAATGTTATATGATGAGAGACAATGTTATATGGTGAGAGACAATGTTATATGGTGAGAGACAATGTTATATGGTGAGAGACAATGTTATATGGTGAGAGACAATGTTATATGGTGAGAGACAATGTTATATGGTGAGAGACAATGTTATATGGTGAGAGACAATGTTATATGGTGAGAGACAATATTACATGGTGAGAGACAATGTTATATGGTGAGACAATGTTATATGGTGAGACAATGTTATATGGTGAGAGACAATGTTATATGGTGAGACAATGTTATATGGTGAGAGACAATGTTATATGATGAGAGACAATGTTATATGGTGAGAGACAATGTTATATGGTGAGAGACAATGTTACATGGTGAGACAATGTTATATGGTGAGAGACAATGTTATATGGTGAGACAATGTTATATGGTGAGAGACAATGTTACTTGGTGAGACAATGTTATATGGTGAGAGACAATGTTATATGGTGAGACAATGTTATATGGTGAGAGACAATGTTATATGGTGAGACAATGTTATATGGTGAGACAATGTTATATGGTGAGAGACAATGTTATATGGTGAGACAATGTTATATGGTGAGACAATGTTATATGGTGAGAGACAATGTTATATGGTGAGAGACAATATTACATGGTGAGAGACAATGTTACATGCTGAGAGACAATGTTATATGGTGAGAGACAATGTTATATGGTGAGAGACAATGTTATATGGTGAGAGACAATGTTATATGGTGATACAATGTTATATGGTGAGAGACAATGTTATATGGTGAGAGACAATGTTATATGGTGAGACAATGTTATATGGTGAGAGACAATGTTATATGGTGAGAGACAATGTTATATGGTGAGAGACAATGTTATATGGTGAGAGACAATGTTATATGGTGAGAGACAATGTTATATGGTGAGAGACAATGTTATATGGTGAGAGACAATGTTATATGGTGAGACAATGTTATATGGTGAGAGACAATATTACATGGTGAGAGACAATGTTATATGGTGAGAGACAATGTTATATGGTGAGAGACAATGTTATATGGTGAGAGACAATGTTATATGGTGAGAGACAATGTTATATGGTGAGAGACAATGTTATATGGTGAGACAATGTTATATGGTGAGAGACAATGTTATATGGAGAGGCAATGTTATATGGTGAGAGACAATGTTATATGGTGAGAGACAATGTTATATGGTGAGAGACAATGTTATATGGTGAGAGACAATGTTATATGGTGAGAGACAATGTTATATGGTGAGACAATGTTATATGGTGAGACAATGTTATATGGTGAGAGACAATATTACATGGTGAGAGACAATGTTATATGGTGAGAGACAATGTTATATGGTGAGAGACAATGTTATATGGTGAGAGACAATGTTATATGGTGAGAGACAATGTTATATGGTGAGAGACAATGTTATATGGTGAGACAATGTTATATGGTGAGAGACAATGTTATATGGAGAGACAATGTTATATGGTGAGAGACAATGTTATATGGTGAGAGACAATGTTATTTGGTGAGAGACAATGTTATATGGTGAGAGACAATATTACATGGTGAGAGACAATGTTATATGGTGAGAGACAATGTTATATGGTGATACAATGTTATATGGTGAGACAATGTTATATGGTGAGAGACAATGTTATATGGTGAGAGACAATATTACATGGTGAGAGACAATGTTATATGGTGAGAGACAATGTTATATGGTGAGAGACAATGTTATATGGTGAGAGACAATGTTATATGGTGAGAGACAATGTTATATGGTGAGAGACAATGTTATATGGTGAGACAATGTTATATGGTGAGAGACAATGTTATATGGAGAGACAATGTTATATGGTGAGAGACAATGTTATATGGTGAGAGACAATGTTATATGGTGAGAGACAATGGTACATGGTGAGAGACAATGTTACATGGTGAGACAATGTTATATGGTGAGAGACAATGTTATATGGTGAGAGACAATGTTATATGGTGAGAGACAATGGTATATGGTGAGAGACAATGTTATATGGTGAGAGACAATGGTATATGGTGAGAGACAATGTTACATGGTGAGAGACAATGTTACATGGTGAGACAATGTTATATGGTGAGAGACAATGGTATATGGTGAGAGACAATGTTATATGGTGTGAGACAATGTTATATGGTGAGACAATGTTATATGGTGAGAGACAATGTTATATGGTGAGAGACAATGTTATATGGTGAGAGACAATGTTATATGGTGAGAGACAATGTTATATGGTGAGACAATGTTATATGGTGAGAGACAATGTTATATGGTGAGACAATGTTATATGGTGAGACAATGTTATATGGTGAGACAATGTTATATGGTGAGACAATGTTATATGGTGAGACAATGTTATATGGTGAGACAATGTTATATGGTGAGACAATGTTATATGGTGAGACAATGTTATATGGTGAGACAATGTTATATGGTGAGAGACAATGTTATATGGTGAGACAATGTTATATGGTGAGAGACAATGTTATATGGTGAGAGACAATGTTATATGGTGAGAGACAATGTTATATGGTGAGAGACAATGTTATATGGTGAGACAATGTTATATGGTGAGACAATGTTATATGGTGAGAGACAATGTTATATGGTGAGAGACAATGTTATATGGTGAGACAATGTTATATGGTGAGACAATGTTATATGGTGAGAGACAATGTTATATGGTGAGACAATATTACATGGTGAGAGACAATATTACATGGTGAGAGACAATGTTACATGGTGAGACAATGTTATATGGTGAGAGATAATGTTATATGGTGAGAGACAATGTTATATGGTGAGAGACAATGTTATATGGTGAGAGACAATATTACATGGTGAGAGACAATATTACATGGTGAGAGACAATGTTATATGGTGAGAGACAATGTTATATGGTGAGAGACAATGTTATATGGTGAGAGACAATGTTATATGGTGAGAGACAATATTACATGGTGAGAGACAATGTTATATGGTGAGACAATGTTATATGGTGAGAGACAATGTTATATGGTGAGAGACAATGTTATATGGTGAGAGACAATGTTATATGGTGAGAGACAATGTTATATGGTGAGAGACAATGTTATATGGTGAGAGACAATGTTATATGGTGAGAGACAATGTTATATGGTGAGAGACAATATTACATGGTGAGAGACAATGTTATATGGTGAGACAATGTTATATGGTGAGACAATGTTATATGGTGAGAGACAATGTTATATGGTGAGACAATGTTATATGGTGAGAGACAATGTTATATGATGAGAGACAATGTTATATGGTGAGAGACAATGTTATATGGTGAGAGACAATGTTACATGGTGAGACAATGTTATATGGTGAGACAATGTTATATGGTGAGAGACAATGTTACATGGTGAGACAATGTTATATGGTGAGAGACAATGTTATATGGTGAGACAATGTTATATGGTGAGAGACAATGTTATATGGTGAGACAATGTTATATGGTGAGACAATGTTATATGGTGAGAGACAATGTTATATGGTGAGACAATGTTATATGGTGAGACAATGTTATATGGTGAGAGACAATGTTATATGGTGAGAGACAATATTACATGGTGAGAGACAATGTTACATGCTGAGAGACAATGTTATATGGTGAGAGACAATGTTATATGGTGAGAGACAATGTTATATGGTGAGAGACAATGTTATATGGTGAGATAATGTTATATGGTGATACAATGTTATATGGTGAGAGACAATGTTATATGGTGAGAGACAATGTTATATGGTGAGAGACAATGTTATATGGTGAGAGACAATGTTATATGGTGAGACAATGTTATATGGTGAGAGACAATGTTATATGGTGAGAGACAATGTTATATGGTGAGAGACAATGTTATATGGTGAGAGACAATGTTATATGGTGAGAGACAATGTTATATGGTGAGACAATGTTATATGGTGAGACAATGTTATATGGTGAGAGACAATATTACATGGTGAGAGACAATGTTATATGGTGAGAGACAATGTTATATGGTGAGAGACAATGTTATATGGTGAGAGACAATGTTATATGGTGAGAGACAATCTTATATGGTGAGAGACAATGTTATATGGTGAGACAATGTTATATGGTGAGAGACAATGTTATATGGAGAGACAATGTTATATGGTGAGAGACAATGTTATATGGTGAGAGACAATGTTATATGGTGAGAGACAATGTTATATGGTGAGAGACAATGTTATATGGTGAGAGACAATATTACATGGTGAGAGACAATGTTATATGGTGAGAGACAATGTTATATGGTGAGAGACAATGTTATATGGTGATACAATGTTATATGGTGAGAGACAATGTTATATGGTGAGACAATGTTATATGGTGAGAGACAATGTTATATGGTGAGAGACAATGTTATATGGTGAGAGACAATATTACATGGTGAGAGACAATGTTATATGGTGAGAGACAATGTTATATGGTGAGAGACAATGTTATATGGTGAGAGACAATGTTATATGGTGAGAGACAATGTTATATGGAGAGACAATGTTATATGGTGAGAGACAATGTTATATGGAGAGACAATGTTATATGGTGAGAGACAATGTTATATGGTGAGAGACAATGTTATATGGTGAGAGACAATGTTATATGGTGAGAGACAATATTACATGGTGAGAGACAATGTTATATGGTGAGAGACAATGTTATATGGTGAGAGACAATGTTATATGGTGAGAGACAATGTTATATGGTGATACAATGTTATATGGTGAGAGACAATGTTATATGGTGAGAGACAATGTTATATGGTGAGAGACAATGTTATATGGAGAGACAATGTTATATGGTGAGAGACAATGTTATATGGTGTGACAATGTTATATGGTGAGACAATGTTATATGGTGAGAGACAATGTTATATGGTGAGAGACAATGTTATATGGTGAGACAATGTTATATGGTGAGAGACAATGTTATATGGTGAGACAATGTTATATGGTGAGAGACAATGTTATATGGTGAGAGACAATGTTATATGGTGAGACAATGTTATATGGTGAGAGACAATGTTATATGGTGAGACAATGTTATATGGTGAGAGACAATGTTATATGGTGAGAGACAATGTTATATGGTGAGAGACAATGTTATATGGTGAGACAATGTTATATGGTGAGACAATGTTATATGGTGAGAGACAATGTTATATGGTGAGACAATGTTATATGGTGAGAGACAATATTACATGGTGAGAGACAATATTACATGGTGAGAGACAATGTTATATGGTGAGAGACAATGTTATATGGTGAGACAATGTTATATGGAGAGACAATGTTATATGGTGAGAGACAATGTTATATGGTGAGAGACAATGTTATATGGTGAGAGACAATGTTATATGGTGAGACAATGTTATATGGTGAGAGACAATGTTATATGGAGAGACAATGTTATATGGTGAGAGACAATATTACATGGTGAGAGACAATGTTATATGGTGAGACAATGTTACATGGTGAGACAATGTTATATGGATGAAAGACAATGTTATATGGTGAGACAATGTTATATGGTGAGAGACAATGTTACATGGTGAGACAATGTTATATGGTGAGAGACAATGTTATATGGTGAGACAATGTTATATGGTGAGAGACAATGTTACATGGTGAGACAATGTTATATGGTGAGAGACAATGTTATATGGTGAGAGACAATGTTATATGGTGAGAGACAATGTTATATGGTGAGACAATGTTATATGGTGAGAGACAATGTTACATGGTGAGACAATGTTATATGGTGAGAGACAATGTTATATGGTGAGAGACAATGTTATATGGTGAGACAATGTTATATGGTGAGACAATGTTATATGGTGAGAGACAATGTTATATGGTGAGAGACAATGTTATATGGTGAGACAATGTTATATGGTGAGACAATGTTATATGGTGAGAGACAATGTTACATGGTGAGACAATGTTATATGGTGAGACAATGTTATATGGTGAGAGACAATGTTATATGGTGAGACAATGTTATATGGTGAGACAATGTTATATGGTGAGAGACAATGTTATATGGTGAGAGACAATGTTATATGGTGAGAGACAATGTTACATGGTGAGAGACAATGTTATATGGTGAGAGACAATGTTATATGGTGAGAGACAATGTTATATGGTGAGAGACAATGTTATATGGTGAGAGACAATGTTACATGGTGAGACAATGTTATATGGTGAGAGACAATGTTATATGGTGAGAGACAATGTTATATGGTGAGACAATGTTATATGGTGAGAGACAATGTTATATGGTGAGAGACAATGTTATATGGTGAGACAATGTTATATGGTGAGAGACAATGTTATATGGTGAGACAATGTTATATGGTGAGAGACAATGTTATATGGTGAGAGACAATGTTATATGGTGAGACAATGTTATATGGTGAGACAATGTTATATGGTGAGAGACAATGTTATATGGTGAGACAATGTTATATGGTGAGAGACAATATTACATGGTGAGAGACAATATTACATGGTGAGAGACAATGTTATATGGTGAGAGACAATGTTATATGGTGAGACAATGTTATATGGAGAGACAATGTTATATGGTGAGAGACAATGTTATATGGTGAGAGACAATGTTATATGGTGAGACAATGTTATATGGTGAGAGACAATGTTATATGGAGAGACAATGTTATATGGTGAGAGACAATATTACATGGTGAGAGACAATGTTATATGGTGAGACAATGTTACATGGTGAGACAATGTTATATGGTGAGAGACAATGTTATATGGTGAGACAATGTTATATGGTGAGAGACAATGTTATATGGTGAGAGACAATGTTACATGGTGAGACAATGTTATATGGTGAGACAATGTTATATGGTGAGAGACAATGTTACATGGTGAGACAATGTTATATGGTGAGAGACAATGTTATATGGTGAGAGACAATGTTATATGGTGAGAGACAATGTTATATGGTGAGACAATGTTATATGGTGAGAGACAATGTTACATGGTGAGACAATGTTATATGGTGAGAGACAATGTTATATGGTGAGAGACAATGTTATATGGTGAGACAATGTTATATGGTGAGACAATGTTATATGGTGAGAGACAATGTTATATGGTGAGAGACAATGTTATATGGTGAGACAATGTTATATGGTGAGACAATGTTATATGGTGAGAGACAATGTTACATGGTGAGACAATGTTATATGGTGAGACAATGTTATATGGTGAGAGACAATGTTATATGGTGAGACAATGTTATATGGTGAGAGACAATGTTATATGGTGAGAGACAATGTTATATGGTGAGAGACAATGTTACATGGTGAGAGACAATGTTATATGGTGAGAGACAATGTTATATGGTGAGAGACAATGTTACATGGTGAGACAATGTTATATGGTGAGAGACAATGTTATATGGTGAGAGACAATGTTATATGGTGAGAGACAATGTTATATGGTGAGAGACAATGTTATATGGTGAGAGACAATGTTATATGGTGAGAGACAATGTTATATGGTGAGAGACAATGTTATATGGTGAGAGACAATGTTACATGGTGAGACAATGTTATATGGTGAGAGACAATGTTATATGGTGTGAGACAATGTTATATGGTGAGACAATGTTACATGGTGAGAGACAATGTTATATGGTGTGAGACAATGTTATATGGTGAGAGACAATGTTATATGGTGAGAGACAATGTTATATGGTGAGAGACAATGTTATATGGTGAGAGACAATGTTACATGGTGAGACAATGTTATATGGTGAGAGACAATGTTATATGGTGAGAGACAATGTTATATGGTGAGAGACAATGTTATATGGTGAGAGACAATGTTATATGGTGAGAGACAATGTTATATGGTGAGAGACAATGTTATATGGTGAGAGACAATGTTATATGGTGAGAGACAATGTTATATGGTGAGACAATGTTATATGGTGAGAGACAATGTTATATGGTGAGAGACAATGTTATATGGTGAGACAATGTTATATGGTGAGACAATGTTATATGGTGAGAGACAATGTTATATGGTGTGAGACAATGTTATATGGTGAGACAATGTTACATGGTGAGAGACAATGTTATATGGTGTGAGACAATGTTATATGGTGAGACAATGTTATATGGTGAGAGACAATGTTATATGGTGAGAGACAATGTTATATGGAGAGACAATGTTATATGGTGAGAGACAATGTTATATGGTGAGAGACAATATTATATGGTGAGACAATGTCATATGGAGAGACAATGTTATATGGTGAGAGACAATGTTATATGGTGAGAGACAATGTTATATGGTGAGAGACAATGTTATATGGTGAGAGACAATGTTATATGGTGAGACAATGTTATATGGTGAGAGACAATGTTATATGGTGAGACAATGTTATATGGTGAGAATGTTATATGGTGAGACAATGTTATATGGTGAGAGACAATGTTATATGGTGAGAGACAATGTTATATGGTGAGACAATGTTATATGGTGAGAGACAATGTTATATGGTGAGACAATGTTATATGGTGAGAGACAATGTTATATGGTGAGAGACAATGTTATATGGTGAGAGACAATGTTATATGGTGAGAGACAATGTTATATGGTGTGAGACAATGTTATATGGTGAGACAATGTTATATGGTGAGAGACAATGTTACATGGTGAGAGACAATGTTATATGGTGAGAGACAATGTTATATGGTGAGACAATGTTATATGGTGAGAGACAATGTTACATGGTGAGAGACAATGTTATATGGTGAGAGACAATGTTACATGGTGAGAGACAATGTTACATGGTGAGAGACGATGTTACATGGTGAGACAATGTTACATGGTGAGACAATGTTATATGGTGAGAGACAATGGTATATGGTGAGAGACAATGTTATATGGTGAGAGACAATGTTACATGGTGAGACAATGTTATATGGTGAGAGACAATGTTATATGGTGAGAGACAATGGTATATGGTGAGAGACAATGTTATATGGTGAGAGACAATGGTATATGGTGAGAGACAATGTTACATGGTGAGACAATGTTATATGGTGAGAGACAATGGTATATGGTGAGAGACAATGTTACATGGTGAGACAATGTTATATGGTGAGAGACAATGTTATATGGTGAGAGACAATGTTATATGGTGAGAGACAATGTTATATGGTGAGAGACAATGGTATATGGTGAGAGACAATGTTATATGGTGAGAGACAATGTTACATGGTGAGACAATGTTATATGGTGAGAGACAATGGTATATGGTGAGAGACAATGTTATATGGTGTGAGACAATGTTATATGGTGAGACAATGTTATATGGTGAGAGACAATGTTATATGGTGAGACAATGTTATATGGTGAGAGACAATGTTATATGGTGAGAGACAATGTTATATGGTGAGAGACAATGTTATATGGTGAGAGACAATGTTATATGGTGAGACAATGTTATATGGTGAGAGACAATGTTATATGGTGAGACAATGTTATATGGTGAGACAATGTTATATGGTGAGACAATGTTATATGGTGAGACAATGTTATATGGTGAGACAATGTTATATGGTGAGACAATGTTATATGGTGAGACAATGTTATATGGTGAGACAATGTTATATGGTGAGAGACAATGTTATATGGTGAGACAATGTTATATGGTGAGAGACAATGTTATATGGTGAGAGACAATGTTATATGGTGAGAGACGGTGAGAGACAATGTTATATGGTGAGAGACAATGTTATATGGTGAGACAATGTTATATGGTGAGAGACAATGTTATATGGTGAGAGACAATGTTATATGGTGAGAGACAATGTTATATGGTGAGACAATGTTATATGGTGAGAGACAATGTTATATGGTGAGTCAATATTACATGGTGAGAGACAATATTACATGGTGAGAGACAATGTTACATGGTGAGACAATGTTATATGGTGAGAGATAATGTTATATGGTGAGAGACAATGTTATATGGTGAGAGACAATGTTATATGGTGAGAGACAATATTACATGGTGAGAGACAATGTTATATGGTGAGAGACAATGTTATATGGTGAGAGACAATGTTATATGGTAAGAGACAATGTTATATGGTGAGAGACAATATTACATGGTGAGAGACAATGTTATATGGTGAGACAATGTTATATGGTGAGAGACAATGTTATATGGTGAGAGACAATGTTATATGGTGAGAGACAATGTTATATGGTGAGAGACAATGTTATATGGTGAGAGACAATGTTACATGGTGAGACAATGTTATATGGTGAGACAATGTTATATGGTGAGAGACAATGTTATATGGTGAGAGACAATGTTATATGATGAGAGACAATGTTATATGGTGAGAGACAATGTTATATGGTGAGAGACAATGTTATATGGTGAGAGACAATGTTATATGGTGAGAGACAATGTTATATGGTGAGAGACAATGTTATATGGTGAGAGACAATGTTATATGGTGAGAGACAATGTTATATGGTGAGAGACAATATTACATGGTGAGAGACAATGTTATATGGTGAGACAATGTTATATGGTGAGACAATGTTATATGGTGAGAGACAATGTTATATGGTGAGACAATGTTATATGGTGAGAGACAATGTTATATGATGAGAGACAATGTTATATGGTGAGAGACAATGTTACATGGTGAGACAATGTTACATGGTGAGACAATGTTATATGGTGAGAGACAATGTTATATGGTGAGACAATGTTATATGGTGAGAGACAATGTTACATGGTGAGAGACAATGTTATATGGTGAGACAATGTTATATGGTGAGAGACAATGTTATATGGTGAGACAATGTTATATGGTGAGAGACAATGTTATATGGTGAGACAATGTTATATGGTGAGACAATGTTATATGGTGAGAGACAATGTTATATGGTGAGACAATGTTATATGGTGAGACAATGTTATATGGTGAGAGACAATGTTATATGGTGAGAGACAATATTACATGGTGAGAGACAATGTTACATGCTGAGAGACAATGTTATATGGTGAGAGACAATGTTATATGGTGAGAGACAATGTTATATGGTGAGAGACAATGTTATATGGTGAGATAATGTTATATGGTGATACAATGTTATATGGTGAGAGACAATGTTATATGGTGAGAGACAATGTTATATGGTGAGAGACAATGTTATATGGTGAGACAATGTTATATGGTGAGAGACAATGTTATATGGTGAGAGACAATGTTATATGGTGAGAGACAATGTTATATGGTGAGAGACAATGTTATATGGTGAGACAATGTTATATGGTGAGACAATGTTATATGGTGAGAGACAATATTACATGGTGAGAGACAATGTTATATGGTGAGAGACAATGTTATATGGTGAGAGACAATGTTATATGGTGAGAGACAATGTTATATGGTGAGAGACAATGTTATATGGTGAGAGACAATGTTATATGGTGAGAGACAATGTTATATGGTGAGACAATGTTATATGGTGAGAGACAATATTACATGGTGAGAGACAATGGTATATGGTGAGAGACAATGTTATATGGTGAGAGACAATGTTATATGGTGAGAGACAATGTTATATGGTGAGAGACAATATTACATGGTGAGAGACAATGTTATATGGTGAGACAATGTTATATGGTGAGAGACAATGTTATATGGTGATACAATGTTATATGGTGAGAGACAATGTTATATGGTGAGAGACAATGTTATATGGTGAGACAATGTTATATGGTGAGAGACAATGTTATATGGTGAGACAATGTTATATGGTGAGAGACAATGTTATATGGTGTGAGACAATGTTATATGGTGAGACAATGTTACATGGTGAGAGACAATGTTATATGGTGTGAGACAATGTTATATGGTGAGACAATGTTATATGGTGAGAGACAATGTTATATGGTGAGAGACAATGTTATATGGAGAGACAATGTTATATGGTGAGAGACAATGTTATATGGTGAGAGACAATATTATATGGTGAGACAATGTCATATGGAGAGACAATGTTATATGGTGAGAGACAATGTTATATGGTGAGAGACAATGTTATATGGTGAGAGACAATGTTATATGGTGAGAGACAATGTTATATGGTGAGACAATGTTATATGGTGAGAGACAATGTTATATGGTGAGACAATGTTATATGGTGAGAATGTTATATGGTGAGACAATGTTATATGGTGAGAGACAATGTTATATGGTGAGAGACAATGTTATATGGTGAGACAATGTTATATGGTGAGAGACAATGTTATATGGTGAGACAATGTTATATGGTGAGAGACAATGTTATATGGTGAGAGACAATGTTATATGGTGAGAGACAATGTTATATGGTGAGAGACAATGTTATATGGTGTGAGACAATGTTATATGGTGAGACAATGTTATATGGTGAGAGACAATGTTACATGGTGAGAGACAATGTTATATGGTGAGAGACAATGTTATATGGTGAGACAATGTTATATGGTGAGAGACAATGTTACATGGTGAGAGACAATGTTATATGGTGAGAGACAATGTTACATGGTGAGAGACAATGTTACATGGTGAGAGACGATGTTACATGGTGAGACAATGTTACATGGTGAGACAATGTTATATGGTGAGAGACAATGGTATATGGTGAGAGACAATGTTATATGGTGAGAGACAATGTTACATGGTGAGACAATGTTATATGGTGAGAGACAATGTTATATGGTGAGAGACAATGGTATATGGTGAGAGACAATGTTATATGGTGAGAGACAATGGTATATGGTGAGAGACAATGTTACATGGTGAGACAATGTTATATGGTGAGAGACAATGGTATATGGTGAGAGACAATGTTACATGGTGAGACAATGTTATATGGTGAGAGACAATGTTATATGGTGAGAGACAATGTTATATGGTGAGAGACAATGTTATATGGTGAGAGACAATGTTATATGGTGAGAGACAATGTTATATGGTGAGAGACAATGTTACATGGTGAGACAATGTTATATGGTGAGAGACAATGGTATATGGTGAGAGACAATGTTATATGGTGTGAGACAATGTTATATGGTGAGACAATGTTATATGGTGAGAGACAATGTTATATGGTGAGACAATGTTATATGGTGAGAGACAATGTTATATGGTGAGAGACAATGTTATATGGTGAGAGACAATGTTATATGGTGAGAGACAATGTTATATGGTGAGAAAATGTTATATGGTGAGAGACAATGTTATATGGTGAGACAATGTTATATGGTGAGACAATGTTATATGGTGAGACAATGTTATATGGTGAGACAATGTTATATGGTGAGACAATGTTATATGGTGAGACAATGTTATATGGTGAGACAATGTTATATGGTGAGACAATGTTATATGGTGAGAGACAATGTTATATGGTGAGAGACAATGTTATATGGTGAGAGACAATGTTATATGGTGAGAGACAATGTTATATGGTGAGACAATGTTATATGGTGAGACAATGTTATATGGTGAGAGACAATGTTATATGGTGAGAGACAATGTTATATGGTGAGACAATGTTATATGGTGAGACAATGTTATATGGTGAGAGACAATGTTATATGGTGAGACAATATTACATGGTGAGAGACAATATTACATGGTGAGAGACAATGTTACATGGTGAGACAATGTTATATGGTGAGAGATAATGTTATATGGTGAGAGACAATGTTATATGGTGAGAGACAATGTTATATGGTGAGAGACAATATTACATGGTGAGAGACAATATTACATGGTGAGAGACAATGTTATATGGTGAGAGACAATGTTATATGGTGAGAGACAATGTTATATGGTGAGAGACAATGTTATATGGTGAGAGACAATATTACATGGTGAGAGACAATGTTATATGGTGAGACAATGTTATATGGTGAGAGACAATGTTATATGGTGAGAGACAATGTTATATGGTGAGAGACAATGTTATATGGTGAGAGACAATGTTATATGGTGAGAGACAATGTTATATGGTGAGAGACAATGTTATATGGTGAGAGACAATGTTATATGGTGAGAGACAATATTACATGGTGAGAGACAATGTTATATGGTGAGACAATGTTATATGGTGAGACAATGTTATATGGTGAGAGACAATGTTATATGGTGAGACAATGTTATATGGTGAGAGACAATGTTATATGATGAGAGACAATGTTATATGGTGAGAGACAATGTTATATGGTGAGAGACAATGTTACATGGTGAGACAATGTTATATGGTGAGACAATGTTATATGGTGAGAGACAATGTTACATGGTGAGACAATGTTATATGGTGAGAGACAATGTTATATGGTGAGACAATGTTATATGGTGAGAGACAATGTTATATGGTGAGACAATGTTATATGGTGAGAGACAATGTTATATGGTGAGACAATGTTATATGGTGAGACAATGTTATATGGTGAGAGACAATGTTATATGGTGAGAGACAATATTACATGGTGAGAGACAATGTTACATGCTGAGAGACAATGTTATATGGTGAGAGACAATGTTATATGGTGAGAGACAATGTTATATGGTGAGAGACAATGTTATATGGTGAGATAATGTTATATGGTGATACAATGTTATATGGTGAGAGACAATGTTATATGGTGAGAGACAATGTTATATGGTGAGAGACAATGTTATATGGTGAGAGACAATGTTATATGGTGAGACAATGTTATATGGTGAGAGACAATGTTATATGGTGAGAGACAATGTTATATGGTGAGAGACAATGTTATATGGTGAGAGACAATGTTATATGGTGAGAGACAATGTTATATGGTGAGACAATGTTATATGGTGAGACAATGTTATATGGTGAGAGACAATATTACATGGTGAGAGACAATGTTATATGGTGAGAGACAATTATGGTGAGAGACAATGTTATATGGTGAGAGACAATGTTATATGGTGAGAGACAATGTTATATGGTGAGAGACAATCTTATATGGTGAGAGACAATGTTATATGGTGAGACAATGTTATATGGTGAGAGACAATGTTATATGGAGAGACAATGTTATATGGTGAGAGACAATGTTATATGGTGAGAGACAATGTTATATGGTGAGAGACAATGTTATATGGTGAGAGACAATGTTATATGGTGAGAGACAATATTACATGGTGAGAGACAATGTTATATGGTGAGAGACAATGTTATATGGTGAGAGACAATGTTATATGGTGATACAATGTTATATGGTGAGAGACAATGTTATATGGTGAGACAATGTTATATGGTGAGAGACAATGTTATATGGTGAGAGACAATGTTATATGGTGAGAGACAATATTACATGGTGAGAGACAATGTTATATGGTGAGAGACAATGTTATATGGTGAGAGACAATGTTATATGGTGAGAGACAATGTTATATGGTGAGAGACAATGTTATATGGAGAGACAATGTTATATGGTGAGAGACAATGTTATATGGTGAGAGACAATGTTATATGGTGAGAGACAATGTTATATGGTGAGAGACAATGTTATATGGTGAGAGACAATGTTATATGGTGAGAGACAATATTACATGGTGAGAGACAATGTTATATGGTGAGAGACAATGTTATATGGTGAGAGACAATGTTATATGGTGAGAGACAATGTTATATGGTGATACAATGTTATATGGTGAGAGACAATGTTATATGGTGAGAGACAATGTTATATGGTGAGAGACAATGTTATATGGAGAGACAATGTTATATGGTGAGAGACAATGTTATATGGTGTGACAATGTTATATGGTGAGACAATGTTATATGGTGAGAGACAATGTTATATGGTGAGAGACAATGTTATATGGTGAGACAATGTTATATGGTGAGAGACAATGTTATATGGTGAGACAATGTTATATGGTGAGAGACAATGTTATATGGTGAGAGACAATGTTATATGGTGAGACAATGTTATATGGTGAGAGACAATGTTATATGGTGAGACAATGTTATATGGTGAGAGACAATGTTATATGGTGAGAGACAATGTTATATGGTGAGAGACAATGTTATATGGTGAGACAATGTTATATGGTGAGACAATGTTATATGGTGAGAGACAATGTTATATGGTGAGACAATGTTATATGGTGAGAGACAATATTACATGGTGAGAGACAATATTACATGGTGAGAGACAATGTTATATGGTGAGAGACAATGTTATATGGTGAGACAATGTTATATGGAGAGACAATGTTATATGGTGAGAGACAATGTTATATGGTGAGAGACAATGTTATATGGTGAGAGACAATGTTATATGGTGAGACAATGTTATATGGTGAGAGACAATGTTATATGGAGAGACAATGTTATATGGTGAGAGACAATATTACATGGTGAGAGACAATGTTATATGGTGAGACAATGTTACATGGTGAGACAATGTTATATGGTGAGAGACAATGTTATATGGTGAGACAATGTTATATGGTGAGAGACAATGTTACATGGTGAGACAATGTTATATGGTGAGAGACAATGTTATATGGTGAGACAATGTTATATGGTGAGAGACAATGTTACATGGTGAGACAATGTTATATGGTGAGAGACAATGTTATATGGTGAGAGACAATGTTATATGGTGAGAGACAATGTTATATGGTGAGACAATGTTATATGGTGAGAGACAATGTTACATGGTGAGACAATGTTATATGGTGAGAGACAATGTTATATGGTGAGAGACAATGTTATATGGTGAGACAATGTTATATGGTGAGACAATGTTATATGGTGAGAGACAATGTTATATGGTGAGAGACAATGTTATATGGTGAGACAATGTTATATGGTGAGACAATGTTATATGGTGAGAGACAATGTTACATGGTGAGACAATGTTATATGGTGAGACAATGTTATATGGTGAGAGACAATGTTATATGGTGAGACAATGTTATATGGTGAGACAATGTTATATGGTGAGAGACAATGTTATATGGTGAGAGACAATGTTATATGGTGAGAGACAATGTTACATGGTGAGAGACAATGTTATATGGTGAGAGACAATGTTATATGGTGAGAGACAATGTTATATGGTGAGAGACAATGTTATATGGTGAGAGACAATGTTACATGGTGAGACAATGTTATATGGTGAGAGACAATGTTATATGGTGAGAGACAATGTTATATGGTGAGACAATGTTATATGGTGAGAGACAATGTTATATGGTGAGAGACAATGTTATATGGTGAGACAATGTTATATGGTGAGAGACAATGTTATATGGTGAGACAATGTTATATGGTGAGAGACAATGTTATATGGTGAGAGACAATGTTATATGGTGAGACAATGTTATATGGTGAGACAATGTTATATGGTGAGAGACAATGTTATATGGTGAGACAATGTTATATGGTGAGAGACAATATTACATGGTGAGAGACAATATTACATGGTGAGAGACAATGTTATATGGTGAGAGACAATGTTATATGGTGAGACAATGTTATATGGAGAGACAATGTTATATGGTGAGAGACAATGTTATATGGTGAGAGACAATGTTATATGGTGAGACAATGTTATATGGTGAGAGACAATGTTATATGGAGAGACAATGTTATATGGTGAGAGACAATATTACATGGTGAGAGACAATGTTATATGGTGAGACAATGTTACATGGTGAGACAATGTTATATGGTGAGAGACAATGTTATATGGTGAGACAATGTTATATGGTGAGAGACAATGTTATATGGTGAGAGACAATGTTACATGGTGAGACAATGTTATATGGTGAGACAATGTTATATGGTGAGAGACAATGTTACATGGTGAGACAATGTTATATGGTGAGAGACAATGTTATATGGTGAGAGACAATGTTATATGGTGAGAGACAATGTTATATGGTGAGACAATGTTATATGGTGAGAGACAATGTTACATGGTGAGACAATGTTATATGGTGAGAGACAATGTTATATGGTGAGAGACAATGTTATATGGTGAGACAATGTTATATGGTGAGACAATGTTATATGGTGAGAGACAATGTTATATGGTGAGAGACAATGTTATATGGTGAGACAATGTTATATGGTGAGACAATGTTATATGGTGAGAGACAATGTTACATGGTGAGACAATGTTATATGGTGAGACAATGTTATATGGTGAGAGACAATGTTATATGGTGAGACAATGTTATATGGTGAGAGACAATGTTATATGGTGAGAGACAATGTTATATGGTGAGACAATGTTATATGGTGAGACAATGTTATATGGTGAGAGACAATGTTACATGGTGAGACAATGTTATATGGTGAGACAATGTTATATGGTGAGAGACAATGTTATATGGTGAGACAATGTTATATGGTGAGAGACAATGTTATATGGTGAGACAATGTTATATGGTGAGAATGTTATATGGTGAGACAATGTTATATGGTGAGAGACAATGTTATATGGTGAGAGACAATGTTATATGGTGAGACAATGTTATATGGTGAGAGACAATGTTATATGGTGAGACAATGTTATATGGTGAGAGACAATGTTATATGGTGAGAGACAATGTTATATGGTGAGAGACAATGTTATATGGTGAGAGACAATGTTATATGGTGTGAGACAATGTTATATGGTGAGACAATGTTATATGGTGAGAGACAATGTTACATGGTGAGAGACAATGTTATATGGTGAGAGACAATGTTATATGGTGAGACAATGTTATATGGTGAGAGACAATGTTACATGGTGAGAGACAATGTTATATGGTGAGAGACAATGTTACATGGTGAGAGACAATGTTACATGGTGAGAGACGATGTTACATGGTGAGACAATGTTACATGGTGAGACAATGTTATATGGTGAGAGACAATGGTATATGGTGAGAGACAATGTTATATGGTGAGAGACAATGTTACATGGTGAGACAATGTTATATGGTGAGAGACAATGTTATATGGTGAGAGACAATGGTATATGGTGAGAGACAATGTTATATGGTGAGAGACAATGGTATATGGTGAGAGACAATGTTACATGGTGAGACAATGTTATATGGTGAGAGACAATGGTATATGGTGAGAGACAATGTTACATGGTGAGACAATGTTATATGGTGAGAGACAATGTTATATGGTGAGAGACAATGTTATATGGTGAGAGACAATGTTATATGGTGAGAGACAATGGTATATGGTGAGAGACAATGTTATATGGTGAGAGACAATGTTACATGGTGAGACAATGTTATATGGTGAGAGACAATGGTATATGGTGAGAGACAATGTTATATGGTGTGAGACAATGTTATATGGTGAGACAATGTTATATGGTGAGAGACAATGTTATATGGTGAGACAATGTTATATGGTGAGAGACAATGTTATATGGTGAGAGACAATGTTATATGGTGAGAGACAATGTTATATGGTGAGAGACAATGTTATATGGTGAGACAATGTTATATGGTGAGAGACAATGTTATATGGTGAGACAATGTTATATGGTGAGACAATGTTATATGGTGAGACAATGTTATATGGTGAGACAATGTTATATGGTGAGACAATGTTATATGGTGAGACAATGTTATATGGTGAGACAATGTTATATGGTGAGACAATGTTATATGGTGAGAGACAATGTTATATGGTGAGACAATGTTATATGGTGAGAGACAATGTTATATGGTGAGAGACAATGTTATATGGTGAGAGACGGTGAGAGACAATGTTATATGGTGAGAGACAATGTTATATGGTGAGACAATGTTATATGGTGAGAGACAATGTTATATGGTGAGAGACAATGTTATATGGTGAGAGACAATGTTATATGGTGAGACAATGTTATATGGTGAGAGACAATGTTATATGGTGAGTCAATATTACATGGTGAGAGACAATATTACATGGTGAGAGACAATGTTACATGGTGAGACAATGTTATATGGTGAGAGATAATGTTATATGGTGAGAGACAATGTTATATGGTGAGAGACAATGTTATATGGTGAGAGACAATATTACATGGTGAGAGACAATGTTATATGGTGAGAGACAATGTTATATGGTGAGAGACAATGTTATATGGTAAGAGACAATGTTATATGGTGAGAGACAATATTACATGGTGAGAGACAATGTTATATGGTGAGACAATGTTATATGGTGAGAGACAATGTTATATGGTGAGAGACAATGTTATATGGTGAGAGACAATGTTATATGGTGAGAGACAATGTTATATGGTGAGAGACAATGTTACATGGTGAGACAATGTTATATGGTGAGACAATGTTATATGGTGAGAGACAATGTTATATGGTGAGAGACAATGTTATATGATGAGAGACAATGTTATATGGTGAGAGACAATGTTATATGGTGAGAGACAATGTTATATGGTGAGAGACAATGTTATATGGTGAGAGACAATGTTATATGGTGAGAGACAATGTTATATGGTGAGAGACAATGTTATATGGTGAGAGACAATGTTATATGGTGAGAGACAATATTACATGGTGAGAGACAATGTTATATGGTGAGACAATGTTATATGGTGAGACAATGTTATATGGTGAGAGACAATGTTATATGGTGAGACAATGTTATATGGTGAGAGACAATGTTATATGATGAGAGACAATGTTATATGGTGAGAGACAATGTTACATGGTGAGACAATGTTACATGGTGAGACAATGTTATATGGTGAGAGACAATGTTATATGGTGAGACAATGTTATATGGTGAGAGACAATGTTACATGGTGAGAGACAATGTTATATGGTGAGACAATGTTATATGGTGAGAGACAATGTTATATGGTGAGACAATGTTATATGGTGAGAGACAATGTTATATGGTGAGACAATGTTATATGGTGAGACAATGTTATATGGTGAGAGACAATGTTATATGGTGAGACAATGTTATATGGTGAGACAATGTTATATGGTGAGAGACAATGTTATATGGTGAGAGACAATATTACATGGTGAGAGACAATGTTACATGCTGAGAGACAATGTTATATGGTGAGAGACAATGTTATATGGTGAGAGACAATGTTATATGGTGAGAGACAATGTTATATGGTGAGATAATGTTATATGGTGATACAATGTTATATGGTGAGAGACAATGTTATATGGTGAGAGACAATGTTATATGGTGAGAGACAATGTTATATGGTGAGACAATGTTATATGGTGAGAGACAATGTTATATGGTGAGAGACAATGTTATATGGTGAGAGACAATGTTATATGGTGAGAGACAATGTTATATGGTGAGACAATGTTATATGGTGAGACAATGTTATATGGTGAGAGACAATATTACATGGTGAGAGACAATGTTATATGGTGAGAGACAATGTTATATGGTGAGAGACAATGTTATATGGTGAGAGACAATGTTATATGGTGAGAGACAATGTTATATGGTGAGAGACAATGTTATATGGTGAGAGACAATGTTATATGGTGAGACAATGTTATATGGTGAGAGACAATATTACATGGTGAGAGACAATGGTATATGGTGAGAGACAATGTTATATGGTGAGAGACAATGTTATATGGTGAGAGACAATGTTATATGGTGAGAGACAATATTACATGGTGAGAGACAATGTTATATGGTGAGACAATGTTATATGGTGAGAGACAATGTTATATGGTGATACAATGTTATATGGTGAGAGACAATGTTATATGGTGAGAGACAATGTTATATGGTGAGACAATGTTATATGGTGAGAGACAATGTTATATGGTGAGACAATGTTATATGGTGAGAGACAATGTTATATGGTGTGAGACAATGTTATATGGTGAGACAATGTTACATGGTGAGAGACAATGTTATATGGTGTGAGACAATGTTATATGGTGAGACAATGTTATATGGTGAGAGACAATGTTATATGGTGAGAGACAATGTTATATGGAGAGACAATGTTATATGGTGAGAGACAATGTTATATGGTGAGAGACAATATTATATGGTGAGACAATGTCATATGGAGAGACAATGTTATATGGTGAGAGACAATGTTATATGGTGAGAGACAATGTTATATGGTGAGAGACAATGTTATATGGTGAGAGACAATGTTATATGGTGAGAGACAATGTTATATGGTGAGACAATGTTATATGGTGAGAGACAATGTTATATGGTGAGACAATGTTATATGGTGAGAATGTTATATGGTGAGACAATGTTATATGGTGAGAGACAATGTTATATGGTGAGAGACAATGTTATATGGTGAGACAATGTTATATGGTGAGAGACAATGTTATATGGTGAGACAATGTTATATGGTGAGAGACAATGTTATATGGTGAGAGACAATGTTATATGGTGAGAGACAATGTTATATGGTGAGAGACAATGTTATATGGTGTGAGACAATGTTATATGGTGAGACAATGTTATATGGTGAGAGACAATGTTACATGGTGAGAGACAATGTTATATGGTGAGAGACAATGTTATATGGTGAGACAATGTTATATGGTGAGAGACAATGTTACATGGTGAGAGACAATGTTATATGGTGAGAGACAATGTTACATGGTGAGAGACAATGTTACATGGTGAGAGACGATGTTACATGGTGAGACAATGTTACATGGTGAGACAATGTTATATGGTGAGAGACAATGGTATATGGTGAGAGACAATGTTATATGGTGAGAGACAATGTTACATGGTGAGACAATGTTATATGGTGAGAGACAATGTTATATGGTGAGAGACAATGGTATATGGTGAGAGACAATGTTATATGGTGAGAGACAATGGTATATGGTGAGAGACAATGTTACATGGTGAGACAATGTTATATGGTGAGAGACAATGGTATATGGTGAGAGACAATGTTACATGGTGAGACAATGTTATATGGTGAGAGACAATGTTATATGGTGAGAGACAATGTTATATGGTGAGAGACAATGTTATATGGTGAGAGACAATGGTATATGGTGAGAGACAATGTTATATGGTGAGAGACAATGTTACATGGTGAGACAATGTTATATGGTGAGAGACAATGGTATATGGTGAGAGACAATGTTATATGGTGTGAGACAATGTTATATGGTGAGACAATGTTATATGGTGAGAGACAATGTTATATGGTGAGACAATGTTATATGGTGAGAGACAATGTTATATGGTGAGAGACAATGTTATATGGTGAGAGACAATGTTATATGGTGAGAGACAATGTTATATGGTGAGAAAATGTTATATGGTGAGAGACAATGTTATATGGTGAGACAATGTTATATGGTGAGACAATGTTATATGGTGAGACAATGTTATATGGTGAGACAATGTTATATGGTGAGACAATGTTATATGGTGAGACAATGTTATATGGTGAGACAATGTTATATGGTGAGACAATGTTATATGGTGAGAGACAATGTTATATGGTGAGAGACAATGTTATATGGTGAGAGACAATGTTATATGGTGAGAGACAATGTTATATGGTGAGACAATGTTATATGGTGAGACAATGTTATATGGTGAGAGACAATGTTATATGGTGAGAGACAATGTTATATGGTGAGACAATGTTATATGGTGAGACAATGTTATATGGTGAGAGACAATGTTATATGGTGAGACAATATTACATGGTGAGAGACAATATTACATGGTGAGAGACAATGTTACATGGTGAGACAATGTTATATGGTGAGAGATAATGTTATATGGTGAGAGACAATGTTATATGGTGAGAGACAATGTTATATGGTGAGAGACAATATTACATGGTGAGAGACAATATTACATGGTGAGAGACAATGTTATATGGTGAGAGACAATGTTATATGGTGAGAGACAATGTTATATGGTGAGAGACAATGTTATATGGTGAGAGACAATATTACATGGTGAGAGACAATGTTATATGGTGAGACAATGTTATATGGTGAGAGACAATGTTATATGGTGAGAGACAATGTTATATGGTGAGAGACAATGTTATATGGTGAGAGACAATGTTATATGGTGAGAGACAATGTTATATGGTGAGAGACAATGTTATATGGTGAGAGACAATGTTATATGGTGAGAGACAATATTACATGGTGAGAGACAATGTTATATGGTGAGACAATGTTATATGGTGAGACAATGTTATATGGTGAGAGACAATGTTATATGGTGAGACAATGTTATATGGTGAGAGACAATGTTATATGATGAGAGACAATGTTATATGGTGAGAGACAATGTTATATGGTGAGAGACAATGTTACATGGTGAGACAATGTTATATGGTGAGACAATGTTATATGGTGAGAGACAATGTTACATGGTGAGACAATGTTATATGGTGAGAGACAATGTTATATGGTGAGACAATGTTATATGGTGAGAGACAATGTTATATGGTGAGACAATGTTATATGGTGAGACAATGTTATATGGTGAGAGACAATGTTATATGGTGAGACAATGTTATATGGTGAGACAATGTTATATGGTGAGAGACAATGTTATATGGTGAGAGACAATATTACATGGTGAGAGACAATGTTACATGCTGAGAGACAATGTTATATGGTGAGAGACAATGTTATATGGTGAGAGACAATGTTATATGGTGAGATAATGTTATATGGTGATACAATGTTATATGGTGAGAGACAATGTTATATGGTGAGAGACAATGTTATATGGTGAGAGACAATGTTATATGGTGAGAGACAATGTTATATGGTGAGACAATGTTATATGGTGAGAGACAATGTTATATGGTGAGAGACAATGTTATATGGTGAGAGACAATGTTATATGGTGAGAGACAATGTTATATGGTGAGAGACAATGTTATATGGTGAGACAATGTTATATGGTGAGAGACAATATTACATGGTGAGAGACAATGGTATATGGTGAGAGACAATGTTATATGGTGAGAGACAATGTTATATGGTGAGAGACAATGTTATATGGTGAGAGACAATATTACATGGTGAGAGACAATGTTATATGGTGAGACAATGTTATATGGTGAGAGACAATGTTATATGGTGATACAATGTTATATGGTGAGAGACAATGTTATATGGTGAGAGACAATGTTATATGGTGAGACAATGTTATATGGTGAGAGACAATGTTATATGGTGAGACAATGTTATATGGTGAGAGACAATGTTATATGGTGTGAGACAATGTTATATGGTGAGACAATGTTACATGGTGAGAGACAATGTTATATGGTGTGAGACAATGTTATATGGTGAGACAATGTTATATGGTGAGAGACAATGTTATATGGTGAGAGACAATGTTATATGGAGAGACAATGTTATATGGTGAGAGACAATGTTATATGGTGAGAGACAATATTATATGGTGAGACAATGTCATATGGAGAGACAATGTTATATGGTGAGAGACAATGTTATATGGTGAGAGACAATGTTATATGGTGAGAGACAATGTTATATGGTGAGAGACAATGTTATATGGTGAGACAATGTTATATGGTGAGAGACAATGTTATATGGTGAGACAATGTTATATGGTGAGAATGTTATATGGTGAGACAATGTTATATGGTGAGAGACAATGTTATATGGTGAGAGACAATGTTATATGGTGAGACAATGTTATATGGTGAGAGACAATGTTATATGGTGAGACAATGTTATATGGTGAGAGACAATGTTATATGGTGAGAGACAATGTTATATGGTGAGAGACAATGTTATATGGTGAGAGACAATGTTATATGGTGTGAGACAATGTTATATGGTGAGACAATGTTATATGGTGAGAGACAATGTTACATGGTGAGAGACAATGTTATATGGTGAGAGACAATGTTATATGGTGAGACAATGTTATATGGTGAGAGACAATGTTACATGGTGAGAGACAATGTTATATGGTGAGAGACAATGTTACATGGTGAGAGACAATGTTACATGGTGAGAGACGATGTTACATGGTGAGACAATGTTACATGGTGAGACAATGTTATATGGTGAGAGACAATGGTATATGGTGAGAGACAATGTTATATGGTGAGAGACAATGTTACATGGTGAGACAATGTTATATGGTGAGAGACAATGTTATATGGTGAGAGACAATGGTATATGGTGAGAGACAATGTTATATGGTGAGAGACAATGGTATATGGTGAGAGACAATGTTACATGGTGAGACAATGTTATATGGTGAGAGACAATGGTATATGGTGAGAGACAATGTTACATGGTGAGACAATGTTATATGGTGAGAGACAATGTTATATGGTGAGAGACAATGTTATATGGTGAGAGACAATGTTATATGGTGAGAGACAATGGTATATGGTGAGAGACAATGTTATATGGTGAGAGACAATGTTACATGGTGAGACAATGTTATATGGTGAGAGACAATGGTATATGGTGAGAGACAATGTTATATGGTGTGAGACAATGTTATATGGTGAGACAATGTTATATGGTGAGAGACAATGTTATATGGTGAGACAATGTTATATGGTGAGAGACAATGTTATATGGTGAGAGACAATGTTATATGGTGAGAGACAATGTTATATGGTGAGAGACAATGTTATATGGTGAGAAAATGTTATATGGTGAGAGACAATGTTATATGGTGAGACAATGTTATATGGTGAGACAATGTTATATGGTGAGACAATGTTATATGGTGAGACAATGTTATATGGTGAGACAATGTTATATGGTGAGACAATGTTATATGGTGAGACAATGTTATATGGTGAGACAATGTTATATGGTGAGAGACAATGTTATATGGTGAGAGACAATGTTATATGGTGAGAGACAATGTTATATGGTGAGAGACAATGTTATATGGTGAGACAATGTTATATGGTGAGACAATGTTATATGGTGAGAGACAATGTTATATGGTGAGAGACAATGTTATATGGTGAGACAATGTTATATGGTGAGACAATGTTATATGGTGAGAGACAATGTTATATGGTGAGACAATATTACATGGTGAGAGACAATATTACATGGTGAGAGACAATGTTACATGGTGAGACAATGTTATATGGTGAGAGATAATGTTATATGGTGAGAGACAATGTTATATGGTGAGAGACAATGTTATATGGTGAGAGACAATATTACATGGTGAGAGACAATATTACATGGTGAGAGACAATGTTATATGGTGAGAGACAATGTTATATGGTGAGAGACAATGTTATATGGTGAGAGACAATGTTATATGGTGAGAGACAATATTACATGGTGAGAGACAATGTTATATGGTGAGACAATGTTATATGGTGAGAGACAATGTTATATGGTGAGAGACAATGTTATATGGTGAGAGACAATGTTATATGGTGAGAGACAATGTTATATGGTGAGAGACAATGTTATATGGTGAGAGACAATGTTATATGGTGAGAGACAATGTTATATGGTGAGAGACAATATTACATGGTGAGAGACAATGTTATATGGTGAGACAATGTTATATGGTGAGACAATGTTATATGGTGAGAGACAATGTTATATGGTGAGACAATGTTATATGGTGAGAGACAATGTTATATGATGAGAGACAATGTTATATGGTGAGAGACAATGTTATATGGTGAGAGACAATGTTACATGGTGAGACAATGTTATATGGTGAGACAATGTTATATGGTGAGAGACAATGTTACATGGTGAGACAATGTTATATGGTGAGAGACAATGTTATATGGTGAGACAATGTTATATGGTGAGAGACAATGTTATATGGTGAGACAATGTTATATGGTGAGACAATGTTATATGGTGAGAGACAATGTTATATGGTGAGACAATGTTATATGGTGAGACAATGTTATATGGTGAGAGACAATGTTATATGGTGAGAGACAATATTACATGGTGAGAGACAATGTTACATGCTGAGAGACAATGTTATATGGTGAGAGACAATGTTATATGGTGAGAGACAATGTTATATGGTGAGAGACAATGTTATATGGTGAGATAATGTTATATGGTGATACAATGTTATATGGTGAGAGACAATGTTATATGGTGAGAGACAATGTTATATGGTGAGAGACAATGTTATATGGTGAGAGACAATGTTATATGGTGAGACAATGTTATATGGTGAGAGACAATGTTATATGGTGAGAGACAATGTTATATGGTGAGAGACAATGTTATATGGTGAGAGACAATGTTATATGGTGAGAGACAATGTTATATGGTGAGACAATGTTATATGGTGAGACAATGTTATATGGTGAGAGACAATATTACATGGTGAGAGACAATGTTATATGGTGAGAGACAATGTTATATGGTGAGAGACAATGTTATATGGTGAGAGACAATGTTATATGGTGAGAGACAATCTTATATGGTGAGAGACAATGTTATATGGTGAGACAATGTTATATGGTGAGAGACAATGTTATATGGAGAGACAATGTTATATGGTGAGAGACAATGTTATATGGTGAGAGACAATGTTATATGGTGAGAGACAATGTTATATGGTGAGAGACAATGTTATATGGTGAGAGACAATATTACATGGTGAGAGACAATGTTATATGGTGAGAGACAATGTTATATGGTGAGAGACAATGTTATATGGTGATACAATGTTATATGGTGAGAGACAATGTTATATGGTGAGACAATGTTATATGGTGAGAGACAATGTTATATGGTGAGAGACAATGTTATATGGTGAGAGACAATATTACATGGTGAGAGACAATGTTATATGGTGAGAGACAATGTTATATGGTGAGAGACAATGTTATATGGTGAGAGACAATGTTATATGGTGAGAGACAATGTTATATGGAGAGACAATGTTATATGGTGAGAGACAATGTTATATGGAGAGACAATGTTATATGGTGAGAGACAATGTTATATGGTGAGAGACAATGTTATATGGTGAGAGACAATGTTATATGGTGAGAGACAATATTACATGGTGAGAGACAATGTTATATGGTGAGAGACAATGTTATATGGTGAGAGACAATGTTATATGGTGATACAATGTTATATGGTGAGAGACAATGTTATATGGTGAGAGACAATGTTATATGGTGAGAGACAATGTTATATGGAGAGACAATGTTATATGGTGAGAGACAATGTTATATGGTGTGACAATGTTATATGGTGAGACAATGTTATATGGTGAGAGACAATGTTATATGGTGAGAGACAATGTTATATGGTGAGACAATGTTATATGGTGAGAGACAATGTTATATGGTGAGACAATGTTATATGGTGAGAGACAATGTTATATGGTGAGAGACAATGTTATATGGTGAGACAATGTTATATGGTGAGAGACAATGTTATATGGTGAGACAATGTTATATGGTGAGAGACAATGTTATATGGTGAGAGACAATGTTATATGGTGAGAGACAATGTTATATGGTGAGACAATGTTATATGGTGAGACAATGTTATATGGTGAGAGACAATGTTATATGGTGAGACAATGTTATATGGTGAGAGACAATATTACATGGTGAGAGACAATATTACATGGTGAGAGACAATGTTATATGGTGAGAGACAATGTTATATGGTGAGACAATGTTATATGGAGAGACAATGTTATATGGTGAGAGACAATGTTATATGGTGAGAGACAATGTTATATGGTGAGAGACAATGTTATATGGTGAGACAATGTTATATGGTGAGAGACAATGTTATATGGAGAGACAATGTTATATGGTGAGAGACAATATTACATGGTGAGAGACAATGTTATATGGTGAGACAATGTTACATGGTGAGACAATGTTATATGGTGAGAGACAATGTTATATGGTGAGACAATGTTATATGGTGAGAGACAATGTTACATGGTGAGACAATGTTATATGGTGAGAGACAATGTTATATGGTGAGACAATGTTATATGGTGAGAGACAATGTTACATGGTGAGACAATGTTATATGGTGAGAGACAATGTTATATGGTGAGAGACAATGTTATATGGTGAGAGACAATGTTATATGGTGAGACAATGTTATATGGTGAGAGACAATGTTACATGGTGAGACAATGTTATATGGTGAGAGACAATGTTATATGGTGAGAGACAATGTTATATGGTGAGACAATGTTATATGGTGAGACAATGTTATATGGTGAGAGACAATGTTATATGGTGAGAGACAATGTTATATGGTGAGACAATGTTATATGGTGAGACAATGTTATATGGTGAGAGACAATGTTACATGGTGAGACAATGTTATATGGTGAGACAATGTTATATGGTGAGAGACAATGTTATATGGTGAGACAATGTTATATGGTGAGACAATGTTATATGGTGAGAGACAATGTTATATGGTGAGAGACAATGTTATATGGTGAGAGACAATGTTACATGGTGAGAGACAATGTTATATGGTGAGAGACAATGTTATATGGTGAGAGACAATGTTATATGGTGAGAGACAATGTTATATGGTGAGAGACAATGTTACATGGTGAGACAATGTTATATGGTGAGAGACAATGTTATATGGTGAGAGACAATGTTATATGGTGAGACAATGTTATATGGTGAGAGACAATGTTATATGGTGAGAGACAATGTTATATGGTGAGACAATGTTATATGGTGAGAGACAATGTTATATGGTGAGACAATGTTATATGGTGAGAGACAATGTTATATGGTGAGAGACAATGTTATATGGTGAGACAATGTTATATGGTGAGACAATGTTATATGGTGAGAGACAATGTTATATGGTGAGACAATGTTATATGGTGAGAGACAATATTACATGGTGAGAGACAATATTACATGGTGAGAGACAATGTTATATGGTGAGAGACAATGTTATATGGTGAGACAATGTTATATGGAGAGACAATGTTATATGGTGAGAGACAATGTTATATGGTGAGAGACAATGTTATATGGTGAGACAATGTTATATGGTGAGAGACAATGTTATATGGAGAGACAATGTTATATGGTGAGAGACAATATTACATGGTGAGAGACAATGTTATATGGTGAGACAATGTTACATGGTGAGACAATGTTATATGGTGAGAGACAATGTTATATGGTGAGACAATGTTATATGGTGAGAGACAATGTTATATGGTGAGAGACAATGTTACATGGTGAGACAATGTTATATGGTGAGACAATGTTATATGGTGAGAGACAATGTTACATGGTGAGACAATGTTATATGGTGAGAGACAATGTTATATGGTGAGAGACAATGTTATATGGTGAGAGACAATGTTATATGGTGAGACAATGTTATATGGTGAGAGACAATGTTACATGGTGAGACAATGTTATATGGTGAGAGACAATGTTATATGGTGAGAGACAATGTTATATGGTGAGACAATGTTATATGGTGAGACAATGTTATATGGTGAGAGACAATGTTATATGGTGAGAGACAATGTTATATGGTGAGACAATGTTATATGGTGAGACAATGTTATATGGTGAGAGACAATGTTACATGGTGAGACAATGTTATATGGTGAGACAATGTTATATGGTGAGAGACAATGTTATATGGTGAGACAATGTTATATGGTGAGAGACAATGTTATATGGTGAGAGACAATGTTATATGGTGAGACAATGTTATATGGTGAGACAATGTTATATGGTGAGAGACAATGTTACATGGTGAGACAATGTTATATGGTGAGACAATGTTATATGGTGAGAGACAATGTTATATGGTGAGACAATGTTATATGGTGAGAGACAATGTTATATGGTGAGACAATGTTATATGGTGAGAATGTTATATGGTGAGACAATGTTATATGGTGAGAGACAATGTTATATGGTGAGAGACAATGTTATATGGTGAGACAATGTTATATGGTGAGAGACAATGTTATATGGTGAGACAATGTTATATGGTGAGAGACAATGTTATATGGTGAGAGACAATGTTATATGGTGAGAGACAATGTTATATGGTGAGAGACAATGTTATATGGTGTGAGACAATGTTATATGGTGAGACAATGTTATATGGTGAGAGACAATGTTACATGGTGAGAGACAATGTTATATGGTGAGAGACAATGTTATATGGTGAGACAATGTTATATGGTGAGAGACAATGTTACATGGTGAGAGACAATGTTATATGGTGAGAGACAATGTTACATGGTGAGAGACAATGTTACATGGTGAGAGACGATGTTACATGGTGAGACAATGTTACATGGTGAGACAATGTTATATGGTGAGAGACAATGGTATATGGTGAGAGACAATGTTATATGGTGAGAGACAATGTTACATGGTGAGACAATGTTATATGGTGAGAGACAATGTTATATGGTGAGAGACAATGGTATATGGTGAGAGACAATGTTATATGGTGAGAGACAATGGTATATGGTGAGAGACAATGTTACATGGTGAGACAATGTTATATGGTGAGAGACAATGGTATATGGTGAGAGACAATGTTACATGGTGAGACAATGTTATATGGTGAGAGACAATGTTATATGGTGAGAGACAATGTTATATGGTGAGAGACAATGTTATATGGTGAGAGACAATGGTATATGGTGAGAGACAATGTTATATGGTGAGAGACAATGTTACATGGTGAGACAATGTTATATGGTGAGAGACAATGGTATATGGTGAGAGACAATGTTATATGGTGTGAGACAATGTTATATGGTGAGACAATGTTATATGGTGAGAGACAATGTTATATGGTGAGACAATGTTATATGGTGAGAGACAATGTTATATGGTGAGAGACAATGTTATATGGTGAGAGACAATGTTATATGGTGAGAGACAATGTTATATGGTGAGACAATGTTATATGGTGAGAGACAATGTTATATGGTGAGACAATGTTATATGGTGAGACAATGTTATATGGTGAGACAATGTTATATGGTGAGACAATGTTATATGGTGAGACAATGTTATATGGTGAGACAATGTTATATGGTGAGACAATGTTATATGGTGAGACAATGTTATATGGTGAGAGACAATGTTATATGGTGAGACAATGTTATATGGTGAGAGACAATGTTATATGGTGAGAGACAATGTTATATGGTGAGAGACGGTGAGAGACAATGTTATATGGTGAGAGACAATGTTATATGGTGAGACAATGTTATATGGTGAGAGACAATGTTATATGGTGAGAGACAATGTTATATGGTGAGAGACAATGTTATATGGTGAGACAATGTTATATGGTGAGAGACAATGTTATATGGTGAGTCAATATTACATGGTGAGAGACAATATTACATGGTGAGAGACAATGTTACATGGTGAGACAATGTTATATGGTGAGAGATAATGTTATATGGTGAGAGACAATGTTATATGGTGAGAGACAATGTTATATGGTGAGAGACAATATTACATGGTGAGAGACAATGTTATATGGTGAGAGACAATGTTATATGGTGAGAGACAATGTTATATGGTAAGAGACAATGTTATATGGTGAGAGACAATATTACATGGTGAGAGACAATGTTATATGGTGAGACAATGTTATATGGTGAGAGACAATGTTATATGGTGAGAGACAATGTTATATGGTGAGAGACAATGTTATATGGTGAGAGACAATGTTATATGGTGAGAGACAATGTTACATGGTGAGACAATGTTATATGGTGAGACAATGTTATATGGTGAGAGACAATGTTATATGGTGAGAGACAATGTTATATGATGAGAGACAATGTTATATGGTGAGAGACAATGTTATATGGTGAGAGACAATGTTATATGGTGAGAGACAATGTTATATGGTGAGAGACAATGTTATATGGTGAGAGACAATGTTATATGGTGAGAGACAATGTTATATGGTGAGAGACAATGTTATATGGTGAGAGACAATATTACATGGTGAGAGACAATGTTATATGGTGAGACAATGTTATATGGTGAGACAATGTTATATGGTGAGAGACAATGTTATATGGTGAGACAATGTTATATGGTGAGAGACAATGTTATATGATGAGAGACAATGTTATATGGTGAGAGACAATGTTACATGGTGAGACAATGTTACATGGTGAGACAATGTTATATGGTGAGAGACAATGTTATATGGTGAGACAATGTTATATGGTGAGAGACAATGTTACATGGTGAGAGACAATGTTATATGGTGAGACAATGTTATATGGTGAGAGACAATGTTATATGGTGAGACAATGTTATATGGTGAGAGACAATGTTATATGGTGAGACAATGTTATATGGTGAGACAATGTTATATGGTGAGAGACAATGTTATATGGTGAGACAATGTTATATGGTGAGACAATGTTATATGGTGAGAGACAATGTTATATGGTGAGAGACAATATTACATGGTGAGAGACAATGTTACATGCTGAGAGACAATGTTATATGGTGAGAGACAATGTTATATGGTGAGAGACAATGTTATATGGTGAGAGACAATGTTATATGGTGAGATAATGTTATATGGTGATACAATGTTATATGGTGAGAGACAATGTTATATGGTGAGAGACAATGTTATATGGTGAGAGACAATGTTATATGGTGAGACAATGTTATATGGTGAGAGACAATGTTATATGGTGAGAGACAATGTTATATGGTGAGAGACAATGTTATATGGTGAGAGACAATGTTATATGGTGAGACAATGTTATATGGTGAGACAATGTTATATGGTGAGAGACAATATTACATGGTGAGAGACAATGTTATATGGTGAGAGACAATGTTATATGGTGAGAGACAATGTTATATGGTGAGAGACAATGTTATATGGTGAGAGACAATGTTATATGGTGAGAGACAATGTTATATGGTGAGAGACAATGTTATATGGTGAGACAATGTTATATGGTGAGAGACAATATTACATGGTGAGAGACAATGGTATATGGTGAGAGACAATGTTATATGGTGAGAGACAATGTTATATGGTGAGACAATGTTATATGGTGAGAGACAATATTACATGGTGAGAGACAATATTACATGGTGAGAGACAATGTTATATGGTGAGAGACAATGTTATATGGTGAGACAATGTTATATGGAGAGACAATGTTATATGGTGAGAGACAATGTTATATGGTGAGAGACAATGTTATATGGTGAGAGACAATGTTATATGGTGAGACAATGTTATATGGTGAGAGACAATGTTATATGGAGAGACAATGTTATATGGTGAGAGACAATATTACATGGTGAGAGACAATGTTATATGGTGAGACAATGTTACATGGTGAGACAATGTTATATGGTGAGAGACAATGTTATATGGTGAGACAATGTTATATGGTGAGAGACAATGTTACATGGTGAGACAATGTTATATGGTGAGAGACAATGTTATATGGTGAGACAATGTTATATGGTGAGAGACAATGTTACATGGTGAGACAATGTTATATGGTGAGAGACAATGTTATATGGTGAGAGACAATGTTATATGGTGAGAGACAATGTTATATGGTGAGACAATGTTATATGGTGAGAGACAATGTTACATGGTGAGACAATGTTATATGGTGAGAGACAATGTTATATGGTGAGAGACAATGTTATATGG
The DNA here is from genome assembly GCA_963921405.1 of Cepaea hortensis. Taxonomy (NCBI): domain Eukaryota; kingdom Metazoa; phylum Mollusca; class Gastropoda; order Stylommatophora; family Helicidae; genus Cepaea; species Cepaea hortensis. The sequence goes on from OY992894.1 coordinate 1,223,589, forward strand.
TGAGACAATGTTATATGGTGAGACAATGTTATATGGTGAGAGACAATGTTATATGGTGAGAGACAATGTTATATGGTGAGACAATGTTATATGGTGAGACAATGTTATATGGTGAGAGACAATGTTACATGGTGAGACAATGTTATATGGTGAGACAATGTTATATGGTGAGAGACAATGTTATATGGTGAGACAATGTTATATGGTGAGACAATGTTATATGGTGAGAGACAATGTTATATGGTGAGAGACAATGTTATATGGTGAGAGACAATGTTACATGGTGAGAGACAATGTTATATGGTGAGAGACAATGTTATATGGTGAGAGACAATGTTATATGGTGAGAGACAATGTTATATGGTGAGAGACAATGTTACATGGTGAGACAATGTTATATGGTGAGAGACAATGTTATATGGTGAGAGACAATGTTATATGGTGAGACAATGTTATATGGTGAGAGACAATGTTATATGGTGAGAGACAATGTTATATGGTGAGACAATGTTATATGGTGAGAGACAATGTTATATGGTGAGACAATGTTATATGGTGAGAGACAATGTTATATGGTGAGAGACAATGTTATATGGTGAGACAATGTTATATGGTGAGACAATGTTATATGGTGAGAGACAATGTTATATGGTGAGACAATGTTATATGGTGAGAGACAATATTACATGGTGAGAGACAATATTACATGGTGAGAGACAATGTTATATGGTGAGAGACAATGTTATATGGTGAGACAATGTTATATGGAGAGACAATGTTATATGGTGAGAGACAATGTTATATGGTGAGAGACAATGTTATATGGTGAGACAATGTTATATGGTGAGAGACAATGTTATATGGAGAGACAATGTTATATGGTGAGAGACAATATTACATGGTGAGAGACAATGTTATATGGTGAGACAATGTTACATGGTGAGACAATGTTATATGGTGAGAGACAATGTTATATGGTGAGACAATGTTATATGGTGAGAGACAATGTTATATGGTGAGAGACAATGTTACATGGTGAGACAATGTTATATGGTGAGACAATGTTATATGGTGAGAGACAATGTTACATGGTGAGACAATGTTATATGGTGAGAGACAATGTTATATGGTGAGAGACAATGTTATATGGTGAGAGACAATGTTATATGGTGAGACAATGTTATATGGTGAGAGACAATGTTACATGGTGAGACAATGTTATATGGTGAGAGACAATGTTATATGGTGAGAGACAATGTTATATGGTGAGACAATGTTATATGGTGAGACAATGTTATATGGTGAGAGACAATGTTATATGGTGAGAGACAATGTTATATGGTGAGACAATGTTATATGGTGAGACAATGTTATATGGTGAGAGACAATGTTACATGGTGAGACAATGTTATATGGTGAGACAATGTTATATGGTGAGAGACAATGTTATATGGTGAGACAATGTTATATGGTGAGAGACAATGTTATATGGTGAGAGACAATGTTATATGGTGAGACAATGTTATATGGTGAGACAATGTTATATGGTGAGAGACAATGTTACATGGTGAGACAATGTTATATGGTGAGACAATGTTATATGGTGAGAGACAATGTTATATGGTGAGACAATGTTATATGGTGAGAGACAATGTTATATGGTGAGACAATGTTATATGGTGAGAATGTTATATGGTGAGACAATGTTATATGGTGAGAGACAATGTTATATGGTGAGAGACAATGTTATATGGTGAGACAATGTTATATGGTGAGAGACAATGTTATATGGTGAGACAATGTTATATGGTGAGAGACAATGTTATATGGTGAGAGACAATGTTATATGGTGAGAGACAATGTTATATGGTGAGAGACAATGTTATATGGTGTGAGACAATGTTATATGGTGAGACAATGTTATATGGTGAGAGACAATGTTACATGGTGAGAGACAATGTTATATGGTGAGAGACAATGTTATATGGTGAGACAATGTTATATGGTGAGAGACAATGTTACATGGTGAGAGACAATGTTATATGGTGAGAGACAATGTTACATGGTGAGAGACAATGTTACATGGTGAGAGACGATGTTACATGGTGAGACAATGTTACATGGTGAGACAATGTTATATGGTGAGAGACAATGGTATATGGTGAGAGACAATGTTATATGGTGAGAGACAATGTTACATGGTGAGACAATGTTATATGGTGAGAGACAATGTTATATGGTGAGAGACAATGGTATATGGTGAGAGACAATGTTATATGGTGAGAGACAATGGTATATGGTGAGAGACAATGTTACATGGTGAGACAATGTTATATGGTGAGAGACAATGGTATATGGTGAGAGACAATGTTACATGGTGAGACAATGTTATATGGTGAGAGACAATGTTATATGGTGAGAGACAATGTTATATGGTGAGAGACAATGTTATATGGTGAGAGACAATGGTATATGGTGAGAGACAATGTTATATGGTGAGAGACAATGTTACATGGTGAGACAATGTTATATGGTGAGAGACAATGGTATATGGTGAGAGACAATGTTATATGGTGTGAGACAATGTTATATGGTGAGACAATGTTATATGGTGAGAGACAATGTTATATGGTGAGACAATGTTATATGGTGAGAGACAATGTTATATGGTGAGAGACAATGTTATATGGTGAGAGACAATGTTATATGGTGAGAGACAATGTTATATGGTGAGACAATGTTATATGGTGAGAGACAATGTTATATGGTGAGACAATGTTATATGGTGAGACAATGTTATATGGTGAGACAATGTTATATGGTGAGACAATGTTATATGGTGAGACAATGTTATATGGTGAGACAATGTTATATGGTGAGACAATGTTATATGGTGAGACAATGTTATATGGTGAGAGACAATGTTATATGGTGAGACAATGTTATATGGTGAGAGACAATGTTATATGGTGAGAGACAATGTTATATGGTGAGAGACGGTGAGAGACAATGTTATATGGTGAGAGACAATGTTATATGGTGAGACAATGTTATATGGTGAGAGACAATGTTATATGGTGAGAGACAATGTTATATGGTGAGAGACAATGTTATATGGTGAGACAATGTTATATGGTGAGAGACAATGTTATATGGTGAGTCAATATTACATGGTGAGAGACAATATTACATGGTGAGAGACAATGTTACATGGTGAGACAATGTTATATGGTGAGAGATAATGTTATATGGTGAGAGACAATGTTATATGGTGAGAGACAATGTTATATGGTGAGAGACAATATTACATGGTGAGAGACAATGTTATATGGTGAGAGACAATGTTATATGGTGAGAGACAATGTTATATGGTAAGAGACAATGTTATATGGTGAGAGACAATATTACATGGTGAGAGACAATGTTATATGGTGAGACAATGTTATATGGTGAGAGACAATGTTATATGGTGAGAGACAATGTTATATGGTGAGAGACAATGTTATATGGTGAGAGACAATGTTATATGGTGAGAGACAATGTTACATGGTGAGACAATGTTATATGGTGAGACAATGTTATATGGTGAGAGACAATGTTATATGGTGAGAGACAATGTTATATGATGAGAGACAATGTTATATGGTGAGAGACAATGTTATATGGTGAGAGACAATGTTATATGGTGAGAGACAATGTTATATGGTGAGAGACAATGTTATATGGTGAGAGACAATGTTATATGGTGAGAGACAATGTTATATGGTGAGAGACAATGTTATATGGTGAGAGACAATATTACATGGTGAGAGACAATGTTATATGGTGAGACAATGTTATATGGTGAGACAATGTTATATGGTGAGAGACAATGTTATATGGTGAGACAATGTTATATGGTGAGAGACAATGTTATATGATGAGAGACAATGTTATATGGTGAGAGACAATGTTACATGGTGAGACAATGTTACATGGTGAGACAATGTTATATGGTGAGAGACAATGTTATATGGTGAGACAATGTTATATGGTGAGAGACAATGTTACATGGTGAGAGACAATGTTATATGGTGAGACAATGTTATATGGTGAGAGACAATGTTATATGGTGAGACAATGTTATATGGTGAGAGACAATGTTATATGGTGAGACAATGTTATATGGTGAGACAATGTTATATGGTGAGAGACAATGTTATATGGTGAGACAATGTTATATGGTGAGACAATGTTATATGGTGAGAGACAATGTTATATGGTGAGAGACAATATTACATGGTGAGAGACAATGTTACATGCTGAGAGACAATGTTATATGGTGAGAGACAATGTTATATGGTGAGAGACAATGTTATATGGTGAGAGACAATGTTATATGGTGAGATAATGTTATATGGTGATACAATGTTATATGGTGAGAGACAATGTTATATGGTGAGAGACAATGTTATATGGTGAGAGACAATGTTATATGGTGAGACAATGTTATATGGTGAGAGACAATGTTATATGGTGAGAGACAATGTTATATGGTGAGAGACAATGTTATATGGTGAGAGACAATGTTATATGGTGAGACAATGTTATATGGTGAGACAATGTTATATGGTGAGAGACAATATTACATGGTGAGAGACAATGTTATATGGTGAGAGACAATGTTATATGGTGAGAGACAATGTTATATGGTGAGAGACAATGTTATATGGTGAGAGACAATGTTATATGGTGAGAGACAATGTTATATGGTGAGAGACAATGTTATATGGTGAGACAATGTTATATGGTGAGAGACAATATTACATGGTGAGAGACAATGGTATATGGTGAGAGACAATGTTATATGGTGAGAGACAATGTTATATGGTGAGAGACAATGTTATATGGTGAGAGACAATATTACATGGTGAGAGACAATGTTATATGGTGAGACAATGTTATATGGTGAGAGACAATGTTATATGGTGATACAATGTTATATGGTGAGAGACAATGTTATATGGTGAGAGACAATGTTATATGGTGAGACAATGTTATATGGTGAGAGACAATGTTATATGGTGAGACAATGTTATATGGTGAGAGACAATGTTATATGGTGTGAGACAATGTTATATGGTGAGACAATGTTACATGGTGAGAGACAATGTTATATGGTGTGAGACAATGTTATATGGTGAGACAATGTTATATGGTGAGAGACAATGTTATATGGTGAGAGACAATGTTATATGGAGAGACAATGTTATATGGTGAGAGACAATGTTATATGGTGAGAGACAATATTATATGGTGAGACAATGTCATATGGAGAGACAATGTTATATGGTGAGAGACAATGTTATATGGTGAGAGACAATGTTATATGGTGAGAGACAATGTTATATGGTGAGAGACAATGTTATATGGTGAGACAATGTTATATGGTGAGAGACAATGTTATATGGTGAGACAATGTTATATGGTGAGAATGTTATATGGTGAGACAATGTTATATGGTGAGAGACAATGTTATATGGTGAGAGACAATGTTATATGGTGAGACAATGTTATATGGTGAGAGACAATGTTATATGGTGAGACAATGTTATATGGTGAGAGACAATGTTATATGGTGAGAGACAATGTTATATGGTGAGAGACAATGTTATATGGTGAGAGACAATGTTATATGGTGTGAGACAATGTTATATGGTGAGACAATGTTATATGGTGAGAGACAATGTTACATGGTGAGAGACAATGTTATATGGTGAGAGACAATGTTATATGGTGAGACAATGTTATATGGTGAGAGACAATGTTACATGGTGAGAGACAATGTTATATGGTGAGAGACAATGTTACATGGTGAGAGACAATGTTACATGGTGAGAGACGATGTTACATGGTGAGACAATGTTACATGGTGAGACAATGTTATATGGTGAGAGACAATGGTATATGGTGAGAGACAATGTTATATGGTGAGAGACAATGTTACATGGTGAGACAATGTTATATGGTGAGAGACAATGTTATATGGTGAGAGACAATGGTATATGGTGAGAGACAATGTTATATGGTGAGAGACAATGGTATATGGTGAGAGACAATGTTACATGGTGAGACAATGTTATATGGTGAGAGACAATGGTATATGGTGAGAGACAATGTTACATGGTGAGACAATGTTATATGGTGAGAGACAATGTTATATGGTGAGAGACAATGTTATATGGTGAGAGACAATGTTATATGGTGAGAGACAATGGTATATGGTGAGAGACAATGTTATATGGTGAGAGACAATGTTACATGGTGAGACAATGTTATATGGTGAGAGACAATGGTATATGGTGAGAGACAATGTTATATGGTGTGAGACAATGTTATATGGTGAGACAATGTTATATGGTGAGAGACAATGTTATATGGTGAGACAATGTTATATGGTGAGAGACAATGTTATATGGTGAGAGACAATGTTATATGGTGAGAGACAATGTTATATGGTGAGAGACAATGTTATATGGTGAGAAAATGTTATATGGTGAGAGACAATGTTATATGGTGAGACAATGTTATATGGTGAGACAATGTTATATGGTGAGACAATGTTATATGGTGAGACAATGTTATATGGTGAGACAATGTTATATGGTGAGACAATGTTATATGGTGAGACAATGTTATATGGTGAGACAATGTTATATGGTGAGAGACAATGTTATATGGTGAGAGACAATGTTATATGGTGAGAGACAATGTTATATGGTGAGAGACAATGTTATATGGTGAGACAATGTTATATGGTGAGACAATGTTATATGGTGAGAGACAATGTTATATGGTGAGAGACAATGTTATATGGTGAGACAATGTTATATGGTGAGACAATGTTATATGGTGAGAGACAATGTTATATGGTGAGACAATATTACATGGTGAGAGACAATATTACATGGTGAGAGACAATGTTACATGGTGAGACAATGTTATATGGTGAGAGATAATGTTATATGGTGAGAGACAATGTTATATGGTGAGAGACAATGTTATATGGTGAGAGACAATATTACATGGTGAGAGACAATATTACATGGTGAGAGACAATGTTATATGGTGAGAGACAATGTTATATGGTGAGAGACAATGTTATATGGTGAGAGACAATGTTATATGGTGAGAGACAATATTACATGGTGAGAGACAATGTTATATGGTGAGACAATGTTATATGGTGAGAGACAATGTTATATGGTGAGAGACAATGTTATATGGTGAGAGACAATGTTATATGGTGAGAGACAATGTTATATGGTGAGAGACAATGTTATATGGTGAGAGACAATGTTATATGGTGAGAGACAATGTTATATGGTGAGAGACAATATTACATGGTGAGAGACAATGTTATATGGTGAGACAATGTTATATGGTGAGACAATGTTATATGGTGAGAGACAATGTTATATGGTGAGACAATGTTATATGGTGAGAGACAATGTTATATGATGAGAGACAATGTTATATGGTGAGAGACAATGTTATATGGTGAGAGACAATGTTACATGGTGAGACAATGTTATATGGTGAGACAATGTTATATGGTGAGAGACAATGTTACATGGTGAGACAATGTTATATGGTGAGAGACAATGTTATATGGTGAGACAATGTTATATGGTGAGAGACAATGTTATATGGTGAGACAATGTTATATGGTGAGACAATGTTATATGGTGAGAGACAATGTTATATGGTGAGACAATGTTATATGGTGAGACAATGTTATATGGTGAGAGACAATGTTATATGGTGAGAGACAATATTACATGGTGAGAGACAATGTTACATGCTGAGAGACAATGTTATATGGTGAGAGACAATGTTATATGGTGAGAGACAATGTTATATGGTGAGATAATGTTATATGGTGATACAATGTTATATGGTGAGAGACAATGTTATATGGTGAGAGACAATGTTATATGGTGAGAGACAATGTTATATGGTGAGAGACAATGTTATATGGTGAGACAATGTTATATGGTGAGAGACAATGTTATATGGTGAGAGACAATGTTATATGGTGAGAGACAATGTTATATGGTGAGAGACAATGTTATATGGTGAGAGACAATGTTATATGGTGAGACAATGTTATATGGTGAGACAATGTTATATGGTGAGAGACAATATTACATGGTGAGAGACAATGTTATATGGTGAGAGACAATGTTATATGGTGAGAGACAATGTTATATGGTGAGAGACAATGTTATATGGTGAGAGACAATCTTATATGGTGAGAGACAATGTTATATGGTGAGACAATGTTATATGGTGAGAGACAATGTTATATGGAGAGACAATGTTATATGGTGAGAGACAATGTTATATGGTGAGAGACAATGTTATATGGTGAGAGACAATGTTATATGGTGAGAGACAATGTTACATGGTGAGAGACAATGTTATATGGTGAGAGACAATGTTATATGGTGAGAGACAATGTTATATGGTGATACAATGTTATATGGTGAGAGACAATGTTATATGGTGAGACAATGTTATATGGTGAGAGACAATGTTATATGGTGAGAGACAATGTTATATGGTGAGAGACAATATTACATGGTGAGAGACAATGTTATATGGTGAGAGACAATGTTATATGGTGAGAGACAATGTTATATGGTGAGAGACAATGTTATATGGTGAGAGACAATGTTATATGGAGAGACAATGTTATATGGTGAGAGACAATGTTATATGGAGAGACAATGTTATATGGTGAGAGACAATGTTATATGGTGAGAGACAATATTACATGGTGAGAGACAATGTTATATGGTGAGAGACAATGTTATATGGTGAGAGACAATGTTATATGGTGAGAGACAATGTTATATGGTGATACAATGTTATATGGTGAGAGACAATGTTATATGGTGAGAGACAATGTTATATGGTGAGAGACAATGTTATATGGAGAGACAATGTTATATGGTGAGAGACAATGTTATATGGTGTGACAATGTTATATGGTGAGACAATGTTATATGGTGAGAGACAATGTTATATGGTGAGAGACAATGTTATATGGTGAGACAATGTTATATGGTGAGAGACAATGTTATATGGTGAGACAATGTTATATGGTGAGAGACAATGTTATATGGTGAGAGACAATGTTATATGGTGAGACAATGTTATATGGTGAGAGACAATGTTATATGGTGAGACAATGTTATATGGTGAGAGACAATGTTATATGGTGAGAGACAATGTTATATGGTGAGAGACAATGTTATATGGTGAGACAATGTTATATGGTGAGACAATGTTATATGGTGAGAGACAATGTTATATGGTGAGACAATGTTATATGGTGAGAGACAATATTACATGGTGAGAGACAATATTACATGGTGAGAGACAATGTTATATGGTGAGAGACAATGTTATATGGTGAGACAATGTTATATGGAGAGACAATGTTATATGGTGAGAGACAATGTTATATGGTGAGAGACAATGTTATATGGTGAGAGACAATGTTATATGGTGAGACAATGTTATATGGTGAGAGACAATGTTATATGGAGAGACAATGTTATATGGTGAGAGACAATATTACATGGTGAGAGACAATGTTATATGGTGAGACAATGTTACATGGTGAGACAATGTTATATGGTGAGAGACAATGTTATATGGTGAGACAATGTTATATGGTGAGAGACAATGTTACATGGTGAGACAATGTTATATGGTGAGAGACAATGTTATATGGTGAGACAATGTTATATGGTGAGAGACAATGTTACATGGTGAGACAATGTTATATGGTGAGAGACAATGTTATATGGTGAGAGACAATGTTATATGGTGAGAGACAATGTTATATGGTGAGACAATGTTATATGGTGAGAGACAATGTTACATGGTGAGACAATGTTATATGGTGAGAGACAATGTTATATGGTGAGAGACAATGTTATATGGTGAGACAATGTTATATGGTGAGACAATGTTATATGGTGAGAGACAATGTTATATGGTGAGAGACAATGTTATATGGTGAGACAATGTTATATGGTGAGACAATGTTATATGGTGAGAGACAATGTTACATGGTGAGACAATGTTATATGGTGAGACAATGTTATATGGTGAGAGACAATGTTATATGGTGAGACAATGTTATATGGTGAGACAATGTTATATGGTGAGAGACAATGTTATATGGTGAGAGACAATGTTATATGGTGAGAGACAATGTTACATGGTGAGAGACAATGTTATATGGTGAGAGACAATGTTATATGGTGAGAGACAATGTTATATGGTGAGAGACAATGTTATATGGTGAGAGACAATGTTACATGGTGAGACAATGTTATATGGTGAGAGACAATGTTATATGGTGAGAGACAATGTTATATGGTGAGACAATGTTATATGGTGAGAGACAATGTTATATGGTGAGAGACAATGTTATATGGTGAGACAATGTTATATGGTGAGAGACAATGTTATATGGTGAGACAATGTTATATGGTGAGAGACAATGTTATATGGTGAGAGACAATGTTATATGGTGAGACAATGTTATATGGTGAGACAATGTTATATGGTGAGAGACAATGTTATATGGTGAGACAATGTTATATGGTGAGAGACAATATTACATGGTGAGAGACAATATTACATGGTGAGAGACAATGTTATATGGTGAGAGACAATGTTATATGGTGAGACAATGTTATATGGAGAGACAATGTTATATGGTGAGAGACAATGTTATATGGTGAGAGACAATGTTATATGGTGAGACAATGTTATATGGTGAGAGACAATGTTATATGGAGAGACAATGTTATATGGTGAGAGACAATATTACATGGTGAGAGACAATGTTATATGGTGAGACAATGTTACATGGTGAGACAATGTTATATGGTGAGAGACAATGTTATATGGTGAGACAATGTTATATGGTGAGAGACAATGTTATATGGTGAGAGACAATGTTACATGGTGAGACAATGTTATATGGTGAGACAATGTTATATGGTGAGAGACAATGTTACATGGTGAGACAATGTTATATGGTGAGAGACAATGTTATATGGTGAGAGACAATGTTATATGGTGAGAGACAATGTTATATGGTGAGACAATGTTATATGGTGAGAGACAATGTTACATGGTGAGACAATGTTATATGGTGAGAGACAATGTTATATGGTGAGAGACAATGTTATATGGTGAGACAATGTTATATGGTGAGACAATGTTATATGGTGAGAGACAATGTTATATGGTGAGAGACAATGTTATATGGTGAGACAATGTTATATGGTGAGACAATGTTATATGGTGAGAGACAATGTTACATGGTGAGACAATGTTATATGGTGAGACAATGTTATATGGTGAGAGACAATGTTATATGGTGAGACAATGTTATATGGTGAGAGACAATGTTATATGGTGAGAGACAATGTTATATGGTGAGAGACAATGTTACATGGTGAGAGACAATGTTATATGGTGAGAGACAATGTTATATGGTGAGAGACAATGTTACATGGTGAGACAATGTTATATGGTGAGAGACAATGTTATATGGTGAGAGACAATGTTATATGGTGAGAGACAATGTTATATGGTGAGAGACAATGTTATATGGTGAGAGACAATGTTATATGGTGAGAGACAATGTTATATGGTGAGAGACAATGTTATATGGTGAGAGACAATGTTACATGGTGAGACAATGTTATATGGTGAGAGACAATGTTATATGGTGTGAGACAATGTTATATGGTGAGACAATGTTACATGGTGAGAGACAATGTTATATGGTGTGAGACAATGTTATATGGTGAGAGACAATGTTATATGGTGAGAGACAATGTTATATGGTGAGAGACAATGTTATATGGTGAGAGACAATGTTACATGGTGAGACAATGTTATATGGTGAGAGACAATGTTATATGGTGAGAGACAATGTTATATGGTGAGAGACAATGTTATATGGTGAGAGACAATGTTATATGGTGAGAGACAATGTTATATGGTGAGAGACAATGTTATATGGTGAGAGACAATGTTATATGGTGAGAGACAATGTTATATGGTGAGACAATGTTATATGGTGAGAGACAATGTTATATGGTGAGAGACAATGTTATATGGTGAGACAATGTTATATGGTGAGACAATGTTATATGGTGAGAGACAATGTTATATGGTGTGAGACAATGTTATATGGTGAGACAATGTTACATGGTGAGAGACAATGTTATATGGTGTGAGACAATGTTATATGGTGAGACAATGTTATATGGTGAGAGACAATGTTATATGGTGAGAGACAATGTTATATGGAGAGACAATGTTATATGGTGAGAGACAATGTTATATGGTGAGAGACAATATTATATGGTGAGACAATGTCATATGGAGAGACAATGTTATATGGTGAGAGACAATGTTATATGGTGAGAGACAATGTTATATGGTGAGAGACAATGTTATATGGTGAGAGACAATGTTATATGGTGAGACAATGTTATATGGTGAGAGACAATGTTATATGGTGAGACAATGTTATATGGTGAGAATGTTATATGGTGAGACAATGTTATATGGTGAGAGACAATGTTATATGGTGAGAGACAATGTTATATGGTGAGACAATGTTATATGGTGAGAGACAATGTTATATGGTGAGACAATGTTATATGGTGAGAGACAATGTTATATGGTGAGAGACAATGTTATATGGTGAGAGACAATGTTATATGGTGAGAGACAATGTTATATGGTGTGAGACAATGTTATATGGTGAGACAATGTTATATGGTGAGAGACAATGTTACATGGTGAGAGACAATGTTATATGGTGAGAGACAATGTTATATGGTGAGACAATGTTATATGGTGAGAGACAATGTTACATGGTGAGAGACAATGTTATATGGTGAGAGACAATGTTACATGGTGAGAGACAATGTTACATGGTGAGAGACGATGTTACATGGTGAGACAATGTTACATGGTGAGACAATGTTATATGGTGAGAGACAATGGTATATGGTGAGAGACAATGTTATATGGTGAGAGACAATGTTACATGGTGAGACAATGTTATATGGTGAGAGACAATGTTATATGGTGAGAGACAATGGTATATGGTGAGAGACAATGTTATATGGTGAGAGACAATGGTATATGGTGAGAGACAATGTTACATGGTGAGACAATGTTATATGGTGAGAGACAATGGTATATGGTGAGAGACAATGTTACATGGTGAGACAATGTTATATGGTGAGAGACAATGTTATATGGTGAGAGACAATGTTATATGGTGAGAGACAATGTTATATGGTGAGAGACAATGGTATATGGTGAGAGACAATGTTATATGGTGAGAGACAATGTTACATGGTGAGACAATGTTATATGGTGAGAGACAATGGTATATGGTGAGAGACAATGTTATATGGTGTGAGACAATGTTATATGGTGAGACAATGTTATATGGTGAGAGACAATGTTATATGGTGAGACAATGTTATATGGTGAGAGACAATGTTATATGGTGAGAGACAATGTTATATGGTGAGAGACAATGTTATATGGTGAGAGACAATGTTATATGGTGAGACAATGTTATATGGTGAGAGACAATGTTATATGGTGAGACAATGTTATATGGTGAGACAATGTTATATGGTGAGACAATGTTATATGGTGAGACAATGTTATATGGTGAGACAATGTTATATGGTGAGACAATGTTATATGGTGAGACAATGTTATATGGTGAGACAATGTTATATGGTGAGAGACAATGTTATATGGTGAGACAATGTTATATGGTGAGAGACAATGTTATATGGTGAGAGACAATGTTATATGGTGAGAGACGGTGAGAGACAATGTTATATGGTGAGAGACAATGTTATATGGTGAGACAATGTTATATGGTGAGAGACAATGTTATATGGTGAGAGACAATGTTATATGGTGAGAGACAATGTTATATGGTGAGACAATGTTATATGGTGAGAGACAATGTTATATGGTGAGTCAATATTACATGGTGAGAGACAATATTACATGGTGAGAGACAATGTTACATGGTGAGACAATGTTATATGGTGAGAGATAATGTTATATGGTGAGAGACAATGTTATATGGTGAGAGACAATGTTATATGGTGAGAGACAATATTACATGGTGAGAGACAATGTTATATGGTGAGAGACAATGTTATATGGTGAGAGACAATGTTATATGGTAAGAGACAATGTTATATGGTGAGAGACAATATTACATGGTGAGAGACAATGTTATATGGTGAGACAATGTTATATGGTGAGAGACAATGTTATATGGTGAGAGACAATGTTATATGGTGAGAGACAATGTTATATGGTGAGAGACAATGTTATATGGTGAGAGACAATGTTACATGGTGAGACAATGTTATATGGTGAGACAATGTTATATGGTGAGAGACAATGTTATATGGTGAGAGACAATGTTATATGATGAGAGACAATGTTATATGGTGAGAGACAATGTTATATGGTGAGAGACAATGTTATATGGTGAGAGACAATGTTATATGGTGAGAGACAATGTTATATGGTGAGAGACAATGTTATATGGTGAGAGACAATGTTATATGGTGAGAGACAATGTTATATGGTGAGAGACAATATTACATGGTGAGAGACAATGTTATATGGTGAGACAATGTTATATGGTGAGACAATGTTATATGGTGAGAGACAATGTTATATGGTGAGACAATGTTATATGGTGAGAGACAATGTTATATGATGAGAGACAATGTTATATGGTGAGAGACAATGTTACATGGTGAGACAATGTTACATGGTGAGACAATGTTATATGGTGAGAGACAATGTTATATGGTGAGACAATGTTATATGGTGAGAGACAATGTTACATGGTGAGAGACAATGTTATATGGTGAGACAATGTTATATGGTGAGAGACAATGTTATATGGTGAGACAATGTTATATGGTGAGAGACAATGTTATATGGTGAGACAATGTTATATGGTGAGACAATGTTATATGGTGAGACAATGTTATATGGTGAGACAATGTTATATGGTGAGAGACAATGTTATATGGTGAGAGACAATATTACATGGTGAGAGACAATGTTACATGCTGAGAGACAATGTTATATGGTGAGAGACAATGTTATATGGTGAGAGACAATGTTATATGGTGAGAGACAATGTTATATGGTGAGATAATGTTATATGGTGATACAATGTTATATGGTGAGAGACAATGTTATATGGTGAGAGACAATGTTATATGGTGAGAGACAATGTTATATGGTGAGACAATGTTATATGGTGAGAGACAATGTTATATGGTGAGAGACAATGTTATATGGTGAGAGACAATGTTATATGGTGAGAGACAATGTTATATGGTGAGACAATGTTATATGGTGAGACAATGTTATATGGTGAGAGACAATATTACATGGTGAGAGACAATGTTATATGGTGAGAGACAATGTTATATGGTGAGAGACAATGTTATATGGTGAGAGACAATGTTATATGGTGAGAGACAATGTTATATGGTGAGAGACAATGTTATATGGTGAGAGACAATGTTATATGGTGAGACAATGTTATATGGTGAGAGACAATATTACATGGTGAGAGACAATGGTATATGGTGAGAGACAATGTTATATGGTGAGAGACAATGTTATATGGTGAGAGACAATGTTATATGGTGAGAGACAATATTACATGGTGAGAGACAATGTTATATGGTGAGACAATGTTATATGGTGAGAGACAATGTTATATGGTGATACAATGTTATATGGTGAGAGACAATGTTATATGGTGAGAGACAATGTTATATGGTGAGACAATGTTATATGGTGAGAGACAATGTTATATGGTGAGACAATGTTATATGGTGAGAGACAATGTTATATGGTGTGAGACAATGTTATATGGTGAGACAATGTTACATGGTGAGAGACAATGTTATATGGTGTGAGACAATGTTATATGGTGAGACAATGTTATATGGTGAGAGACAATGTTATATGGTGAGAGACAATGTTATATGGAGAGACAATGTTATATGGTGAGAGACAATGTTATATGGTGAGAGACAATATTATATGGTGAGACAATGTCATATGGAGAGACAATGTTATATGGTGAGAGACAATGTTATATGGTGAGAGACAATGTTATATGGTGAGAGACAATGTTATATGGTGAGAGACAATGTTATATGGTGAGACAATGTTATATGGTGAGAGACAATGTTATATGGTGAGACAATGTTATATGGTGAGAATGTTATATGGTGAGACAATGTTATATGGTGAGAGACAATGTTATATGGTGAGAGACAATGTTATATGGTGAGACAATGTTATATGGTGAGAGACAATGTTATATGGTGAGACAATGTTATATGGTGAGAGACAATGTTATATGGTGAGAGACAATGTTATATGGTGAGAGACAATGTTATATGGTGAGAGACAATGTTATATGGTGTGAGACAATGTTATATGGTGAGACAATGTTATATGGTGAGAGACAATGTTACATGGTGAGAGACAATGTTATATGGTGAGAGACAATGTTATATGGTGAGACAATGTTATATGGTGAGAGACAATGTTACATGGTGAGAGACAATGTTATATGGTGAGAGACAATGTTACATGGTGAGAGACAATGTTACATGGTGAGAGACGATGTTACATGGTGAGACAATGTTACATGGTGAGACAATGTTATATGGTGAGAGACAATGGTATATGGTGAGAGACAATGTTATATGGTGAGAGACAATGTTACATGGTGAGACAATGTTATATGGTGAGAGACAATGTTATATGGTGAGAGACAATGGTATATGGTGAGAGACAATGTTATATGGTGAGAGACAATGGTATATGGTGAGAGACAATGTTACATGGTGAGACAATGTTATATGGTGAGAGACAATGGTATATGGTGAGAGACAATGTTACATGGTGAGACAATGTTATATGGTGAGAGACAATGTTATATGGTGAGAGACAATGTTATATGGTGAGAGACAATGTTATATGGTGAGAGACAATGGTATATGGTGAGAGACAATGTTATATGGTGAGAGACAATGTTACATGG
Organism: Cepaea hortensis; assembly: GCA_963921405.1. Classification (NCBI taxonomy): domain Eukaryota; kingdom Metazoa; phylum Mollusca; class Gastropoda; order Stylommatophora; family Helicidae; genus Cepaea; species Cepaea hortensis. The sequence continues at coordinate 1,240,813 of OY992894.1, forward strand.
TGAGACAATGTTATATGGTGAGAGACAATGGTATATGGTGAGAGACAATGTTATATGGTGTGAGACAATGTTATATGGTGAGACAATGTTATATGGTGAGAGACAATGTTATATGGTGAGACAATGTTATATGGTGAGAGACAATGTTATATGGTGAGAGACAATGTTATATGGTGAGAGACAATGTTATATGGTGAGAGACAATGTTATATGGTGAGAAAATGTTATATGGTGAGAGACAATGTTATATGGTGAGACAATGTTATATGGTGAGACAATGTTATATGGTGAGACAATGTTATATGGTGAGACAATGTTATATGGTGAGACAATGTTATATGGTGAGACAATGTTATATGGTGAGACAATGTTATATGGTGAGACAATGTTATATGGTGAGAGACAATGTTATATGGTGAGACAATGTTATATGGTGAGAGACAATGTTATATGGTGAGAGACAATGTTATATGGTGAGAGACGGTGAGAGACAATGTTATATGGTGAGAGACAATGTTATATGGTGAGAGACAATGTTATATGGTGAGAGACAATGTTATATGGTGAGAGACAATGTTATATGGTGAGACAATGTTATATGGTGAGAGACAATGTTATATGGTGAGTCAATATTACATGGTGAGAGACAATATTACATGGTGAGAGACAATGTTACATGGTGAGACAATGTTATATGGTGAGAGATAATGTTATATGGTGAGAGACAATGTTATATGGTGAGAGACAATGTTATATGGTGAGAGACAATATTACATGGTGAGAGACAATGTTATATGGTGAGAGACAATGTTATATGGTGAGAGACAATGTTATATGGTAAGAGACAATGTTATATGGTGAGAGACAATATTACATGGTGAGAGACAATGTTATATGGTGAGACAATGTTATATGGTGAGAGACAATGTTATATGGTGAGAGACAATGTTATATGGTGAGAGACAATGTTATATGGTGAGAGACAATGTTATATGGTGAGAGACAATGTTACATGGTGAGACAATGTTATATGGTGAGACAATGTTATATGGTGAGAGACAATGTTATATGGTGAGAGACAATGTTATATGATGAGAGACAATGTTATATGGTGAGAGACAATGTTATATGGTGAGAGACAATGTTATATGGTGAGAGACAATGTTATATGGTGAGAGACAATGTTATATGGTGAGAGACAATGTTATATGGTGAAAGACAATGTTATATGGTGAGAGACAATGTTATATGGTGAGAGACAATATTACATGGTGAGAGACAATGTTATATGGTGAGACAATGTTATATGGTGAGACAATGTTATATGGTGAGAGACAATGTTATATGGTGAGACAATGTTATATGGTGAGAGACAATGTTATATGATGAGAGACAATGTTATATGGTGAGAGACAATGTTACATGGTGAGACAATGTTACATGGTGAGACAATGTTATATGGTGAGAGACAATGTTATATGGTGAGACAATGTTATATGGTGAGAGACAATGTTACATGGTGAGAGACAATGTTATATGGTGAGACAATGTTATATGGTGAGAGACAATGTTATATGGTGAGACAATGTTATATGGTGAGAGACAATGTTATATGGTGAGACAATGTTATATGGTGAGACAATGTTATATGGTGAGAGACAATGTTATATGGTGAGACAATGTTATATGGTGAGACAATGTTATATGGTGAGAGACAATGTTATATGGTGAGAGACAATATTACATGGTGAGAGACAATGTTACATGCTGAGAGACAATGTTATATGGTGAGAGACAATGTTATATGGTGAGAGACAATGTTATATGGTGAGAGACAATGTTATATGGTGAGATAATGTTATATGGTGATACAATGTTATATGGTGAGAGACAATGTTATATGGTGAGAGACAATGTTATATGGTGAGAGACAATGTTATATGGTGAGACAATGTTATATGGTGAGAGACAATGTTATATGGTGAGAGACAATGTTATATGGTGAGAGACAATGTTATATGGTGAGAGACAATGTTATATGGTGAGACAATGTTATATGGTGAGACAATGTTATATGGTGAGAGACAATATTACATGGTGAGAGACAATGTTATATGGTGAGAGACAATGTTATATGGTGAGAGACAATGTTATATGGTGAGAGACAATGTTATATGGTGAGAGACAATGTTATATGGTGAGAGACAATGTTATATGGTGAGAGACAATGTTATATGGTGAGACAATGTTATATGGTGAGAGACAATATTACATGGTGAGAGACAATGGTATATGGTGAGAGACAATGTTATATGGTGAGAGACAATGTTATATGGTGAGAGACAATGTTATATGGTGAGAGACAATATTACATGGTGAGAGACAATGTTATATGGTGAGACAATGTTATATGGTGAGAGACAATGTTATATGGTGATACAATGTTATATGGTGAGAGACAATGTTATATGGTGAGAGACAATGTTATATGGTGAGACAATGTTATATGGTGAGAGACAATGTTATATGGTGAGAGACAATATTACATGGTGAGAGACAATGTTATATGGTGAGACAATGTTATATGGTGAGAGACAATGTTATATGGTGAGACAATGTTATATGGTGAGACAATGTTATATGGTGAGACAATGTTATATGGTGAGAGACAATGTTATATGGTGAGAGACAATGTTATATCGTGAGAGACAATGTTATATGGTGAGACAATGTTATATCGTGAGAGACAATGTTATATGGTGAGACAATGTTATATGGTGAGACAATGTTATATGGTGAGAGACAATGTTATATGGTGAGAGACAATATTACATGGTGAGAGACAATGTTATATGGTGAGAGACAATGTTATATCGTGAGAGACAATGTTATATGGTGAGACAATGTTACATGGTGAGACAATGTTATATGGTGAGAGACAATGTTATATGGTGAGAGACAATGTTACATGGTGAGACAATGTTATATGGTGAGACAATGTTATATGGTGAGAGACAATGTTATATGGTGAGACAATGTTATATGGTGAGAGACAATGTTACATGGTGAGACAATGTTATATGGTGAGACAATGTTATATGGTGAGAGACAATGTTATATGGTGAGAGACAATGTTATATGGTGAGAGACAATGTTACATGGTGAGACAATGTTATATGGTGAGACAATGTTATATGGTGAGACAATGTTATATGGTGAGACAATGTTATATGGTGAGAGACAATGTTATATGGTGAGACAATGTTATATGGTGAGACAATGTTATATGGTGAGAGACAATGTTATATGGTGAGACAATGTTATATGGTGAGAGACAATGTTATATGGTGAGACAATGTTATATGGTGAGAGACAATGTTACATGGTGAGACAATGTTACATGGTGAGAGACAATGTTATATGGTGAGAGACAATGTTACATGGTGAGACAATGTTACATGGTGAGACAATGTTATATGGTGAGAGACAATGTTACATGGTGAGACAATGTTACATGGTGAGACAATGTTATATGGTGAGAGACAATGTTATATGGTGAGAGACAATGTTACATGGTGAGACAATGTTATATGGTGAGACAATGTTATATGGTGAGAGACAATGTTATATGGTGAGACAATGTTATATGGTGAGAGACAATGTTATATGGTGAGACAATGTTATATGGTGAGACAATGTTATATGGTGAGAGACAATGTTATATGGTGAGAGACAATGTTACATGGTGAGACAATGTTACATGGTGAGACAATGTTATATGGTGAGAGACAATGTTATATGGTGAGAGACAATGTTACATGATGAGACAATGTTATATGGTGAGACACAATGTTACATGGTGAGAGACAATGTTATATGATGAGAGACAATGTTACATGGTGAGACAATGTTATATGGTGAGAGACAATGTTATATCGTGAGAGACAATGTTATATGGTGAGACAATGTTATATGGTGAGAGACAATGTTATATGGTGAGAGACAATGTTATATGGTGAGAGACAATGTTATATGGTGAGAGACAATGTTACATGGTGAGACAATGTTATATGGTGAGACAATGTTATATGGTGAGACAATGTTATATGGTGAGAGACAATGTTATATGGTGAGACAATGTTATGCGGTAAGACAATATTACATGGTGAGAGACAATGTTATATGGTGAGAGACAATGTTATATGGTGAGAGACAATGTTACATGGTGAGACAATGTTACATGGTGAGACAATGTTATATGGTGAGAGACAATGTTATATGGTGAGAGACAATGTTATATGGTGAGAGACAATGTTATATGGTGAGAGACAATGTTACATGGTGAGACAATGTTATATGGTGAGAGACAATGTTATATGGTGAGACAATGTTATATGGTGAGACAATGTTATATGGTGAGAGACAATGTTATATGGTGAGAGACAATGTTATATGGTGAGAGACAATGTTATATGGTGAGACAATGTTATATGGTGAGACAATGTTATATGGTGAGAGACAATGTTATATGGTGAGACAATGTTATATGGTGAGACAATGTTATATGGTGAGACAATGTTATATGGTGAGACAATGTTATATGGTGAGACAATGTTATATGGTGAGAGACAATGTTATATGGTGAGAGACAATGTTATATGGTGAGAGACAATGTTATATGGTGAGACAATGTTATATGGTGAGAGACAATGTTATATGGTGAGAGACAATGTTATATGGTGAGAGACAATGTTATATGGTGAGAGACAATGTTATATGGTGAGACAATGTTATATGGTGAGAGACAATGTTATATGGTGAGAGACAATGTTATATGGTGAGAGACAATGTTATATGGTGAGACAATGTTATATGGTGAGACAATGTTATATGGTGAGAGACAATGTTATATGGTGAGAGACAATGTTATATGGTGAGACAATGTTATATGGTGAGAGACAATGTTATATGGTGAGAGACAATGTTATATGGTGAGAGACAATGTTATATGGTGAAACATTATATGTTGAGACAATGTTAAAGAGTGAGACAAAGACACACAGCAAGACAATGTTATATGGTGAGAGACAATGTTATATGGTGAGACAATGTTATATGGTGAGACAATGTTATATGGTGAGACAATGTTATATGGTGAGACAATGTTATATGGTGAGAGACAATGTTATATGGTGAGAGACAATGTTATATGGTGAGAGACAATGTTATATGGTGAGAGACAATGTTATATGGTGAGACAATGTTATACAGCGATACAATGTTATATAGTGAGAGACAATGTTATATGGTGAGAGACAATGTTATATGGTTAGTCAATGTTACATGGTGAGACAATGTTATACAGCGATACAATGTTATATGGTGAGAGGCAATGTTACATGGTGAGAGACAATGTTATATGCTGAGACATTATATGTTGAGACAATGTTAAAGAGTAAGACAATGACACACAGCAAGACAATGTACTTTTATATGGTGAGACAATGATACAATGTTACACTATAAGGATGTCCACACAGAGAATGTCCACACAGATAATACCTTTTCCTGATGGGTGTGTGCAACATCATCCTCTGACTCGGACAGAACATGAAATGGGTCAAAGACATCAACATCATCCTCCTGCTGAGAGTACTGATTGCTACTTGCACATGGGCTGTAGATAGAAGAATCTCACCGATAAGCTGCTGTATAATATAGTTTCAATGATGACACACATCACATCACACCAAACCAAATGTGACAACTTGACATGCATGGGGCACTGAACTGTGACAACATGACATCCATGGGGCACTGAACTGTGACATGACATCCATGGGACACTGAACTGTGACATGACATCCATGGGACACTGAACTATGACATGACATCCATGGGACACTGAACTGTGACATGACATCCATGGGACACTGAACTATGACATGACATCCATGGGACACTGAACTATGACATGACATCCATGGGACACTGAACTATGACATGACATCCATGGGACACTGAACTGTGACATGACATCCATGGGACACTGAACTGTGACATGACATCCATGGGACACTGAACTATGACATGACATCCATGGGACACTGAACTGTGACATGACATCCATGGGACACTGAACTGTGACATGACATCCATGGGACACTGAACTGTGACATGACATCCATGGGACACTGAACTGTGACATGACATCCATGGGACACTGAACTATGACATGACATCCATGGGACACTGAACTGTGACATGACATCCATGGGACACTGAACTGTGACATGACATCCATGGGACACTGAACTGTGACATGACATCCATGGGACACTGAACTGTGACATGACATCCATGGGACACTGAACTGTGACATGACATCCATGGGACACTGAACTGTGACATGACATCCATGGGACACTGAACTGTGACATGACATCCATGGGACACTGAACTGTGACATGACATCCATGGGACACTGAACTGTGACATGACATCCATGGGACACTGAACTGTGACATGACATCCATGGGACACTGAACTGTGACATGACATCCATGGGACACTGAACTGTGACATGACATCCATGGGACACTGAACTGTGACATGACATCCATGGGACACTGAACTGTGACATGACATCCATGGGACACTGAACTGTGACATGACATCCATGGGACACTGAACTGTGACATGACATCCATGGGACACTGAACTGTGACATGACATCCATGGGACACTGAACTGTGACATGACATCCATGGGACACTGAACTGTGACATGACATCCATGGGACACTGAACTGTGACATGACATCCATGGGACACTGAACTGTGACATGACATCCATGGGACACTGAACTGTGACATGACATCCATGGGACACTGAACTGTGACATGACATCCATGGGACACTGAACTGTGACATGACATCCATGGGACACTGAACTGTGACATGACATCCATGGGACACTGAACTGTGACATGACATCCATGGGACACTGAACTGTGACATGACATCCATGGGACACTGAACTGTGACATGACATCCATGGGACACTGAACTGTGACATGACATCCATGGGACACTGAACTGTGACATGACATCCATGGGACACTGAACTGTGACATGACATCCATGGGACACTGAACTGTGACATGACATCCATGGGACACTGAACTGTGACATGACATCCATGGGACACTGAACTGTGACAACATCACATGCATGAGGCACTAAACTGTGACAACATAACATCCATGGGGCACTGGAATGTGACATCATGACATACATAGGGCTCTTAACTGTGACATGACATACATGGGACACTGAGCTGTGACATGACATACATGGGACACTGACCTGTAACAACATGACATACATGGGTGACTCCCACACACAAACACAAATGTTGATCCAGCCACAGATGGTGACTCCCAGACACAAACACAAATGTTGATCCAGCCACAGATGGTGACTCCCAGACACAAACACAAATGTTGATCCAGCTACAGTCAGTGACTCCCAGACACAAATACATATGTTGATAATTACACAAAGCTTCCTGAGTTGTGCCCTGAGTTGACAATCTGATGATCTCCTTTGCCAGAATCTTGTGTTGCGAAACCATGAAAGATGTGACCCGCAGACATTGGAGAAGTTGTCTCTGAAACAGAGTTTATAAGAGAACTATCACTGTTCTACTTCAGATAAAGAGAACAATCATCATTGTACTACTTCAAAACTACTATAGTTACTACATCTACTGAGACAACTATATTTACGTTACTTCTACATCTACTGAGACAACTATAGTTACATTAATTCTTCACCTACTGAGACTACTATAGTTACATTAATTCTACATCTACTGAGACTACTATATTTACGTTACTTCTACATCTACTGAGACTACTATAGTTACATTAATTCTACATCTACTGAGACTACTATAGTTACATTAATTCTACATCTACTGAGACTACTATATTTACGTTACTTCTACATCTACTGAGACTACTATAGTTACATTAATTCTTCACCTACTGAGACTACTATAGTTACATTAATTCTACATCTACTGAGACTACAATATTTACATTAATTCTACATCTACTGAGACAACTATATTTACATTACTTCTACATCTACTGAGACAACTATATTTACATTAATTCTACATCTACTGAGACTACTATAGTTACATTAATTCTTCACCTACTGAGACAACTATATTTACGTTACTTCTACATCTACTGAGACAACTATATTTACATTAATTCTTCACCTACTGAGACTACTATAGTTATATTAATTCTACATCTACTGAGACTACTATATTTACATTAATTCTACATCTACTGAGACTACTATAGTTACATTAATTCTACATCTACTGAGACAACTATATTTACATTAATTCTACATCTACTGAGACTACTATAGTTACATTAATTCTACATCTACTGAGACTTCTATAGTTACATTACTTCTACATCTACTGAGACTACTATAGTTACATTAATTCTACATCAACTGAGACTACTATATTTACGTTACTTCTACATCTACTGAGACAACTATATTTACATTAATTCTACATCTACTGAGACAACTATATTTACATTAATTCTACATCTACTGAGACTTCTATAGATACATTACTTCTACATCTACTGAGACTACTATATTTACATTAATTCTACATCTACTGAGACTACTTATTGGCACCTTTCCGTCTTGACAGACGATAGTTTGGTACATTGTGATTCAAAAAGGCTTAATAACTACGATCCATGGCGGTGGCGAGTGTGGCTGGTAAGGCCAATTCTTGCTGCAAATGTTTGCCCACAGTGGGTGCATGTGAAAACATGGTCATTTCCACCATTTTGCACCATCTTACGTCTCTCACGCTCTGTGTGTGCTTTATCTGCAATCATTTTCTCCTTTGTCTTTATTCCATTTCTGATAGTTGCCCTCCATGCAACACGTTCAGCGGCGACGTGCTCCCAATGTGCATTATCAATGCCTGTATCAATCATGTCCCGCTTGCACACATCTTTGTATAGTAGTAGAGGCCGACCCTGAGATCTCCTACCCGTCTGTAATTCACCAAAAAAGATGTCCTTTGGTATTCTACCATCATCCATCCTCCTAACGTGTCCTATCCATCTAAGTCTACGAAGACTGAGCATGGAATACACCGTCACACAACCTGATCTTTCCAATACTTCAGTATTTGTGATTTTGTCTTGCCACTTAATACCAAGTATTCTTCGTAGACACCGCATATGAAAGCTGTTTAAACGTTTCTCTTGGCGTGAGTAAGTTGTCCAGGTTTCACTGCCATAGAGAAGAGTATTAAGGACACAGGCTTGGTAGACGAGGACTTTTGTTTTGGCAGTAAGCTTCCTGTTCTCCCAGACTCTTTTTGCTAACATGTTCATTGTTGTTGCTGCCTTGCCAATCCTGATGTTGATTTCCTGATCGAGGGATAATTTGCTATTTACCTCTGATCCTAGATATGTAAAATGGTCTACTATCTCCAGTTCGGCGTCGTCAATAAAGATTGATGGTACACCATGTGCACCTTGTGACATAATCTGTGTCTTCTTTTTGTTAATTGTTAAACCAAATTCAGAACAAGCATTGGAGAATGCAGATAGATGTTGTAATTCTTCCTCAGAGTAGGTCGTAATCGCAGCATCATCCGCAAAAAGCAACTCTCTGATTAGTACCCTGCTAATTTTGGTCTTGGCCTTCAATCTCTGAGCATTATAGAGGCCACCATCTGAGCGTGAGTGAATGTATATACCGTCATCCTGATCACGAAAGGCATATTTCAGTAGAAGTGAAAAGTATATCCCAAAGAGGGTGGGGGCTAGTACACAACCTTGCTTAACTCCACTCTTGATTTCAAACTCTTCTGAATTTGAGCCATCAAACTTGATTATACCCTTCATGCTTGTGTGGAATGATTCCACAATGGACAGAAGAGTTGGTGGGCAGCCAATCTTCTTTAGTGCTTTGAACAGACCCTCACGACTGACCAAATCGAATGCCTTTGTGAGGTCGATGAAGGCAATAAACAGTGGCTGATTTTGTTCCCGGCATTTTTCTTGCATCTGTCGCAATGAGAATATCATATCAATGGTAGACCGGTTCTGACGGAAGCCGCACTGTGATTCGGGGTAGACCTGATCTCCCAGGACTTGGAAGTCTGTGCAGGACAATTCTGGCAAATACTTTCCCAACAATACACAGAAGTGAGATACCCCTATGGTTGTTACAGTCGCTCCGATCTCCCTTGTTCTTGTACAGCGTTATGATGTTTGAATCTTTGAAATCCTGTGGGACTTGTCCTTCTCACCAGCATAGCTCTATTAGCTGGTGGATCTGTAGAGCGAGTGTGTCTTGCCCACTCCTGATCACCTCTATTGGAATCCCATCCTTACCTGGAGCCTTGCCAGATGCAAGCTCATTTATAGCACACTTAACTTCTGTTATGGTGGGAAGTGTGTCCAGGTGGTCAAGAGTTGGCAGGGCCTCTATGGCGTTAAGGGCATCATCCGCTAGCTTGGTCTCACTTGAGTAAAGCTCTAAGTAGTGCTCGACCCATCTATCCATCTGCTGTTTCTTATCAGTGATGATTTCTCCAGTCAAGGTTTTCAGCGGTGCACTTCTTTTGATCATTGGACCACAGGCTTTCTTTATTCCTTCATACATGCTTCTGATGTTTCCCTTATCACTTGCGATTTGAATGGACTCACATAACTTGATCCAATAGTCATTCGCACACTGCCTGGCAGCCTTTTGTACATCCTTCCTCGCTTGCTTCAGCTCACTCAGAGTGTTACGCGTTGGTCTTTCCTTGTTTCTTAAGAGAGCTATCTTCTTTTTATCAATCAAGGGCTGCAGTATCTGGCTGTTTGCCGCAAACCAGTCCTGCCTCTTATGATCCACAGTGCCGTAAACCCCTACCGCTGTTTTATAAATAGTTTCCTTAAGTTTACTCCATTTATCATTTACTATACAATTTTCTGATGTATCATTGAAAGCATCTTCAAGTTGCTGTTGAAATTCAAAGCACTTTCCAGGATCGCGAGTGTTAGTAATATTAATCCTGGGGCTAGACTTGTGTTTAGCTGTGTAGATTCTCTTTGGTCTCAGTCTAACCCTTGCAACAACCAAAGAATGATCTGTATCACAGTCAGCACTGTGGTAACTTCGAGTTAATGATGTATGGTTCAGATGTTGTCTCTGTGTGATAATGAAGTCCAGCTGATGCCAATGGCCGGATCTTGGATATTTCCATGTGACCTTATGCATCTCTTTTGTTTTAAAAAAGGAGTTTGTAATACATAGGTCATTTCTAGTGCAATGCTCCAGCAGCCTTTGCCTATTATCATTCATGCGACCGATGTTGTATTTTCCAAGGCACACTGGCCATGAACTCGAGTCCTTGCCCACACGAGAATTGAAATCACAGAGCATATAAATGTAGTCGGATTTTGGAACTGCCTTGATCACAGAGTCTAGCTGCTCGTAGAACGTATCCTTCACATCATCAGAGGAAGCGAGTGTCGGTGCATATGCAGTGAGAATGGTGGCAAATCCACAAGAGGTTGCCAAGCGCAGTGATAATAATCTTTCATTACCTCCAGCTGGGATATCAAACATTCCCAGTAGCGAATTCTTCACTGCAAAGCCCACACCATGTTGCCTTTTTTCTGCCTGCCCTCTTCCCTTCCAAAAAAAGGTGTAATTGTTTTCCCTGAGTGACCCTTCCTCAGCGAGGCGAGTCTCCTGCAGGCCAGCAATATCAATGTTAAGACGATTGAGTTCAGCATCAATCACAGCCGTTTTTCTCACATCATCAATATTTGTCAAGTCAGTGGAAAATCCTGGACACATGGTTCTCACGTTCCAGGTTGCAAGCCGTAGCTTGAGGTTTCTATTTTTTTTATTAGTACCTGGTGCATTGGTTTTACAGCCTGCAATTCAGATTTTGTCCTAGCCCCAAGCACCCATTGAAGCAGGCAGGCTGTGGCGGATCAGCACCGAATTGGCTGGGGGCTGCCCAGCTTGAGGCGGGCGGTAGCTGATCAGTGACACCTGTAGGTGTCTCCCACCGTCAGAGGCAACGCGTGGCGCCCCATGTCTACACCAACTGACAAGGACTTATAACCCGTAACAGTTGCCTCTCGCTTTGATTCTGAGACCGGTTAAGACCAGGGATGGAGTTATTGCCTCTCCATAGCACAACGCCTGGGCTAAAATAAAGAAACCATGTGTTGCCCATGCAGCATGATCCCTCTCTCGGCCTGCCTAGTTCACTCCAGAGGAAAGTTGACACCTATAATCTGGAACAAGATAAGCTGCAGAAGCTGCCGGATCAGCAAAGCAATGCTCTAACTGTCCGCCTGTCGGAGCTTCGATCCTAGACCAGCTGCCAACCAAGGCTTAGGACCTGGTCTGCCCTGCCATGACTTATTTTGTCTTTGGGTTGCATTTCCTTGCACCAGGATAAGGCTAGTACCCTCCCAATTGCGCTCTTCCGCCCGAAGCCGTTGGCACAATGTGGGGTGTCGGGTTTGGTAAGCGCCGCCCAACATTCGGCGCTGACAGAAAGCAGGTAGTACCGTCTACTGTCATACGGTAGCTCAGTCATATCTGACTAAGACCTGACTGAGAAAATGAATGAATAAACCATTAATTAAATAACTGCTTAGGCAGTCGAACCTTTCTAAAAGGAGGCCACTCTTCCTCTTCTACGCTTGCAACATGATCAGGAATGCCAAACAGTGAGGAAGTGGTCAGTTTGTACAGCAGGTGTAAGCTTGTAGTCGATGCATCCCAGAATCTCACAGTGCCATCTTCATGCCCTGTCAAAAGAAGGTCCCTGATGGCTGGAGATGAGCTCAAATTTTTGCCGCCATTGATAGGCCACTCCCGCTTGGACAAATTCTTGTGTTGAGCGTCTCCGGCGTCAACAATTCTTTGCCATAGCTGGTCTGGGACGTTGCTGGCATGATGTGTTCATGTGATGGCGGAAGATTGTACACTGTTGAGGTACGGCAGGCGGAAGATTGTACACTGTTGAGGTACGGCAGGCGGAAGATTGTACACTGTTGAGGTACGGCAGGCGGAAGATTGTACACTGTTGAGGTACGGCAGGCGGAAGATTGTACACTGTTGAGGTACGGCAGGCGGAAGATTGTACACTGTTGAGGTACGGCAGGCGGAAGATTGTACACTGTTGAGGTATGGCAGGCGGAAGATTGTACACTGCTGAGGTATGGCAGGCGGAAGATTGTACACTGTTGAGGTATGGCAGGCGGAAGATTGTACACTGTTGAGGTATGGCAGGCGGAAGATTGTACACTGTTGAGGTATGGCAGGCGGAAGAATGTACACTGTTGAGGTATGGCAGGCAGAAGATTGTACACTGTTGAGGTATGGCAGGCGGAAGAATGTACACTGTTGAGGTATGGCAGGCGGAAGATTGTACACTGTTGAGGTATGGCAGGCATAAGATTGTACACTGTTGAGGTATGGCAGGCGGAAGATTGTACACTGTTGAGGTATGGCAGGTGGAAGATTGTACACTGTTGAGGTATGGCAGGCGGAAGATTGTACACTGTTGAGGTATGGCAGGCGGAAGATTGTACACTGTTGAGGTATGGCAGGCGGAAGATTGTACACTGTTGAGGTACGGCAGGCGGAAGATTGTACACTGTTGAGGTACGGCAGGCGGAAGATTGTACACTGTTGAGGTACGGCAGGCGGAAGATTGTACACTGTAGAGGTACGGCAGGCGGAAGATTGTACACTGTTGAGGTACGGCAGGCGGAAGATTGTACACTGTTGAGGTACGGCAGGCGGAAGATTGTACACTGTTGAGGTACGGCAGGCGGAAGATTGTACACTGTTGAGGTATGGCAGGCGGAAGATTGTACACTGCTGAGGTATGGCAGGCGGAAGATTGTACACTGTTGAGGTATGGCAGGCGGAAGATTGTACACTGTTGAGGTATGGCAGGCGGAAGATTGTACACTGTTGAGGTATGGCAGGCGGAAGAATGTACACTGTTGAGGTATGGCAGGCAGAAGATTGTACACTGTTGAGGTATGGCAGGCGGAAGAATGTACACTGTTGAGGTATGGCAGGCGGAAGATTGTACACTGTTGAGGTATGGCAGGCATAAGATTGTACACTGTTGAGGTATGGCAGGCGGAAGATTGTACACTGTTGAGGTATGGCAGGTGGAAGATTGTACACTGTTGAGGTATGGCAGGCGGAAGATTGTACACTGTTGAGGTATGGCAGGCGGAAGATTGTACACTGTTGAGGTATGGCAGGCGGAAGAATGTACACTGTTGAGGTATGGCAGGCAGAAGATTGTACACTGTTGAGGTATGGCAGGCGGAAGAATGTACACTGTTGAGGTATGGCAGGCGGAAGATTGTACACTGTTGAGGTATGGCAGGCGGAAGATTGTACACTGTTGAGGTATGGCAGGCGGAAGATTGTACACTGTTGAGGTATGGCAGGCGGAAGATTGTACACTGTTGAGGTATGGCAGGCGGAAGGCTGGCCACGACTCACTCCCCAGGTCCAGCACCACCAACTCCTCTTCGGCAAGAATAGCTATGACATGGGGATCATCCCTACCAGTATCAGCAGCACCTTTCTCATCCCCGCGGGAGAGAACGAGGAAATCAACGACCCTGGATGACAGATCAGCCACAATGTGATTGTCCCCCTCGATGATGCTAACTGTGTGACGATCTACTGAGACTGCTATAGTTACATTACTTCTACATCTACTGAGACTACTATAGTTACATTAATTCTACATCAACTGAGACTACAACTAGTTACATTAATTCTACATCTACTGAGACTACTATAGTTACATTACTTCTACATCTACTGAGACTACTACAGTTACATTAATTCTACATCTACTGAGACTGCTATAGTTACATTACTTCTACATCTACAGAGACTACTATAGTTACATTAATTCTACATCTACTGAGACTACTATAGTTACATTACTTCTACATCTACTGAGACTACTATAGTTACATTAATTCTACATCTACATAGACTACTATATTTACATTAATTCTTCATCTACTGAGACTGTTGCGTATCCCTTACGGGGCGTTGCAGTCAACACCAGCATTCAGCATTTTCAGCTGCTATTGATGTACTAGGCAAGTGTTACGTTCAGTAGTTTGCCATTGCTTTCTGAACGACCGGTCTCTATACCTTTTTCGAAAAAACCAGCACCGCCGTGTTTCGAACCCGGGTATACGGGCTCACAAACCGCGTTCGCAAGCCCTTCAGCCACATTAATTCTACATCTACTGAGACTACTATAGTTACATTACTTCTACATCTACTGAGACTACTATAGTTACATTACTTCTACATCAACTGAGACTACAACTAGTTACATTAATTCTACATCTACTGAGACTACTATAGTTACATTACTTCTACATCTACTGAGACTACTATAGTTACATTAATTCTACATCTACTGAGACTGCTATCGTTACATTAATTCTTCATCTACTGAGACTACTATAGTTACATTAATTCTACATCTACTGAGACTACAACTAGTTACATTACTTCTACATCTACTGAGACTACAACTAGTTACATTACTTCTACATCTACTGAGACTACTATATTTACATTAATTCTATATCTACTGAGACTACAATAGTTACATTAATTACTGAAACTACTATAGTTACATTAATTCTTCATCTTCTGAGACTACTATAGTTACATTAATTCTACATCTACTGAGACTACTATAGTTACATTAATTCTACATCTACTGAGACTACTATAGTTACATTACTTCTACATCTACTGAGACTACTATAGTTACATTAATTCTACATCAACTGAGACTACTATAGTTACATTAGTTCTACATCAACTGAGACTACTATATTTACAATAATTACTGAGACTACTAAAGTTACATTACTTATACATCTACTGAGACTACTATAGTTACATTAATTCTACATCAACTGAGACTACTATATTTACATTAATTACTGAGACTACTATAGTTACACTAACTCTACATCTACTGAGACTACAACAGTTACATTAATTCTACATCTACTGAGACTACTATAGTTATATTAATTCTACATCTATTAAGACTTCTATAGATACATTACTTCTACATCTACTGAGACTACTATAGTTACATTAATTCTACATCAACTGAGACTACAACTAGTTACATTAATTCTACATCTACTGAGACTACTATAGTTACATTAGGTCTACATCTACTGAGACTACTATAGTTACATTACTTCTACATCTACTGAGTCTACAACTAGTTACATTACTTCTACATCTACTGAGACTACTATATTTACATTAATTCTATATCTACTGTGACTACTATAGTTACATTAATTACTGAGACTACTATAGTTACATTACTTCTACATCTACTGAGACTACAACTAGTTACATTACTTCTACATCTACTGAGACTACTATATTTACATTAATTCTATATCTACTGTGACTACTATAGTTACATTAATTACTGAAACTACTATAGTTACATTAATTCTTCATCTACTGAGACTACTACAGTTACATTAATTCTACATCTACTGAGACTACTATAGTTACATTAATTCTACATCTACTGAGACTACTATAGTTACATTAATTCTACATCAACTGAGACTACAACTAGTTACATTAATTCTACATCTACTGAGACTACTATAGTTACATTACTTCTACATCTACTGAGACAACTATAGTTACATTAATTCTACATCAACTGAGACTACAACTAGTTACATTAATTCTACATCTACTGAGACTACTATAGTTACATTACTTCTACTGAGACTACTATAGTTACATTAATTCTACATCTACTGAGACTGCTATAGTTACATTACTTCTACATCTACTGAGACTACTATAGTTACATTAATTCTACATCAACTGAGACTACAACTAGTTACATTTAATTCTACATCTACTGAGACTACTATAGTTACATTACTTCTACATCTACTGAGACTACTATAGTTACATTAATTCTACATCTACTGAGACTGCTATAGTTACATTACTTCTACATCTACTGAGACTACTATAGTTACATTAATTCTACATCTACTGAGACTACTATAGTTACATTACTTCTACATCTACTGAGACTACTATAGTTACATTAATTCTACATCTACTGAGACTACTATATTTACATTAATTCTTCATCTACTGAGACTACTATAGTTACATTAATTCTACATCTACTGAGACTACTATAGTTACATTACTTCTACATCTACTGAGACTACTATAGTTACATTACTTCTACATCAACTGAGACTACAACTAGTTACATTAATTCTACATCTACTGAGACTACTATAGTTACATTACTTCTACATCTACTGAGACTACTATAGTTAAATTAATTCTACATCTACTGAGACTGCTATCGTTACATTAATTCTTCATCTACTGAGACTGCTATATTTACATTAATTCTACATCTACTGAGACTACTATAGTTACATTACTTCTACATCTACTGAGACTACTATAGTTACATTAATTCTACATCAACTGAGACTACTATATTTACATTAATTACTGAGACTACTATAATTACATTACTTCTACATCTACTGAGGCTACTATAGTTACATTAATTCTACATCAACTGAGACTACTATATTTACATTAATTACTGAGACTACTATAGTTACAATAACTCTACATCTACTGAGACTACAACTAGTTACATTAATTCTACATCTACTGAGACTACAACAGTTACATTAATTCTACATCTACTGAGACTACTATAATTACATTAATTCTACATCTATTAAGACTTCTATAGATACATTACTTCTACATCTACTGAGACTACTATAGTTACATTACTTCTACATCTACTGAGACTACTATAGTTACATTAATTCTACATCAACTGAGACTACTATATTTACATTAATTACTGAGACTACTATAGTTACATTACTTCTACATCTACTGAGACTACTATAGTTACATTAATTCTACATCAACTGAGACTACTATATTTACATTAATTACTGAGACTACTATAATTACATTACTTCTACATCTACTGAGACTACTATCTTCTTCTTCTTCTTCTTCAGCGTTCCGAGCCATTGAGGTTCTTTGCTGCAAATACAATCCGTCTCCATTCGTCTCTCTGGTGGACCTTCTCTTGCCAGTCGTTGATTCTAAGTGCTTGTAGGTCTGTACGTGTATTATCTCTCCACCGCCTTCTTGGTCTACCTCGGGGTCTACGGTCATTTATTTCCTGAGTGTAAGCGAGTTTTGTTTCCCTATTATCTTCCATTCTTTCTATATGCCCCAGCCATTGTAGTCTATTAGCCTTCATGATACCAGTGATTAGCGGGGACTTAAACAGATCATAAATGTCTTTGTTACTTCTTCTTTTCCACTCTCCACTTTGTGTATCCCTAATGGGTCCAAAGATGCGTCTTAAAATTTTGTTCTCAAAGGTTTGTAACAAGGCTTCGTCTCCTTTCGTTGTACTCCAGGTTTCAGAGCCATACAGCACAACTGGTCTGATCAGTGTTTTGTATATTGTGATTTTGGTGTTACGAGATAGCGCCTTTGATTTTAGTAGATGTTGTAGTGCATAGTATATCTTATTTCCAGAGTTGATTCTAGTTTGTATTTCTTCCCTTATGATGTTGGAGCAGTTGAAGATCGTACCCAGGTATTTGTATGTTTCCGTTCTTTTAATCTACTGAGACTACTATAGTTACATTAATTCTACATCAACTGAGACTACTATATTTACATTAATTACTGAGACTACTATAGTTACATTAATTCTACATCTACTGAGACTACTATAGTTACACTAACTCTACATCTACTGAGACTACAACTAGTTACATTAATTCTACATCTACTGAGACTACAACAGTTACATTAATTCTACATCTACTGAGACTACTATAGTTACATTAATTCTACATCTATTAAGACTTCTATAGATACATTACTTCTACATCTACTGAGACTACTATAGTTACATTAATTCTACATCTACTGAGACTACTATAGTTACATTAATTCTACATCAACTGAGACTACAACTAGTTACATTAATTCTACATCTACTGAGACTACTATAGTTACATTACTTCTACATCTATTAAGACTTCTATAGATACATTACTTCTACATCTACTGAGACTACTATAGTTACATTAATTCTAAATCTACTGAGACCACTAGAGTTGTAGTGTCTAAGGCAGCAGGAACACAATAATCTACAAACACAGGAAGGCAACTTACCAAACACTTTATTGCCTTCAAGGTGATCACTGTGTTGTGTCTGGAGCAACAAGGACAGCTTCGACATCGGCTGAGTCTCATTAATCTGGATAAACCTGTCAATGTCAATATTCAACTACATGTCACAGATATGTCTACATGATGTCACAGATATGTCTACATGATGTCACAGATATGTCTACATGATGTCACAGATATGTCTACATGATGTCACAGATATGTCTACATGATGTCACAGATATGTCTACATGATGTCACAGATATGTCTACATGATGTCACAGATATGTCTACATGATGTCACTGTCAAGGTCTCACATCCGAGGTTGCGACGCGTTGTCTGTACCAACGCCAGACACCATAACAACACGCAACCCTGAGTAATGTTAGACACGGCAGAGAGAACGCGGCGTCTTTGCCGACGCCTGGATAAGCAGCCACGCACAGCAATTGAGTTCACCCCGTGAACCGTGCAGGGGACACCATATGACGTGAGCGTGTAGCGTGTAGGACGCCAGGACTGGCAGACGGGCTGAGATCGTTGAAAGGACAGGTCGCAAGGGAATGCGAGTCGAGTTTGAATCTGCCTTGAGAGCTAGCCTGTACGACAGTGGGAGACTGAGTCGAATGCTTGTATAAGTTTAACCCTTTACAGGTCATAGCGGCTAATTCCGGCCGATGTCATAAAACGATCGTAACGGCCGACACTATTATGCATTGTAAAATCGCGATCTCTCGGCTTTCCGACACTTCCGACCGCTACTTTCGCTTTCGCCGACAGCTTGACAACGTGGCCGCCATTTGTAAACGCGATAGTATGAATTTGAACGGACTTTTACGGACAATTTTTGATAGTTTTCGGGATTTTTACGCTGTTTTTCAAAATGGATGTCGGCGATTCTTCAAGTGATAGCCGAGATTTCGCTCTGTTCAATTTAAATGACATTAAAGGGCACGAAGTTGACTATTAATCGGAGCTAGATATCAGTGCAAAGCGTTACTTTGCATTAGCAGTCTGAGTCGGACTTTAAATAAAGTGATTATGATTCTGAAAATGTGTTTGTAAATTGCCGTATAGATGACGGAAAATCACAAGCAACATGCCGTATTTCGTAAATATTTGTGTTCATTTATGGATTACCGACAACAATCACGTGAGTAACATATTCTGCATGCTTTTCCCTTCATTGTGTTGTTTATTTAACTAAAATCGGTTGACTAACACCTTATTTGTGATGTTTTTACTAATGCGACCCGAAACTTTACCGAACCTGAAAAAATCTTGCCCGTTCAGGGCTAGAAAACGGACAAGCGTCTGCCCTGTAAAGGGTTAACTGTAAGTGAGATGTTTATTGCTTGCATGTATTATTATGTATTGTAGTGATCTTGTTCATGTTGAAATAATTGCTATAGATTGTCAGTGCGCGATGTTTGTGCGATAATTAATGCAACGCGTCAATAAAGCGTGTGAATAATACTTTCGGATATTCACTTCGTGTGATTTGATAGTTTGATATTACTTCACACTTGCCAGAAAACGAGCTACTTGTCTTGTGTTATGCAAGACTCTGACAGTCACAGATATGTCTACATGATGTCACAGATATGTCTACATGATGTCACAGATATGTCTACATGATGTCACAGATATGTCTACATGATGTCACAGATATGTCTACATGATGTCACAGATATGTCTACATGATGTCACAGATATGTCTACATGATGTCACATAAGGTGATGACAATTCTACCACTACGTAATGTGATATATTGTAATAATGTGGTACCCATCATCGTCCAGGTACTTGATGACATTTGTGTCGGCAGAGTTTCTTGGCTGACTGGTGCTCCCATTATTCTGCTCATCCATCCGGGTGCTGTACAGATCAGGTGACTCAGAGTTCTCCCTCCTAAAATCAGTCTAGAATCAAATGTGAAACAATGTGCAATCAGAGGTTCATGTGCAACTTTCATTGTGACAATGTGCAATCAGAGGTTCATGTGCAACTTTCATTGTGAGACAATGTGCAATCAGAGGTTCATGTACAACTTTCATTGTGACAATGTGCAATCAGAGGTTCATGTACAACTTTCATTGTGACAATGTGCAATCAGAGGTTCATGTGCAACTTTCATTGTGACAATGTGCAATCAGAGGTTCATGTGCAACTTTCATTGTGAGACAATGTGCAATCAGAGGTTCATGTACAACTTTCATTGTGACAATGTGCAATCAGAGGTTCATGTGCAACTTTTCATTGTGACAATGTGCAATCAGAGGTTCAT